>SJYV01009011.1:1141173-1221973 GCA_006410875.1 Neotragus pygmaeus | reverse complement strand
GATACACAGCAGGCACGAGGTGACATCCGGCCCAGAATGATGGTCATGGAAGCAGCCCTTTATAAACATCAAGGGGACCCCAGAGGTGGCTCAGGGGGACCCCTTCAGGACCGGGGAGATTCCTTAATAGAAGGGATCTTATTAGAAAGTTCCCTAAATTAATACTAAAAACAAAATCAGAAACATAGGATCACGTGCAACACCATCTTATTTTCACGGGAGGCGGGATGGGAGGGGTGATTTGCCGTCTTGTGGCCACAGTCACCCTTCTGGGGTTTGTTCCACATGGAAAGTATGGCCCAATAGCAGAGGTAAGAAAACCAAAACCGGACTGATAAGTGTGAGGCCAGGGTGGGGAGGGATGGAAGCCCCCTGGGTCTGGGCAGCTCTGCTGGCAGAGCCGGGGGCGGGGGCTCCTAACCCAAGCCTTCCTTGAATGCCTCCAAAAGGAGGCAAGGAGAGTGGGCTGGGAGCTGTTCTGTGAGATGCTGCGCGCCCTCCACTCCCCCACCCCTGATTTCATGAGATGGAGCTCATGGCTCTCATTTTGGAGAAGCCATTCTGTGACCTTCTCTCCCTCCTGCAGGTGTGGTGTGGCACCTGAAGGGCAGAGGATGGCATGCAGCAGCTGTCATCTGCCCCCATGCCCACCCTGGAGGGGTGAGCCCTCCACATCTGTAATGTGGTTAGAGGGGGTGGGTCTTCCAGACCCCTCCTGAGGGGCCGGGTGCAAGGGGTAGCCGGGGGCCGCCTGCAGGCCAGCTGGCAGGAGCCTGGCCGTCTGGCCTCTGCAGACCCCCTCCACCTGGAGCCCCAGCCTGCACCCAGCAGACCAGAGCTGAGCACAAATGCCTTGGTCTCAGCTCCTCTGAAGAGCAGTCAGCTCTCAAGGCTCTAAGCACAAGCCATCTGTGATTTAGTAAGTCTCCTCCCACCCTAATTCAATTTAAAAGAAAAAAAAAATTCCTTCCTATGGACCTCATTCTTATTTATCCAAACCTACTCCTCCAGCTCCCAGTAAAGGAGAAGAATGCGTTTTTGTGTACCTGGGCCCACAGCAGTAATGATACTTGTGTCAGCTATTACTCTGGGACCCATTTTCATACACTTTGCCACTATCAAGGACATTCTTGGCAAGGCAGTGAAATGAAAGTCGCTCAGTCGTGTCCGACTCTGCGACCCTATGGACTGTAATACAGTCCATGGAATTCTCCAGGCCAGAATACTGGAGTGGGTAGCCCTTCCCTTCTCCAGGGGATCATCCAGGCCCAGGAATCGAACCAGGGTCTCCTGCATTGCAGGTGGATTCTTTATCAGCTGAGCTACCAGGAAAAGGAGACTTTTCACTAAAAGCCACCTGCCGCAGAAAAGGGGGTACAGTTAAGCTCGCCTAGGGTGGAAGAGGGGAGGAAGTGGTAAGACGGTCCTCAGGAAACTCCAGCTCTCCCAGGGCCTGGCTGTGTGGCTCGGGGCAAGCTACCTGAGCTCCAGAAAGCCCAACTCCTCCTAAGAAAAGTAGGGTCTTCTGAGGACCCGTCGAGACGACGGGCAGGCCCTTGGCTCGGAGCTTGGCAGAGGCAAGAGTTGAGAGGGGGGTTTCCAAGGATCAGCCGCAGCTCAGCTGTAGCCCCTGCTGCATCTTCTAGGGTGTATCTTCCAGCCTCCTCTGATGAGAGGAATGGAGACTTCTCACCAGCCTCTCCCCTACTGCCCCCAGATAATTTCTTAATTCTCATCAGCATAGCTGTTTCCACGTCTTCTGAGATGACCCCAGGCTCGCAGCTACCACTCATAGGGTCGCTCATGTACCAAAGCAGGAGTGTTATAAACCCAGCTTCTTAAGAATAGATCCTACAGGGCACTCACGAGAAACCCTCTCTACAACCGCCAAGTTGTGGTTTCTCCCCATTTTACAGATGAGCAAACTGAATGTTGACATAGCTTAATAACTTGCCGCTGTCTTCCAGCTATTTCTAATGAATTCCACATCCCTGCTCTTCCTGTTTATAGTTCTGCCTGCCACTCATAAATTTCAAAATCTCAGGAGTTAATTGGGGTGAAAGTGTTAGTCGTTCAGTCACGTCTGACTCTCTGTGACCCCAAGGACTGTAGCCCGCCAGGCTCCTCTGTCCATGGGATTCTCTAGGCAAGAGTACTGGTGTGGGTAGCCATTCCCTTCTCCAGGGGGTCTTCCCAATTCAGGAATGGAACCTGGGTCTCCCACATTGCAGGCAGATTCTTTACCATCTGAGCCAACAGGGAAGCCCTCCGGAGTTATTACACAAATAAACAAAAGAAGCAAAAAAACAGTAAATTGCAATTCAGACTTTTTTGTTACTTCAAAACTTACCCTTAACTAGGGTTGGATTTCTATTAAAGCTGAGCTGGTCTAGCAGATCTTTTTAAAGAAGAATAAGTGAGAAATTCTGTGTGGGCAAAAGTGAAGGCAGGTCCCCTCAGCTCTCCGGGCTGCGGCTGCTCATTGGAACAATGGAAAGGTTGAACTCGTTGCTTCTTGGTCTCTCATCTTTCCTCCCAGTCACGTGCCAGCTAAGAGTACTGGGTGACTCTCCTTTCCCCTGAACTGGCCACCAGATAAGCCTCACTTCCAGCATTTGTTACAGTCTGGTACCAGATGCCACTTGGACCTCTGGACATCATTCTTAGGAAAAGAGATGTGTTTTTTCTTTTTCTTTTCAGTTCCAGCCTAGCTTTTCCCACTTACATCCTGAACTGTGAAAATGGACTGAGCAGGCAACAGAGAATTTAAAATGAGCTGGGGGAAAAAAAAGTCCTGCAACAATAAATCGCATCACAGTGGCGATCTCTATCTAACCAGAAAATTCTCAGCCCAGACAATGGCTCATTTATTTCCAACAATATTCAATACAGCAGAATTCCAGGCCCACAAAGGGATTTCTACAGATTCTTGGAGTTGCTTGCAAAGGGGTTTAACCTACATAGAAAAGAGAGCTGTTCTATTATAGATTCCCAGGCGTGAGGGAGACCTTTGTAAATAAATTGTAAGGTGGTCTGCTGAAAACGTGGCTTCTTCCCTGGGGTGGGGGTGGAGGGCGGTGGGCATCTCACCTTCTTACAGTGCAAGGCAGAAGCTCCAGGCCTCACCTGGGGAGGGTGTTTGGGTGAACATCTGGGTCGAGATGTCTGCTGGTAGGGTCGGGGGCAGAGCCCCTACTGGAGGATAGGAGCTCCCTCTCCCAGGCCCTCAGCTGATGCATTTTATAAACATCCAGGCAGGGCAGCCTCGCAAGACTCTTGGGCTTTACAAATACATTTCAGATTCCACGGTCAGCGAGACCGTGTTCTGAGCATGGGCGGGAAAGAGGCGGCAGGAAACAGGAGGGCAGGGAGGGTCTGGAAGCAGCCTTCTAAATTTAACATGCAGTTGCTTTTAGGCCAAGTGGAGGAAGAGTAAATTCCAGCGCTTAAAGCTCTTATCTTTGTTTACCATTTCCCCAAACAGTAAGTGACCTGGGCTCTGCTTTCAGCCTGAATTAGCAACCAAGATGCACACAGGAATGAGCGATGGGATGCTGGGGGCTGGGCCAGGGGGATAAACAGGGCAAGCTGACCACTCCCCACCTTGATGGGACATTTGCCCGAGTGACCTGACGTGACATTGCCGGCCGTCCCTGGGCAGGCGAGGGCGCGGTCGTGATGCGTCAGACCATCCCAGATGGGGGAGGACCATGGAGCCTTCCACCTCCTTGATGAGGGAGCCGTAAATATCCTAGAGCGACCTTTCCTGGTGCTCAGTAATAGCTTCTCAACGTCTCTCCGGCGGGCATGGAACGTGGCTGCTTTATTGCTAACTTCTCACCGTTTGAAAATCCGTCCGTGTATGTTGAGGCATAATTTTTTCTCTCTGGGACTTACCCCTGGGCTTGGTTCCCTCCTCAGTCATGGTCAGAGCAGCGTGTCCTTTTTGTCACACGCCTGCCACTCAGACTGGTGGCCGTGCCCTCACGTCTCCCTGTGGTTTGCTCTGTTCTCCTGAGTTCTCTGAGTGCCTCACTGAAGCAAGTCGGTCCACTTTACTCACCCTGGTCCCAGCTCTCTCCCTGCCATCCCTCAGCCTCACAGATGCTGACTTTGGCCTCACCTTTCTCCCCAGATGACGGCCCAGTGGCCTTTCCAGCCCCTCTGCCATCTTCGCCTGGACAGTCCTCACATTTCAGTCCTGGCTACATGTCGGTCCGCGGTGTCCTGCTTTTCTCTCCTCCATCCATACCCGTGGGCTTGTGCATGCACCATGGGTTGGACTGGACACCATCCCCTGCTGAGGCCCCCGACGCCACCCTCCCAAAGCCAAGGTCTTCCTGCAAGAGGCAGCCCCATCCGGGGCCATTCCGGTTCCCTCATTTTTTTTTTTTTCAGCCACCCTGGGATGAAATCTGAAAATCAGTTTTATCTCTTGGTTCCCTGACCCCTGATATCCAGAGACTTGGCTGCCAGGCTAGTCATCCTTTGCACCAGTGATGCTGAGAATTACCCTGGGAGCTTTTAAAACCATATTAATGCATGCGCCCAGTCCAGACCAATTAAAGTGGAATGTTTTCAAGTGGGGCTGGGCATCAGCTGAGAACAACCAGGAGGGGGAGTCACTGCTAACATTCCTCCTGTTCCTACCCTGTTTCCTGTTCTGACAGTTGACACTGTCCTCAGAGCCCATCGTCTCTGCCTGGACTCCCGCACAGTCTCCCGTTTTATTGCCTTACCCGCTCCCCCCCCGCCACACACACACACACACACACACACACTTCCAACTATCCCTCCATGTCATTATCAGGTCACAAGACATCATCTTCTGTGTGTCACCTCCATGCATCAAACACCTTCAGTGGCTCCCTTGTACCAAAATAACAAATCTTTGAACAAGGAGACTGATTCCTGAGCATATAGTAAGTGGTAGGTATGGGACTGGACCCCCCACCCCCAACACTCTGCTAAGGACAGGTCAGGTGCTCAGTGTCTATCTGAGGGGAGAATGAACAACAAAAAAAATATTTCTCTGCAAATTAATGCCATACCTCCCTCCGCAAGGGCAGAGAAAATGGACTGGGTGTTTAACTGTCATTTATTAAGGGGGTTATTTCTTTAAACATCACCTATAATCAACTGTGGACAATCCCTGCTAATGGAGAGAACCAAATCCTAAATATTACAACACAGCAGATAATTCAAAAACCTGAATCTGGTTGATCTGGTAATGTGTTTTACACGTATGAGGGCTTGCGTCTGATAACTGAGATGATTTTAAAATTAGGTAATTAGATGTGTCTTATTTGTTCCTCCGCCTATGCAGTCCCCATACACACTCTAGGAATAAATAACTGAGCTTCCAAAATAATATGCTATTTTTTTCTCTCAACCCTTTCCTGAAATAGAGATAGTGCTTACATTCCAGGATACTGAAGGGCACAGACAGATGAAAGAAGGCAGAAACCCACAGTGACAGTAAATAGAGGGGATGGGATGGGGGGCTGTCAACAGACTGCCCTTCAACTGATCCACCGTTAAAGTGTAGCCAGTACACGCAACCAGCCTGCAAACTGTTCATAGTATCTGCTAAAGCTGACCACACACATCCCGTGACCCAGTAATTCCACCCCTAGGTACATACCCAACAGAACTGTGACCTACGTTCACCAAAAGCCACATACAAGAGTGTCCTGCTTTCTTCATAATGGCCCCCGAACTGGAGCTGGAAGGATGAACAGATATGGGATAGACACACAACTCCACACCCTACCACCAGTGAGTCTCAAAGACACAACCGTGAACACAAGAAAGTAGGCGCAAAAGCTGAGGTTCTGGATGTTCCGTTGATGTAAAGTTTTTTAAAAGGCAAGATAACGTCTTGTTTTAGAGGTCAGGATGATGGTTACTTTTTCTGGGGGGAACAATGATGGGAAGGGTCACCGAGGTATTCGGAAGTGCTGGAACTGTTCTGCATCGCCATCTGGATGCTGGTGACGCAGGTGCGCTTACTTTCTGAAAATTCACTAAGCACTGCGCTTTGGTTTGCATTATATTGAATACTTTCCTGTGTGCATATGATTCTTCTAGAAAAGATACAAAGGAAAGTAAGGGAGGAAGGAGGGGAAGGGAGAGAGGATGAAAGGAGAGCGGGAGGGTGGCAACGCTTAAAGGTAGAATCCTTGGGATCTGAAGATCTGCATTTAGTTCTCACTCTGCCACGTGCTAGCTGTGTGACCTTGGACAAGCCACTAACCTCTCTGAGTCTTTTTTTTTTCATCTATGAAATAGGAAACAAAAATGCCTACCTGCTTCGCAGTGCAGTTGTGAGGACCAAATGATGTAAGGGATATAAAAATTCTTCAGAAGGCAGTAGAGTACTGCAGGAGAGGAGTACTATTATTGTCATAATAGAGCTCTGCAGACAGAATTCCTGCAGAGTGTCAGTACCCTCAGTAAAGCTGAACCTAGGCCAGTCAGCGGGGAGGGCTGACATGGTGGCGGGGTATGTGTGTGTGTCTGTGGGTACAGGCAGGCTGGTTTATGGTCTTTCATTACATCTCATCTAATCCCTTAATGGCCTAGGCCTCAGTGTACAAGAGCACCTGGAATAATCCCTGTGTTTATGTGAGATGGGTCTGTCTCATTCCTTTTAAAGCGGATATAAATAGATGCCACACACACCCTCCTAATTACCTTTCCTAAGGTAGGATGCTTGTCTACTTCTAAACCTGCCAAATTCCTTAGATTAGCATATGCAGGACTGTCTGGGTATTAGGAAGGCAAGCCAGCCATGTAGAAGAACCCCACCCCCACCCCCAACAGCTTTCCTCCCATTACTTCTTGCTCCAGGCCTGAAACAGCTCTCTCAGAATATCTATGGATGTCAAAGTTGAGCCAGAAGAACCCCAGCACCCCAGTTTAAGTAGGCCATGAGGAACCCAGGCCTGGGCTCAGCCTCACCCTGGGGACTCAGCACTCTTCCTGGAGACTATGGGTTTTCTTCTGGGTCAGGGGGCAGAAGGGCAAAATGAGAGTTGCCACATTTTCCCTGGGAGGATTCCATCTCATGGTCCACGTCCCCTGGAGAATGAGCGCAAGTGGAAACCTTGAGTCTTCCCGGGTCTCTGTCGTTCCTTCTGTCCCTAGGCTTGAACTCCGTAGGCCTTATCTTACAGGACACGAGGGTCCCAGCTTCTAGTGGGTGGGGCCTGACCTGACACCACCGACTGCGTGCAACACCAAGTCTGGCGCATGTATGCGAGCATTTAGCAAAACCATCTGATGCTGGTACTTCTTGGGAGGAACAAATTGAGCCCCCCCCCACTTCTATTTCCTTTAGAAAAATAAGAAAACATAAATTTTTCTATTAGATCCCTGAGCCTCCAAGAAAAATCTTTTTGAAAGCAATGACATTTTAATTTTCTTTTTTATCATTCTACTCCACATGGTATCAGCAAACACCCAGAGTGAGGTGTACATGTAGGTGTGAGTGACTCAGAGTGTGTGTAACTTGCAGAGAAAATGGTACACAAAAATCCAAATGTAGCCAAGTGAGGTGAACAGGCAAGGACAGTATTTCCCACTTAAAATTATTTATCAATCAAGCTTCCCAGAGTCCCCTTGCGTCGCTTGTGCTCAGTCATGTCTGATACTTTGTGACCCCATGGACTGTTGCCTGCCAGGCTCCTCTGTCCATGGGATTTCCCAGGCAAAAATACTAGAATGGGTTGCCGTTTCCTCCTCCAGGGATCTTCTAGACCCAGGGATTGAACTCACATTTCTCGCATCTCCTGCTTTGACAGGTAGATTCTTTACCACTGTGCCACCTATCAGATTTAGCTACCACATTTAAATACTGGTTTGCAGAGCCTAAACTAAATGATAGGAAGACTGAGAGACTGAGCAGCTTAGACGTAAAAGTAGCAGTGATTGCCCATGGAAAAATCAAATATAGATGAAAACGTCTCTCTGAAAATGAAAGAACTCTGGACTGAGAATGCAAACCATAAGGCAAAGATTCCATTCACGTTTTTGTTTCTATTTTCCCCCAATATTTAAGATTTAATCAATATTTCCCAATATTAAATGTAAGTAAGTATTTATTTTCAACCTTCTAAGAGTATGTGTGTGTATACTAAGTCCCTTCAGTCATGTCTGACTCTTTGCAATCTTATGGCCTGTAGCCCTCCAGGGGCTCCTCTGTCCATGGGATTTTCCAAGCTAGCATACTGGAGTGGGTTGCCATGCCCTCCTCCAAGGGATCGTCCCAACCCAGGGATCGAACTCATGTCTCTTACGTCTCCTGCATTGGCAGGCAGGTTCTTTTCCACTATTGCCACCTGGGAAGCCCATCTAAGAGTACAGTTACTTGTTTTGCAGAACTGGTGCCAGCTGAACGGGATTCTGTAAGATTGTAGAATGGCTTTCCTCCTTGACACATCCTTCCAGGGTAGTTTAACATGGAGAACAGAGGGCCTCATGATGAAATGTGCTCCTGGCCTCTGAATATTACGTTTAAACAGAAGTCCTGTCTGCCTGTTTGGTACCTTAGTTTCCAGAGACCTTTCACCTTTACCATCTCGTTGGCTCTGCTCCAAGAAATGGGGGGGAAACATCATGACCTGAATAGAGACCAGGGGACCTGTTGATGTTGCCGTGGTGACTGGCCCAAGGTCAGGGCTGCTGGGCAATGGACGCAGGGCAGAACCCCTGGCGGGACATGACGACCACCCTGAGGCCTGGCCCAGGCCAGCCAGAGAGGCTGCAGGGGCATCCTCATGGGGTGCGAGGCAGACTGATTGTAAGGGCTCTCCCGATGCTTAATTCTGATAACCTGGCCTGTCTTACAGGCTTTGGGGGGAGTGGGTACCCTTGGGGATCCAATTTTAACATTATCTCTTGGAAACCCAGATGCTTGAAGTGCTTCCTGGCTTAAAATACTCTGCTCAGATCCCACTCCCCGCAAGTCCCCCAACACTCCAGGCCAAGCAGACCCCCTCGGCCCTTGCCAGCACAGACAGAGGGTCTGAGCAGGCTGAGAGGGACAGCCCAGGGCTGACTGGTGCAAATCTCAGGCCCAGCTCCCCAGGCTCTTGCCTGCAAGGCCTTGGCTTCTATTTAAATATCTGGGCTGAGCTCACCAACTTTTTCTTCCAAGGAAAAGCACTTCCTTGACTAAACTTTCCTTTCTTTCTCTTTTACTTCAAATAAATTCTACTCCCACCCCCATTAAAAAAATTTTTTTTATTTATTTGGCTGCCCAGGGTCTTAGTTGAGATGTGTGGGACCTAGTTCCCTGACCAGGGATCGAACCTGGAACTCCTGTGTTGGGAGCGTGGAGTCTTAGCCACTAGACCACCAGGGAAGTCCCCCACCCCCATTTTTTTAATGTGTCCATTTTTTTTTTTCTAGATGGCAAAGAAAAACATGCCACCTCTTCCATTTCATTTCCCCCACCATGATCCATGCCTGCTGCATTTCGTTCACGTCTGCCCCAGACCTGGGTGCCCTGCACAGAGGCCCTTCTGTCTTCTGTGCCTGGAGCTCTGCTCACTAGCCTCCAAGACATCGCAGAACAGCCCCACTCCCACTCAGCCAGCCTAACACAACCATTTCAGATTCTTTCACGCATTTCAGAGTCTTTACATAGGCTGTTCCACACTCTATTGTTATTTAAATTTATATCTACTACCTTAATTTTTATGAAGGAAAACTTTAAGCTATATAAGTTGGAAGAATAGCTGAGTGAACCCCTGTGTACCCATCACTCAGCTTCAGCAAGTGTCAACGGTGGTCACTTCGGTTCCCCCGCCCTCCCCTACTCTGCCATTTTCTTTTTTGGTTTTTAAATCCCAGACATCGACTCACGTTTTTCATCTCTATTGTGAAGAATGTGGATTCAAGACTGCCGAGGTCCTTTTGGGTTCAGTTTGACTCTGAACAGAAGCGCAGGTTCCCTCCCGGGGAGTCCCCATTTGCCATACGCTTGCTGCCCTCTGCTGGCCGGGCTGGCTCAGGACACCTCTGCCCTCAAAGAACTTAAGGGGGGGAGGGGGACGAGGAAGGGGGANTGTTTTTTTAAGTTTATTTATTTAATATTTTTGGCTGCATTGGGTCTTTGTTGCTACTTGTGGGCTTTCTCTAGTTGTGCCGGATGGGGGCTATTAGCAATGCATGGACTTCTCATTGCAGTGGCTTCTCTTTTTGCAGAGCATGGGCTGTAGGGCACGTGGACTTCAGTAGCTGTGGCATGTGGGCCTAGTTGCCCCTTGGCATATTGAATCTTCCTGGATCAGGGACTGAACCCATGTTCCCTGCATTGGCAGGCAGGTTCTTAACCCCTGGACCACCAGGGATGTTCAGGATTTTTCTTGATTTTTTTTCCTCTGCCTTACCTTCCATATCTAACACATCACATTTGGACTTTACTTCCAAAATATTTTTGCAGTTAGGCTGCATCTCTCCATTTCTACTGCCATCAACAAAGTGCAACCAATGTAACTTCACTCCTGGACCACTGTTCCTAACCTGTCTTTCTAATTACATTCTTGCAGCTCTCCAAACTACTTTCTACCCAACCACCATAGTGGTTTACACGATGTAGATTTCATCCTTCCATTTCTCTGATAAAGACTATTTAGAGACTTTCTGTTGCTTTTGGAATAAAAACTGAATGCTGTTCCATGTCCATACAAGCCTGCCCTGCATGGATTGTTGTTGTTGTTGTTTAGTTGCTAAATTGTATCCAACCCTTCTGTAACTCCATGGACTGTAGCCCACCAGGTTCTTCTGTCCATGGGATTTCCCAGGCAAAAATATTAGAGTGGGTTGCCATTTCCTTCTCCAGGGTATCTTCCTGATCCAGGGATCAAACCCATGTTTCTGGCATTGCAGGTAGATTCTTTACCACTGAGCCACATAAATGATTCCCAATCATTTAGCTGAAGTGATTTCTAAGCAAGGTGTTGAAGGTGTGGCTCGACCCTTCCTGAGTACTGATAGTAAATGCCAGAAGAGAAAAATGAATGGGAGATGGAATTGTTAAGGAGAAAGGAACTAGACTTACAAATTTGGACAATTCTCAGCCAATACATATCAGAAAAAGTGAGAAAGCGTGTTCAGGAAAGAACCCTAAGCGTATACCCAATTGACCATTGGATAAGGGTTGCAACACGGACCTCATCAGCCATCTAGATAGAGGCCAGGTGTGAACCTTTAAGACAAGGGAGAAATGACCCCAAAGATGACAGAGACCATTAGGACTGTTTCCTTCGTTTCTAAAGGGAGAACTATTGCCTTACTTTCAGCAGGCCAGCTGACCTCTGCCTAAAGCCATGTGGGTAGGGCCATCCAGAACCTGGGAGTCCCCACCCCAGTGGGACAGAGTTTCAGGTCAGGGTGGATCACTCACCCAGTGGGTCCAGAAGGTGGGACTCTCACCCTAGTGGGTTTGAAAGGTAGGACTTCTGTTTCAATAGGCCTGGGGCACAGAGAATTGAGCTAAAGAGAATTATTCTTGAGCTTTAAGATGAAAGTGAAAGAGGGGAGTGAAAAAGTTGGCTTAAAGCTCACCATTCAGAAAACTAAGATCATGGCATCTGGTCCCATCATTTCATGGCAAATAGATGGGTAAACAGTGGCAGACTTTATTGTTTGGGGCTCTAAAATTACTGCAGATGGTGACTGCAGCCATGAAATTAAAAGATACTTACTCCTTGGAAGGAAAGTTATGCCCAACGTAGACAACATATTGAAAAGCAGAGACATTACTTTGCCAACAAAGGTCCGTCTAGTCAAGGCTATGGTTTTTCTAGTAGTCATGTATAGATGTGAGATTTGGACTAAAAAGAAAGCTGAGCGCTGAAGAATTGATGCTTTTGAACTGTGGTGTTGGAGAAGACTCTTGAGAGTCCCTTGGACTGCGAGAAGATCCAACCAGTCCATCCTAAAGGAGATCAGTCCTGAGTTTTCACTGGGAGGACTGATGTTGAAGCTGAAACTCCAATACTTTGGCCACCTGATGCGAAGAACTGACTCATTTGAAAAGACCCTGATGGTGGGAAAGATTGAGGGAAGAAGGAGAAGGGGACCACAGAGGATGAGATGGTTGGATGGCATCACCAACTCAATGGACATGAGTTTGGGTAAACTTGGGGAGTTGCTGATGGACAGGGAGGCCTGGTGTGCTACAGTCCATGGGGTCGCAATGAGTCGGACATGACTGAGCAACTGAACTGAACTGAAGATCTCATGGAGTTTGCTTGGCAGTTTGGACTTATTTGGGATCCATTAACACTTTATTCTTTCCTTTTTCACCCTTTTGAAATAGAAATATCTATCTTGTGCTTGTCCCACCATTATATGTTAGAGGCACACAACTTGTTTAATTTCACAGGCCCCAGATGAAGAATAATTTGCCTCAAGATGAATCATACCTTGAATTGTACCCATGTCTAGTTTAGATGATATTTAGATGAGACTTTGAACTTTAGACTTTAGGATTGTTGCTGGAATGAGTTGAAACCCCGGGGCTGTTGAGATGTAATGAATGTATTTTCATGTGAGAAGAACATGAATTTTGGAGGGCCAGAGGTGAACGGCTACAGTTTGTGTCCTTTCTAATTCATACGCTGAAACTCTAGCCTCTACCATGATATTACTAGGAGATGGGGTCTTTGGGAGGTGATTAGGTCATGAGATTAAAACAGACTCTGAAGAGCTCCCCCATCCTTTCTTCCATGGGAGGAGACAGTCGTCTGTGAGCCAGGAAGCAGGCTCTCACCAGATAAAAAATCTGTCAGCACCTTGCTCTTGGACTTCAGCCTCCAGAACTCCAGAAATAAATTTCTGTTGTTTACAAGATATTGGTGCCTACACACTTTCCTTTGGGTTTTGATACATGCTGTTCATCTGCCTGGTATTATCTTCCCTTCAATCTTTGTTAGGCTGGTTCCTTCTCAACTGTGAAGTCTCTTTGTAAATATCCACCCTCCTTTAGACAAGAGGGTCTTGGCCACCCTTTATCGAGTGTGTCTCCACCTCTGTTATTCTCTTATGTAGCATGCTGCTCTTTGCTCTCACAGCATTGATCACAGTGGTCATTTCATATTTATGCCTTTGTTCTTGTTTATGTCTGGCTCTCCCACTAGATTGTCAGCCCTGTGAAGGCAGGAACCGTGTTGGGTTGTCCTCCATAGTGAGCCCAACACTTAGCATAATGCTTAGCACCTAGGAGTCACATTTGCTGAAGTTTTGAATGAATCAGCTGTTAGATTTTGGTTAAGTCAGTTATCATTTCTGAACTTAAACTTTCCTCACCTGCATCCCCTAAAGTATCACCCTAAGATTTATAGAATGATTATGAGAAATATTATGAGGCATTATGTTTTTAAAATGTTTCCATTTTAATTAGTACCTATTAATTGCTGGCTAGGAAAAGTGAGGGAATTAACACTCCCACTTCTTTCTCCTCATCCCCCTCTGTTTTTCTTGGTCATATTATTTTATTATATATCAGCAAGGTACATAACATTTAGACCTGTGAATTCCCTCAGTTAGTTATCTTAGCTTTCTATTTAAATGGATTAATTGCTCACCATCTGTATCAATTTAGATTCATGATTTCAAATAACAAAGACAAACTTTGGTTAATTTAAGTAGAAGAGAAATTGATCAGAAGGATAATGGGTGTCTCACAAGCGGGAAGGTAGGGGAAGCCTGCCCAGAGGTGGGCAGGACTGAGAGAGATGGAGCAATGAGAAAACTCAGCTGAGGTCCTGTCATGTGAGTGCCTGGCTAGGATGCACCTCAGGATCCCTCTCCCACTGGACAATCCCTCTCTTTCTTCTTTCCTCCTTCTTCCTTCCTCCTTTTCTCCCTTTTTCCCCTCATATTTTTCCCTCCTCCTTTGTTGTAGCTTGTGTGAAAGCTTTCTTGTCATCTTTTTTCATTTTATTGATACTTACACTTACTCCGAGAAGATTTTCCAAATGATATCTGCTCTCATGTCATGTGGATGAATTCCCCTTGACCCTTTCCTTCCACTGTGTCTGAAACCTAATCATTGTCCATTCTGTGTTGTTTAAAGGAAAGATATCTTGTTTTCTTTCCACCTGTTTTAAAAATATAATCTTTGGGAATGGGTAAAAAAAGAGGGAAGATGGGGCTGAAGATGTGGGAAATCTCCACCAGAAAGCCTATGTGCTTGGTTTTGTATGTTAATTTTGTCAAATGTACTTTATGATAATTCACCCTAGTTAGTTGGAGTGGATCACATTCCCATGTGTTAGAGCTCCAGAGTATTCCATCCCCACCCTCTAGGACCTAGATTCACTGAAGGGTCCTGAAGCTTTCATTTCTAGCAGAGAAAATGGGCCCTGGGTGTCTCTTCCTATTTCATCCGTCCATCTATTTCCTATTCTCTCCTATTCTGTTGGGAGCCATTCTTATTCCCTCCCAATAAGAAGAGGGAAAATATGAAGATATACCCTCAATCCACTTCTCTCCTGGTTGAGAATAAAGGAGCTGGAGTTTAGGACTTTTTTGATTCCTGTTACTGCAACTGTTGGGGGCCAGGGGAGGGTGATGGTATGGCTGGAGGGGATATGGTCCAAAGGTCATATTCGGGAGCTGTGTTAGATCAGAAACTTCATTCTTGTTCATTAGCTGCCTTCCCCATGTTTGATTGATATTGGTGAAATTTCTGCTAATTGTTTGACTTTAGTATTGAAGGGGGAAAATCTATCTATCTTCACTGGTTCTAGCATCCTGATTATATACCCCTGTTTGCTTAATCTGGTTCAAGTTGGATTTCTTTCACTTGTGAGTCAAACATTACTAACAAACGCAGTGTAGTAGATGCAGGAGGCAGCCTAGTAGTCAAAAATGAAGGGCCCAATTTGTATCTGATGAACTCCTAGCCTTTCAGCTCAGAGGTGGTTCAAATGGAGCTTACAACCAGGAACATCTCTTTCTCCAGGGGCAGCATTAGGTTGTCTGCTTAAACAGTCAGTTTGCAAACCCATAAAACTACCGTTGTTGTTCTTCAGTTGCTTAGTTGTGTTCAACTCTTTGCAACTCCATGGACTGCAATATACCAGGCTTCCCTGTCTTTTACCATCTCTCAGCGTTTGCTCAAACTCATGTCCATTGAGTCGATGATGCCTTACAACCATTTCATCCTCTGTCATCCCCTTCTTCTCCTGCCCTCAATCTTTCCAGCATCAGGAGCTTTTCCAATGAGTCGGCTCTTCATATCAGGTGGCCAAAGTATTGGACTTCAGCTTCAGCATCAGTTCTTCCAATGAATATTCAAGCTTGATTTCCTTTTAGGATTGACTAGTTTGATCTCCTTGCTGCCCAAGGGACTCTCAAGAGTCTTCTTCAGCACCACTGTTCAAAAGCATCAGTTCTTCGGCATTCAGCCTTCTTTATAGTCCAATTCTGACACCCATACATGACTACTGGAAAGACCATAGCTTTGACTAGATGGACCTTTGGTGGCAAGGTAATGTCTCTGCTTTTTAATATGCCGTCTAGCTTTGTCATAGCTTTTCTTCCAAGAAGCAAGGATCTTTTAATTTTGTGGCTACAGTCACTGTCTACAGTGATTTTGAGCCCAAGAAAAGAAAGTCTGTTACTGCTTCAACTTTTTTCTCTTCTATTTTCCATGAGGTGATGGGACCAGATGCTATGATCTTAGTTTTTTTAATGTTGAGTTTTAAGGCAACTTTTTTACTCTCCTCTTTCACCTTTTTTTCCTTTTAATTGGAGGCTAATTACTTTACAATATTGTAGTGGTTTTTGCCATACATTCACATGAATCAGCCATGGGTGTACATGTGTTCCCCATCCTGACCCTCCCTCCCATCTCCCTCCCCATCCCATCCCTCAGGGTCATCCCAGTGCACCAGCCCTGAGCACCCTGTCTCGTGCATCAAACCTGGACTTGCAATCTGTTTCACATATGATAATATACATGTTTCAATGCTATTCTCTTAAATCTTCCTACCCTCACCTTCTCCCACAGAGTCCAAACATCTGTTCTTTACATCTGTGTCCCTTTTGCTGTCTCACATATAGAGTCATTGTTACCATCTTTCTAAATTCCATATATATGCATTAATATACTGTATTGGTGTTTTTCTTTCTTACTTATTTAGCTCTGTATAATAGGCTCCAGTTTCATCCACCTCATTAGAACTGATTCAAATGCATTCTTTTTAATAGCTGAGTAATATTCCACTGTGTATATGTACTACAGCTTTCTTATCCATTTGACTGCTGATGGACATCTAGGTTGCTTCCATGTCCTGGCTATTGTAAACAGTGCTGCAGTGAACATTGGGGTACACGTGTCTCTTTCAATTCTGGTTTCCTCGGTGTGAATGCCCAGCAGTGGGACTGTTGGGTCATATGGCAGTTCTATTTCCAATTTTTTAAGAAATCTCCACATTGTTCTCCATAGTGGCTGTACTAGTTTGCATTCCCACCAACAGTGTAAGAGGGTTCTCTTTTCTCCACACCCTCTCCAGTATTTATTGTTTGTAGACTTTTCAATAGCAGCCATTCTGACTGGTGTGAGATGGTACCTCATTGTGGTTTTGATNAGGAGGTTAGGTGGAAGGCTGTTATTCAGGAGGGAGATGATGGGGGTTCGTGGCAGGTGGAGTGCAGAGAAAATAAAGGATGGAGTGGTGAGGTGGTATCGTATTGAGGTGAGGCTAGTAGGATTAGCTGCCATATTGCACAAGGCATTTGGAAGAAAAAGATAAACTGACAAAACCATGGTTTTGTGACCTATGCACCCAGAAAGACGGGTTTCCATTTCTGCAGTGGGGAAACCAGCCAGATGAACAAATGTAAGCAGGAACTAGAAATTCAGCAAAGAAACTTCCAGGTAATCTCTGTCAACCATCACATCTGATAAAAAATAAACAAATAAAGGAATTCCCCCTGAAATTTTATTAAGGCTTTCTATTAAATAAAAGAAGTCAGTCTCTCATCTCTCCAAATACATCACACAAGGAAAATGAAAAACTTTTTTAAAGAAGAAACTGGGGACTCCCCTGGTGGTCCAGTGGATCCGGATCTATAACACACAGTGCAGGGGCCATGCTTCCGTCCCTGGTCCGGGAGGATTCCACAGGCCACAGGGAAGCTGAGACCGTTGCCATGACTACCGGGCCTGCACACCCTAGAGCCTGTGATCTGACGGGAGAGAAGGCACTGCAAGGATGAGCCAAGCCCCACACCTAGGGAGCAACCCCTGCTCGCAGCAGCTGGAGAAGCCCACGCACAGCAGCGAAGACCCACGCAGCCGTAAATGAATAAAATTTTTAAGTATCCAAACAAAAATAAATAAATAAATAAGAAGGAATTGGTTTTTAAAAATTCTCTCCCATTCAAATCAAGCACTTGGGTAGTAAGATTCTTTTTTTTTTTCCTTCATCTTAAAAGTTCCCTCCAAAGAAATCGCTTTTATGGGTACAATCCTGATTTCCCCAAATCAACAATGTTACCACATTCGCCTTGTGTGATGTATGCATCACCTGCAAAAGTCTGTGTGTGAATGTGTGCCTGCGTTTGGATGTGGACATGAAGCAACAGCTACTGTTCTGAAGACATATCTATTTNATAAATGAATAAAATTTTTAAGTATCCAAACAAAAATAAATAAATAAATAAGAAGGAATTGGTTTTTAAAAATTCTCTCCCATTCAAATCAAGCACTTGGGTAGTAAGATTCTTTTTTTTTTTCCTTCATCTTAAAAGTTCCCTCCAAAGAAATCGCTTTTATGGGTACAATCCTGATTTCCCCAAACCAACAATGTTACCACATTCGCCTTGTGTGATGTATGCATCACCTGCAAAAGTCTGTGTGTGAATGTGTGCCTGCGTTTGGATGTGGACATGAAGCAACAGCTACTGTTCTGAAGACATATCTATTTTATCCTTGAGAATCAAAGCATCGCAGAGCGGCTTAGGGCAAGGTCTCCAATTTGCCTATCACGGCAGTTAGTGGCAGCAATACAGCGAGGACAACCAAGTTGCTCTCTTGATGAAACAGTAGATTAACTGAATTCCCTTTTGCATTATAAAGCAAAGCACGATGCAAAAGATGAAGCGCACACCTACTGATCCCCATTCATTTTTCCATCCGTCACCTAAAGCTTGCTAAGTTTAATGGCCTGTGAAACATTCTCTAAGAGGAGAGAAAGTTAGAAGAAGCAGTCGATACGGCTTTCCCCATTTCCCTCTGTCTCCTACAAGACAACTTTTACATTTCTCTCCATATACTGTATACTCCTCTCCCTCCAAGGGCTTGAATGTCAGGCAGAGAAAACCCTTACCACTGTCAAGCGTTCTGCTGCCGCGAGTAACTGTTAAGTCGACGGGCAGCTTTCGAAGTGGGCTCCGCAACGAAACGGCTCCGAGCAGTGTGATGCTCCTGTTACGCAGAGCTTCGGTCTCAGCCTGGAATCCTATGAATTGGATATGAGGGGACAGGCAGCTTTATTTCTCAACTGAAAACCTGCGACAGCCGGAGTCCCTGGAGGCAATCTATAAAGTCTCAGGCTTGTCACAGGCAGTGCTTTCAAAATGACCTATTCAGAAGGCTAATGTTCCCTGGAGTACAGAGAACAGAGAAAATAATGAACCATTGCCTCCATAAAACATTTTGATAAATACCCTGCTTAATAGGCCACTTCTCCAGGATTCATCTTCTCAGATCCAGTCTTCCTCCCAAGCCCACATGAACTATCCATGGATGGTAACTGAAAACTATTTTTATCCCACTCTTCATGAAAAATATCTACTAGCAACATCTACTCACAGTGAATACGTTCTCATTCTCCCAAGAATGGTCTTTGGCCTTTGTTGCCTGGAGAGACGTCTAAGTTTCTACATCCCGTAAGGCATTCTCTGCAACCTTCTCTGGTGACAGCTGTGTTTCCACTGAAATCATCTCTCAGCAGACGGCGAGCTCACCCAGACAGAGGCTCTGCCATGTTTGTCTCTGTCTGCTTCACAGAGCTAGGAACATTTCTTCAGGCATGATTTGTATCGTGTTGAATGGCTCTTTGACTTGATTTGAAACATCCGCTTTAAGTCATCAATGAACAGTGTATCAGCCAAGGTTCTCCAGAGAAATAAACCCGACGGGATAGATGCAGATCCCCAGAAGGGGAGATTGATTACAGAAACTCACTCATGCAATTATGGACGCTGAGAAGTCCCACGGTCTGGGACTCCTCTAGTCCAGTGGTGAACACTCTACCTTCCAATGCAAAGGGCTCAGATTCAATCCCTGGTCAGAGAATTAAGATCCCACATACCCAGTGGTGGCCAAAAATAAAATAAATGTATTCCCCACCCACAGAAACAAAGGAAGTCCCACACCTGCCACCTGCGAGCTGGAGAACCCAGGTCGTTGGTGTTGGAGTTCAGTTCAAAGCCCTGAGGATCAGGAAGCTAATGGTGCAAGTCCTGGCCTGAGTCTGAAAGCCCAAGGCCCAGGAGTGCCCACGTACTAGGGAAGGAGAAGGACGTCTCCGCTTAGGCAGAGAGTGAGGTGGCCCCTCCTCTGCCATTTTGTTCTGGTCAGGCTCTCAGAGGATCAGATGAAGCCCACCCACATGGGAAAGGGTGATCTTCTTTACTCCATCTACTGGTTCAAATGCTGATCTCTTCTGGAAACATCCTCACAGACACTTCCAGGAATAATGTTTTACCAGCTTTGCCCGGTCAGGAGGACACAAAACTAATCATTGCAAGTGGGGTTGAAAATATTGAAAGAAATCAGTCTTTCTACACTGTTAACATCACTGCGGCTTACAATATCAGTCTTCTCTTAACTAAGAGTGCTAACCCCTCAGGGGTGGCTTCATCGGGGAGTTCTGCAGCTTAGCGTTTTGTTAGTGGTGGGTCACACATCACGTGACAGTGTGCTTGTCACTCAGTCTGTCCGACTCTTTGTGATCACCTGGACTGTAGCCCGCCAGGCTCCTCTGTCCATGGGATTCTCCAGCCAAGAATACTGGAGTGGGCTGCCATGCCCTCCTCCAGGGGATCTTCCCGACCCAGGATTTGAACCTGGGTCTCCTGCAGTGCAGGCAGATTCNGGGAGAGGAGAAGGGGGAGGAGTCGGGGGCGGTGGTGCGGCACGCGGGGACGGTTTCTAAGGGGTGAAGGGGAGTCTGAGTGGGTGGATGGGGACCGCCTCGCCTTGGTTTGGTTAAAACGCTGAGACTTAAGCGCCCCCCTTCAACCACATCCGTACATCCATGCAGAAAAGATCACTAGGGCAGGTCAGACAGACAGTCTGCAGCAGTCTCACCCACTTGGCTGCACAAAACTAGCATCCAGGCCCCACCTTGGACCAACAGTCAAACCCCTGAGGAGCCAGGGATCAAACATCCTTATATACTAAAAGCCCCCTGGCTGTGGCTAATGTTCAAACGTGTCAAGAACTGCTGGGCCAACACGCTGATGTTGGTATGCACCTTGAGCCCAAAGCTAAGAAGTAGTGATTAAAAAAAAAAAAAAAGCTCATCGGGGAAAAGAATAAATGAAGACTTGACCTCACAATACAAATTACCCTTGGCCTATCTTAAAAAGTTCCCTTCCGAGTGCTGACAGCTCCTGGCCAGACACCTTTGGTTGAGTAACCAATGCCATGGACTTGCTAGGGATGCCACTCCTAAATCTGGTTTTCTTTTCTGAGATACAGTTCTACTTTTGGGTGAACAGTACCACTGTTCTGTTCTGGCTTTTTACATGCCTGCATTTGTTAAGACTCCTTTCTTTGCAGATAACAGAATTCGGCTGTCACTAAGTTAGGTCAAAAATGAGAACTTGCTGGAAGGGTACTGAGACGCCACCCGCAGGGCTCCTTGCCAGGAGCAGATGGCAAACAGGACACAAAGAAATGGACTCTGTCCTTTGCCTCTGGTTCTCTGCATATCTAATTCATTGCTTCTTTCTCATGGCAAACGTGTTTACTGCTCATTAATCCGCATGGCCGTACATGGCCACCAACAGTTCATGATTCACCTGTGTTCCGCTTCTAGCTGCTGGAAAAAAAACTCCTTTTTTCTCTGCCTAGGTCCAAAAGTCCAGGCAGACACTTTCACGTCAGAGCCCCACTCGTGAGCCAATCAACTGTGGCCTGCAGGGCCGACTATGTAATTTGTCCAACCTGATGCCAAATGGAAAAAAGCAAGGGAAAGTGCCGTTAACAGTACATAGAAAGGCTCTTCCTTTCTTCTCCCATCTCTCAAATTATCACAGTGTGTTTTATTTTCTATTTAACACCAGTCTAAGTAAAGAAAACTCTAAATTTTAAATTATCAGTGTGAATTTTACCACTCATCCCTGGATCATGCCATGCCACTTTTAGATGGTAATATCAGAGCATTTAACTCACATGCAGAACCACTGAAATTACATAACTAGTATTTTGTGACGCATGGGCCAGAAGAGATAAAGACAAACCAAAGTCCTCAAGACTGGAAGGAAGATGAGGGGGTGCACCAGGTTCCCCCAGAGTGTGGGGGCACAGGATGAGTTGGGAGAGTCAGGAGCCTGGGATCTCTGCCCCTCTTCCAGCCACCAAGCCCACCTACAGGATGGCACCCCTAGACCCCGCGGCAGGGTCTAGGGAGGATGAGCCAGGTGTCCCCCCTTCCCAGATCCAGCCCCCAAACCCACAATAGGCTGTCACTCGCCAAAGATCTTTAAACTCCTGTGCCAGGAAACATGCAGTATTAGACCAGGAGTGGGCAGAGGCTTGCCCAGGCCAACACACAGCCACAACGCTGCCTGCCCAGGGCAGGGATGGCCAACACCATGCTCACTCCAAGATGCTTCAGGGTGAAAGCACCCCATGCCTACCTTCACTCCTGAGCCTAGGCCCCTGAGGAATGGAGGGCAATGGTGGTCAAAGGGAAAGTAGAGAAGGGTGGCCAGACTGGGACCAGGTCACCAGGGGCAGGAGAGCAGACAGCTGAGAACCCGCCCTGGGGAGGAAGCCAAGGTGGGAGCCCTCGTGGGTGAGGCTCCAAGCCCCAGTGCACGCTCCAGTGCCCCTCAGACTCTGCTCCATAAACATAAGTCAGAGATATGACGAGTAAGAGTCTCCACAGGGGACTCCCCTGGCAGTCCAGGGTTGAGACTTCACCTTCCCACGCAGGGGGTCTGGGTTCCCTCCCTGGTCTGGAAGCTAAGATCCCACATGCCTCAACAGCCAAAAAAAAAAAAAAAAAATCAAAATATAAAATAGAAATAGTATTGTGACAGATTCAATAAAAATTAAAAAAAAAGAAGAATCTCCACTTGGCAACCACAGAGTATTAAACCCCAAGCATTAGAGCCCCTGTCCCCAGTCATGTGTTTATCGGGTGGCCCTGGTGGCCTGGGATGGAGGTGGAAGTGTAGGGTCAGGAGATAACCTTCTACNTAAAAAAAAAGAAGAATCTCCACTTGGCAACCACAGAGTATTAAACCCCAAGCATTAGAGCCCCTGTCCCCAGTCATGTGTTTATCGGGTGGCCCTGGTGGCCTGGGATGGAGGTGGAAGTGTAGGGTCAGGAGATAACCTTCTACAGAAACAGTTCTCAGAAATGAAGACGGAGAATGTTGGGAAAACCAACTGTTTTCATTTTTGCCTTTCAAATTTGTAAACATTAGGCTGCACATGTTTTCAGCAACTTGACTTTGTGTGTGTGTGTATGTTAGTCACCCAGTCGTGTCCAGCTCTTTGTATTTCCTGTGGCCTGTAGCCTGCCAGGCTCCTCTGTCCATGGAGTGCATTCTCTGTCCAAGAATACTGGAGTGCGTTGCTATTCTCTTCTCCAGGGGATCTTCCCAACCTTGGGATCCAAGAGTCTCCCTTGTTGCAGACAGATTCTTCACCATCTCAGCCACCAGGGACGTTTTTCACTCAGCAGTATTTTATGCACTAATGGCTACCTTATACTGAACAGCTATACTCTAACAGATTAGCTAAGGTATTTACCATGGACTTCGGAACTCCACGTGTTCTGGCCCATCACTCTCCCCTCTGCCTGTCTGCCCCTCACACACTAAGCATTTAGTGCTTATGCATTTGCTCCTGCCAGCGAGGTCCCCTCCCTCATGGGGATAGTCTATTGGCCTCACCTTAGAGTTTTGCTTCTGTCCTGGTGCGTGATGCTACCCAAGGACAGGTGTTTCTAAGGCAACCCTGATGTTGCTGATCCAGGGAGTTCTCTCTTACAATCTCTGGTTTAGACCCCAGGCAAGGCGGCCACTGCAGGCTTGCGAGCAGCTCCCAGGGGTAAGATGGGGCCTGCAGAATCGACTTGCCCCAAGTGCTGCCCCCTGCTGTCCTGACAGGAGAAGACAGAAGCAAGCCAAAGAGGGGAAGAAAAGTCCTCCCAAATTGAAGACTTCTCTTTGAACATCATTAACTGATTTATGACTTCCCAGGTAGCACAGTTGTAAAGAACCCACCTCCCAATGTAGGAAGCATGGGATATGTGGGTTTGATCCCTGTGTCAGGAAGATCCCCTAGAGGAGGAAATGGTAACCCATTCCAGTATTCCCATGGATAGAGGAGCCTGGTGGGCTACAGTCCATGGGGTCACAAAGAGTCTGACCAGAGTCTAACACAGCTTAGCTACTGAGCATGCCCACAACTAATTTAAAAAGATGAGACTGTCATCAAGCAGGTAACTTCGCTCAAGCAGTGTAGGGAGTGGACAGACCGGATAGGAGAAATGGGAGGAGGGGTGGATATCCTCCAATTAGCACAGCAGCTAACAAACTTCTATAACCCTGCCCTAACTCATCCCACCCACAGGGATGCCCACAGCTTCCCTGCCCACAGCTTCTCAACATCCCACCAACTCACTATCACTCCTTGCTCGCATCACGGGGTGACGGCAGAGAGTGACAGTGTCGCCCGTGGACGTCATCCAGGGGATGTTAGGGTTCCCCAACACTGGGTGCTGGAGTTGTGCTTCTCCACACCTTTGCCCTAATCAATATTTTCCAGCTTTTTATAATCTGATGAGTGAAAACCGAATCTCATGCTATCAATTTGTATTTTTCATCAAGGCAACTCATACTTGTTGCCTCTTCATTTCTCTTGTCCACTTTTCTGATGAGTTTCTTTTCTTACTGATTTACTGTAGCTCGTGGGGTTTGGGGGCTTCCCACATAGTTCAGTTGGTAAAGAATCTACCGGCAATGCTGGAGACCTGGGTTTAATTCCTGGGTTGGGAAGATCCCCTGGAGAAGGAAATGGCAACCCACTCCCATATTCCGGCTTGGAAAATCCCAAGGACAGAGGAGTCCAGCAGGCTACAGTCCATAGGTCGCAAGAGTCGGACATGACTTAGCGCTATCTTTCTTTTCGAGTTTTTGATACCATTGATCCTTTCTAAACGTAGCCATTGTTTTTGTTTTGCTATTTTACTATTTGTCTTTTAACTTTATGATGTGCCCATTACTACCCTGCGGCAACCTCCCTGAGATTTGCTAGAGGAAAAGTGTTGACAAAAATAATCAATATATGATCACTAATAAGAATAGAAAAGAGTTTTATTTGAGCCAAACTAGTCCAGAAGTCCGCTTCCCAGATTACTCTGAGAAACTGCTCTGGAGAAGTAGGGTTTTCAGCCTAGTTTTATATCTCATCAGAACAAAGAACATTAAACAAGTCAGGGTTACATTTCTTCAAGGTTTCAAAAAAAAAAAAAAAAAAAGACNTTGCGACCCCATGGACTATATAGTCCATGGAATTCTCCAGGCCAGAATACTGGAGTAGGTAGCCTTTCCCTTCTCCAGGGGATCTTCCAAATGCAGGGGTTGAACCCAGGTCTCCCACACTGTGGGCAGATTCTTTATCAGCTGAGCTACAAGGGAAGCCCGTGAATACTGGAGTGGGTAGCATATCCCTTCTCCAGTGGACCTTCCCCACCCAGGAATTGAACCAAGGTCTTTTGCATTGCAGAAGGATTCTTTACCAACGGAGCTATAAGGGAAGCCCTCCCTGGCCAATGGAAGAAGGGAAAATCAGAGATATGAATCATAAAAAGGATTTTATGTGCCCTTGCTGACTTAGAGATGGGGTGGGGTCACATGACAAGGGATGCAGGTCACCTCTAGAACTTGAAAATAGCCCCTGGCTGTCAGTAGCAAGGAAATAGGATCCCTGTTCTTATGGCTTCAGGAAACGATTCTACCAATAACCTGAATGAGTTTAGAAGCAGGTTCTTCAGAACTTCCAGATTAAGAGCCCAGCCTGGCAGACACAATGATTTCAGCCTTATGAAATCTTTAGCAAAGAATGCGGACCCTCCCACTCAAACTCTGGCCTACAAGGCACTATGTGATAATTGCTTTAAGGCACTATGTTTGTGATAATTGGTAATACAGTAATAGAAAACAAATACACCTGGTAATCTCTGAATGAATGGCAGACATGTTGAATTTTAGCTTGTTAGGTGCTGGGTATTTTTGTATTCCTACAAATATTACATATATTTTTGAGCTTTATTCCAGGTCACAATTAAATTAATTGGAAACAGTTTGATCTTTTGGGTAATGCTTTTTTTAATTTTTATTTTTTTGAATTATTTTTGGTAGTGCTGGGTCTTTGTTGCTGCACACAGGCCTTCTCTAGTCATGGCGAGCAGGAGCTACTCTTTGTTGTGGTGCCTAGACTTCTGTTTATGTGGCTTCGCTTGTTACAGAGCACAGGTTCTAGAGCCCATGGACTTCAGTAGCTGTGGCTCGAGGACTTAGTTACCCTGCGGCATGCAGAATCTTCCCAGGCCAGTGATGAGACCTATGTCCCCTGCTTTGGCGGGTGGACTCTTAACCACTGGACCACCAGGGAAGTCCCTGGGTGATATAGGACTACAGCCTTGCTAAGTCTAAGGGTAACTAATCTCTGTTCCTGAATCAAGACTGAACACTTAGTCTGAGGAACCTTCTGTACATCTCAGGAATTCTGTCTCTGGATAGCTGTATTTTTTCCCTTATGCTGGCTGTGAAGTCTAGCCCTCTCAGTACAGTCTCAATACTCGTTTCTGTCTCCTTAATTCAGGCAGTCCAGTTGGCTCCACCTGAGTTCCTCCTTTCTGTACTGATGTCCATTAGCCTTTAACACATTTTTTTGTACTTTTTTTTTTATTTTGGTTGTTTGAATTGAGAGTAAATACAAACTTTCTTTACTTTGCTGAAAGTCCTTTGGTTACTTTTAAATAATTAAAAACTTTAAATAAAATTAAGTTTTAATTATTTAAGTTTAATGGGACAGCTTTTCCCAGGAAATACTCTTCCTAAAGTGCTTACTATATGTGGTATCTAAAATTTAATACTGAAGAACCATTTAAAAATTTTAGTACACTAACTCTAGCCCAAATGATGACAAAGCCGTATCTCCAGATGGTTAAGCTCAGAGGTCCTCAGTTTCATTTGAACACCTTTCATATGTATTTGCCTAAGGAAACTGCAATTATTTTATGCTTGGATAATTATAGCCCATTATTATTTGACTAACTAAACTGTTAAAGTGAAAAGATAATGTTATTTTACATCTCAAATAGAACAGAAATCCATCTATTCAACCTCCCGAAAAAAAACCTGTAGTCATTTTCTATATTAACTGTGCAACTATTAAAAACAACTGTTACTCACATAGTCAGATTTCCTTGTTTCTAATTTCTGTATGTCTGTTTTAATAGACATATTATTTAGCCTTCTATTTCCCCTCCCACTTGTTTTATCCACATAATTCTGTAATTCTTCCATGTAATTACAGAAGTGACTATTCATATACACTCGAAGATGGTGTAACTAGTTTTGTTGTGTGCCCCGTAGACAGCTTTTGGGAGGTGCTTTTCTTTTTATAAATTTTTTTATAGTTGTCTTAACTGAGAGTTTTTAAGAAGTTTTCTAAATAAAGCAAAGAAGATAGTTACCTCAAAGAACCTCTGGGAGAAGAGATTTCGTTATTTTAGCAAACATTTCCCTCCCTATTTCTTAATGGTTAACAAAGACATAACTCTGTGTGTGGAGAATTGATGTTTTCTTACTTGATACTTACATATGCTGTAGGTACTTTGGAAGTTCGTCTTATGGGCTGCCAAGATATCCTGGAGAACGTCCCCGGACGGTCGAAAGCAGCATCAGTTGCACTACCTGGTTGGAGTCCAAGTGAGACCAGATCATCTTTCATGAGCAGAACGAGTAAAAGTAAAAGCGGAAGTAGTCGAAATCTCCTGAAAACTGATGACTTATCCAGTTCAGTAATCAGATTTTTTTGTTTTATAAACAATCAAATAACAAATTAGAATCCAATACAAAGGGCTGAGTGGTGGGGACAGAAGAGTGAAAAGAGTGAAAGTTGGACAACAGACTTTAAAATTATGATTTCCATAATTTAAAATATCAAAAACTGTAATGACAGGAGAATTTCAAAGGCTACAAAGTTTACCATACTGAAAATGTTGGAAAACTGAATGACATATAGCATTAATTTCTTTGGAATAATGAAATACAGAACACCATTCTTTATGACAGACTCTTTGTGGCACATCTTGATTCTTTAAATGGAATAGTGACACTTCTAAAGTAATGAAGAAATTTTGAAAAATGACCATGTTAAATTAGGATTATAGCCTAGTGTCCGAGAAGTAAACTGAAATAGGGGAGTGGGCAAAGGTGATAAGAATAAAATACAAGAGGTTTATGAAGTACTTTGGAGATACTCTAAAGTAGTCATAAACTATGATATAAATATATAAATGGTGGGAAAGGCATGTAACAATTCAGACTAGTATAGTATATCTGCTTTCCTGTATATGGAGACTTTAGGAAAAATGTAAAAATAAAACTCGTTTAAGGTAACAACTTTAATAAATAGCAAATGTAGAGGGAGAAAAACTGGGTGATTGATAATGATATATAAAAATACACCCACACATACATGTGGCAAACGACTACTGGCCACCTGTCAGTCCTTTCAGTAATTTTCTGCTGTAAATGAAATAGCAATTACTATTTATGTTTTTATAAAACACAGAAGATAACTTGGAAGGGTATAGTAGAATTATGTGTGTGTGCTTATATACCGCTAGCTGTTTAAGATTTTATTTTTATTTTTTTGACCTTTTATTTATTTATTTATTTTTATTTATTNAATCGTTAGCAGGGCAGCCGCCGCCGTTGTTTTATAGCACACGTCTGACACCCAGAGGCCCCGCAGTCCCAGGCCTGCTGGTCTTCAGTAACGTGCAGCACCGTGAAACCAGCGAAATAGAATATGTAGACTGTTCTGTGGAGTGCTAATCTAATGCCATTTGGATGGGATCATGTTTCATCTCGTGGGGTTTCCATGTAAGCATTTGTGAGCATTGAAGCTGGGCTCTAAAGTTAGTGGGAAAGACTGAAAGCTGTGTGGCGCGATCTAACTCAGCGTTCCTCCTTTGTCACCACCCCTCCGTCAGCCGGCCCCTGAGTACTGCAGCCTCCAGGAAGGTCTGCCCTACTTGGACATGGTGATTAAAGAGACCTTGAGGATGTACCCACCAGCCTTCAGGTAAGCCGGCACCCCAGGTCTTCAGTCTGTCACCACCTGTGTTGTGAAGAATGCTGGACCCAAACTCCTGGAGGGGAAGGTCTGAGTATTGGGGGTCATCTCCGGGGGGCACTGGACACCATGCCTGACACACGGTCACCATGGCAGTAAATGTCCGGCCTATATTTCTATATGTTAACTATCTTTTCAAAGCATCATTGCTGTTTTCTTAACATGACCTTCCTCCCCAACCCAAGCCAACCTCTTTGGCCTCCTAGCCTCAGATGACTTTTGCTTTCCCTGGCCTGTTCATTCATTCGTTCATTCACCAGCTACTTATTAAGCATCTACTTTATGCCACGCACTGGGAAATCTGGGCAGATAAAGCATCTGCCTTTGGAGTTGACTGTCCAGAGGGGAGCATCTAAGGCCTGGGATGCTCCTTCATTCTCTCCAACGATCCACACCCCACGCCATCCTCAGAGCTCCCACCCAGGACTTAGTGCTCCAGGAGGTCTGACTCAGCCAGCCTCACCTGTTCCCCACTGGCTCTCTCCCCACCACAGCACTCTGCACACTGACTCTACTTCATATTATGTTTTTGGACACTTTTCAACTGCTCTGCAACATTTCACCAACCTGCATGCAGCCACACCAACCTGTAAATGCCTTGAGAGCAGGAATCAGGTCTTCTGATTCTTTCAAATTCCCCCTAAATGAGATGCTACCAAATTCCAGGCGCATTCGCCCCAAGCACAGTAAGCCAAGCGCTGAGATGCTGAGGTTTGCAGCAGAGAACAGACACGTTCACAAGGCAGCCAAGCGTGGAGACAGAACAAACCTCTAGGCTGCCTCCCCCACCTCAAGTGGCCCAGGTACTCACGGGATAAAGCGGCAGCTGAGGAGCATGGGGAAAGGTAATGACTGGAGATGAGAAAAAGGTGAGGCAATTGTAGTTCTAAGCAGGTGCAAGGAAGCCATAGGTGTCTCCATGGGAAGCAAGTTCAGAATACGGTGACCTTAGCGTCAAAACAAAAGATAGTTTTGAGCCCTCTGAGGTCAAAAGGTCAGCAAGAAGCCACTTGCACATGCCCAGTTGGAGCGTCAGAGGTCTTAACCAGTCTTAACTGGCTCAAGCTCCAACTAGACAGAGCTGTCTCCAAGTTCCTGGAAAAAAAAAAAAAAAAAAACTTGGGAAAATATCTTACTGTTGAAGCTGCCTGGTCCTTACAGTACGTGCAGGTTGTTGTGTAGCAACAATTAAAGCAAGCTTCATCAGTGAAGGCAAGCTGAATGGATCTCCCTGAGGACTACCCTGAGTTTCAGAGGCGGCCCGTGGAGCACAGGGTCTTAACTTGGGTCTCCAGACCCTCAGAGAGTGAAACGTTGCCAGAGCTCATGCTCTAGGAACATAGGCAACCCAAAGCATGCGACCCATAAGTTCTACTCTGCATCTCCAGGAAGCACTGTGCCACGTAAACCATACGGAGGTAACTTTTGCCATTTTAAAAAGAGAAAATGCGGATGATGTGAAGGTATCTCAAAATTATATTCCAAACCAAAAATATCCTAGCGAGTGTGATTGTAGATATTGTCCAAAACGTTCAGACCCAGAGCCAAGAGACAATTCCCAGGGTGTGAGTCAAATCACATCCTTCTCAAACACACACGCTTTCAGTCTCCTGGTCCAGGAGCAGACAGGAACGCCAGGGCTCGCCTCGTTCCTCTGCTGACACCAGTATTAAGACCTGATCCTGGGGCTTCCCTGGTGGTCCAGTGGTTAAGACTCTGTGATTCCACCGTAGGGGGCACGGGTTCGATCCCTTGTTGGGAAACTAACAGTCTGTATGCTGAGTAGCCAAAAAAAATAAAAGACCCAATTTCACAAGCCTTACCTGACTTCCTTGGAAGCCTCAGAGCAAACTGTCATCCGGTCTAATTTTTGTTTTTGTTTTTTAATGATTTATACCAGCTTCATTCCAAGGGAACTGTGGGCAGCTGCTATACACATGAAATTCAAAATAAGACATTCAGTGATATAACAGACCAAAGACTGTTCAGAGGAAAGAATCCTTGACAGGACGCCAGGGATGGTGACAACTGGGGTCAGGCTTGGTGGCTAAGGCTCCCAGGAGAGAGGAAAACCGGTTGAGTTGAACCATCCTGTTCTCTAGTGGGAGGAAAGTGTAGAAACTGATCAAAGACACATCATTTCCCGGATCTCAAGTCAGTCAAGCATTCGTCACATGAGACCTTGCATAGATGACATGTTGAGAGACAAAGTCCACAGTCTCTTCAGCACTAAAATTCTGCAGGCAATGCTCCTCCTGATCTTGTATAAGTAGCAAAGTGTAAAAGGAAGTCAGTGAAGGCATTGTTCCAGGAACCAGGACGCTGCGATCTCACCTGAGGGCAGGACAGAACCCAGAGTATCTAGATGGATTTGTTAAAATTCCCACTATATAAAAAAAAATAGATCCAGGTTTCCCTAATGACAGAGCCAGTCTGGACGGAAAGTCAAGTCCTGCCAACAGTGCACTGTGTGATCCTGGGTAAGTTCTGGGCTGTCCTGGGCTTCTGTCTCCTGTGCCTTTAGAGGGCACGTGACACCCGCTCTGCCTACTCCGGCAGTGTTGGGAAGTGAGACAGCAGACGTGGAAACACGGTACCCCTGCAGGCAGGGTGTTGTGCAAGGTATGAAGTAAAGAGCAAGAAGCACTTGACTTGAATGGCCTCCACCCAGTCCGGCTCCAGTCTCAGGCAAGCCATGGTCTCCCTTCCTCCAGACCTACTCCACTGGTGGTTTAAACCCACTCTGTTGACTTCTGTCATCAAACAACAGAACTGAGAGAGGCAGACAAGAGGCCCATTTGCTTTAACCCAGGCATAGGATTTGGGGGGTGAACATAGAATTTTGCTTTTTAATTTTATTTTACTTTATTATTTTCATCTCAGAAAAACGCTTGACTTTTCCCAAGCACTGATACATTTGACCGATACTCTTATTCCTAAAAAATAAACCCTCAAAATTGCCTTTGTGGAAAATGTAACAATTCTCTCTGAAGAATTATTAATGTCAATCTAGGAATCTATGCAGTATAATTCAGCAGATTCTGGCCTGGCATGCAGCGCCAATATTTTGGCCACCTGATGCAAAGAGTCGACTCGTTGGAAAAGACTCTGATACTGGGAAAGATTGAGGGCAGGAGGAGAAGGGAATGACAGAGGACGAGATGGTTGGATGGCATCACCGACTCAATGGACATGAGTTTGAGCAAGCTTCGGGAGACAGGAAAGGACAGGGAAGCCTGGTGTGCTGCAGTTCTTGGGGTCACAGAGTTGGACATGACCTAGCAACTGAACAAACAAAAAATGTAACCTAGTCTAGCCGGATAGGAGACCGGATGATGTACAGAAGGGAAGGCCCCCTTTTCTGGCTTTTAGGGGATATTGCTTCTAGATCCAAGCTCTTTCTGGTAACTGAAAAGGAAGGAGGTTGGGGTATACCCTTATCTGCTCCCCTAGGACTGAGGGTGCACACATCGGAGCCCCCGCCTGCTCTGATTAGAGCAAGAGTGTTTTGTGGCCAGTTCCAAGCACACGATAATTGCATTCATTGCTTAGGAGTCTCGCAGCCTTGGCCTCTCACGTTCCTGATTCAGTGAAGGCTCGTGACAGAGTGGCAAATGCAGCAGGGAGCCACGAGTTACTCCTAATTTCTTTTACAAGCAGGAGCGAGGTACAACAGTGATTTGTGTAATAACTTTATCTCCTCTGAGATATTAGGGAAACCTAGTTCTGCAACCTGAAGTAAAAGCCAGCATAAATTATTTTTAATTTTTTAAATTACCAAAATAAAATTGCTTATGCTTAAGAATGAAGAAATACAGAAGGATCCAAAGAAAAAGTCGGCCCCCCTGGTTCCCCACCATCCTCCGCCCTAGCGCCACCCCTTACGGGAGGTCATGGTAGAAGTTTAGGTATTCTTCTGTAAAGATTATGTTCATAGGAAGACACATATGGTCTAGCCTTTTCAAATAAGACGTAAATGGTATTAAGCCATTGTCGTTTGGCAAAAGAAACAATCTGATCAAGATGCTTTCCTCTCCAGTAGAAGTTCTCCATAGCCACACAGACAATGAAGGGGAACATGTGCAAACCCAAATTTCCCGTAGGTAAATCAAGGGTGTGGCCCTGACAGGAATGGGAAGAAGAAGGCATGGTGGCCGGGGGACGATCCCTGCACGGCTTCCAATACCAAGGCTCTCGTGCACCCCAACACCAGGCATAAGACAGGTTCTTCAGGCTGAAGGAAGGGATGGATGAAGCTAGAGACCCCAGGGTCCAGAGCAACGTAGGGTCAATAGCCAAAGCTGGGGTGGGGTTGGGGTGAGGGTTGGTCCCTGTCGGGTCACCCCAGGAAGAAGGCTGGACCTCCCATCTGCCAGCCCCCTCCCACACTGCAGACCTGAGCCCCAGCACAGCCAACCCCCAGGCTCTCCATCTCTGCTCTGCTCTGCCTCAAGGCGGGGGTGACCCGTGTGTCCCCGCAGGTTCACACGGGTGGCGGCACAGGACTGCGAGGTGCTAGGCCAGCGCATACCCGCGGGCGCCGTGCTGGAGACGGCTGTGGGCGCTCTGCACTACGACCCCGACCACTGGCCAAACCCCGAGAACTTCAACCCCGAGAGGTGAGTACTGCCCTCTTAAGAGGGCTGGTGGGGGAAGTGAGTGTGAGGATTGGAGGCAGCTGCCAGGAGACAGAGATTTAGTGAAGTGCCCCAAAAGTCAAAAGCTGCGGCAATCAGAGAGAAGTTTTTGAGGCATAATTTCTAAAGGAACTAAGTGTACCATTTTTGAAGAGCTCAAAACACAATCCACAGCACTGTGTGCAAGTAACAAGGCACTTTCAGGTGGGTGTCCACTGTTTGTTCACACCAAGAAAGAGGACACCTTTCAGAAACACGTTAAGATGTAGCAGGATATCACTTCCTTTTTTAAAAAAATGAATGCCTGTTCCAAAACAGGAGTATCAGCAATTTTTTCAGGAATTCATGAAGCCCGGCTATGCTAACATGGTAGACCTGAATACTCCCTTCTGTCCCCCGCATGGATTTGGTCCATTGTCTAAATTTCATTTCCAGACTTCCAATTTAAAATGTCTGAGCACTTCCTCCTCATGAGAGTGGATGCATGCCGCCTCCCGGTTGATCTGGCAAATGAGGGGCTGGCCAGCTGGCAGCTGTGTTTCCACCATTAGTGGCTCCATCTTCCTGTTAACGCAGCCCTGACTCTACAACCCCGGCCCCTAGGAAACCATGGCAGTACCACCCAGATAAACAGCACTGTGCTGCTCAGCAGCTCCTGGAATTACGGTAGAGATCCAGACACATAAACAGCAGCTGCAGGGTTTACAGCATCACCTCTGAAAACAAATGGCCTTGAAACCAAAAGGGCTTCCCTGGTGGCTCAGGCAGTAAAGAGTCCCGCCCACAGTGTAGGAGACCTGAGTTGGATCCCTGGATCGGGAAGATCCCCTGGAGAAGGAAATGGCAATCCACTCCAGTATCCTTGCCTGGAGAATTCCATGAACAAAGGAGCCTAGCAGGCTACAGTCCATGGGATTGCAAGGAGTCGGACACTATTGAGTGACTTCACTTGAATACAAAAAGTGCCTTAACATGAAAAGTGGGTCAAAGATTCTTGGGCCCATTAGTTCTAGAGGCAGTAATAAGTGAGCGGACCACTATCATAAAATAGTGGTTGTCACCTAGTGTTACTGTCATGGAACACGTGTGGCAAATGTCGTTTGGAGCTGAAAAAGAGCTTCCAGTGAGTCAAATACTGCCACCTCCAGAGGTTTGAGTTGCGTTCTTGATCCAGAAAAGCAAATGTGGGCAGGGAGACAGCTCCCATCATGGCATCAGGGGACAAACTGGTAGGACAAGGCCGTCAGAGGGGGCTGGAGCCCAGGGACTCTGCTTGGGAAGGGGATGCCGGCCGGCTAGGGTCACCCTCTGGCTGCTGGGGAAACTGGAGCCACAGGTGAAGCTAGGGCTGTGGTTTCTTGGAGACTTTCATCCCGGATTCTAGTGAGTCTGCTGGCACATTAACCACGCATTGAATTCATAAGGAGAGGCAGAGAGGGCAAAGTTGATGTTCCCGGTGATTCTTTGAATTCAACAGTGCCTGGAGGGCTTGGCAGGACAGGAGGAACGGAGCCCTGACTGAAGCGTGTGGAAGGGTGGCCACCTGCTCCGGAGCCTTGGGGACTGACGGGTCCAGCAGAAGGGTCCAGCAGAAAACGATCCTGCAGACCCCGGGGGGCGGGGCGCGGGGCGTCGTCGGGTGGAGGGTTGAGGCCCCACCTGCCTGGGAGGAAGAGCGTGAAGCCCTGTGTAGGGCGGCAGTGTTCGGGCCCACCCTGACCGTGCCGTCCTGCAGGTTCACGGCCGAGGTGCAACAGCGCCGGCGGCCCTACACGTACCTGCCGTTCGGGGCAGGCCCCCGGAGCTGCCTCGGGGTGCGGCTGGGGCTCCTGGAGCTCAAGCTGACGCTGCTCCACGTCCTGCGCAAGTTCCGGTTCGAAGCCTGTCCTGAGACGCAGGTGAGCCCCACCCGCTGCCCCGGGTGCAGGGGTACCCACTGCACCCCAACTTCCCACTCCAAGAGCTTTCCACCCGCCGTACCTCCTGCCTGCTCAGGCGGCTTCCCTTTCCGGAATGCCATCCCTCCCCCTTCCCCACCCCCAATCTAATCCCGAAACCAGACTGGTGTTCCCTCAGACCCCAAAGTGGCCCCAGAGAAGTCCTGCGCACAAGGGGTCTCCCATTCCTAGCCCTACCCCAGGTGCCAGTTCCTCCAGGAAGCCCTCCCTGACGATTTTGCCAGGCACAGCAGACAGCTACTTTTAAGTCCTGTTTCAAGTGTGCTCCATACCTGCACTGTTTGGTATTACAGTCACTGGCCACACGTGGCTATTTATGTAATTAATCAATACAATTAAAAATTCAGCCCCTCATTTGCATTAACTACACTTCAAGCACTCAGTACCCACTTTCACTAGTGGCTGCCACAGGGGATAAGGACAAGTCTAGATGGTCTTGTTTCTTGAGCCTATAACTGGTCTTCCATCAGGACTCAAAGACATCGATCGGAAAGCCTGCCTGCCCCCAGCACAAAGGCCTGGTGGCACTTCTCTCCTTGGAGGTTCCATGGTAGCCACTGAACAGTCCTTTCACACGCAGCTGTAGAGTAATTCTGTGGCTTTTCTTCCTAATCTCCACCCCATCATCGATCTGCCTAAATTGGACATAAGGAAAGTCCTCTGAATGGGCAGCGGACTTTCAGCAGGGAGCTCTCCCCAAGCCCCTGAGAAAGGGAGAGGGGGTCCTACTCAGTTTCTGGCTGGGCCCCAGGGTGAGAGAGGAGAGATGAGGAAGGTCTGGGGTTTTGTTCACCACTTGGCACTCTGTGCCCTTGGGCAGGTCGGGTGGCCTCTCTGAACCTGTATGCTTTCATTTGCAGTGCTCTGCTCCCACCTTACAAGCAGGCTTGTTAGAAGGATAACTGGGGGACCCCTCCTCTGCGAGATTCCCTGGTAGCTCAGCTGGTAAAGAATCCACCTGCAATGGCAGAGACCCCTGTTTGATTCCTAGGTCAGGAAAATTCCCTGAGGAGGTACAGGCTACCCACTTCAGTATTTTGGGACCTCCCTGGCAGCTCAGTTGGTAAAGAATTCACCTGCAAGGTGCGATACCTAGGTTCAATCCCTAGGTTGGGAAGATCTCCTGGAGAAAGGAATGGCTACCCACTCCAGTATTCTGGCCTGGAGAATTCCATGGACAGAGGAGCCTGGCAGGCTACAGTCAGTCCATGGGGTTGCAATGAGTCAGACACAACTGAGCAACTTTCACTTTTCTCTGCGGGACGTTATTAACGTAGGAAAGGGGTGAGTCCCTGTCCAAAACCAGACTCTGTGGCCTCTTGAGAGTCCCCCTGGGGAGGCCCTCAGGGGGGTCTCACACTTTGCTCACTCTCAGACCTGCCCTCCATCAGCCCTCAGCCCAATTCCCACAACCTGCCTCGGGCCCATTCCCAGGGAACTTTCTCGTCAATAGGGTTAATTCTGACAGATATCTTAATTTCTTCCATTTTAGGTACCACTGCAGCTAGAATCTAAATCTGCCCTAGGTCCAAAAAATGGCGTCTACATCAGAATCGTCTCCCGCTGACACCTCCTTCTCATCCAAAGAAAATCCTCGTGTGGAAATGTGGATTTTTGTTGGAACACTACAGAAGCAGTTGAAAGCGTGCCTGGACTATGAATATAAAAGTGGTCATTTATGTAACATTTTCTAAATGCTTAATAAATGTGTGTTGCACTTAGTTACAGAGAAGGCAATGGCATCCCACTCCAGTACTCTTGCCTGGAAACTCCCATGGATGGAGGAGCCTGGTAGGCTGCAGTCCATGGGGTCGCTGAGTCAGTCAGACACGACTGAGCGACTTCACTTTCACTTTTCACTTTCACGCATTGGAGAAGGAAATGGCAACCCTCTCGTGTTCTTGCCTGGAGAATCTCAGGGATGACGGAGCCCAATGGGCTGCTGTCTGTGGGGTCACACAGAGTCGGACAGTACTGAAGTGACTTAGCAGCAGCAGCAGCACTTGGTTTTGACTTTGCTGCTGCTGCTGCTAAGTTGCTTCAGTCGTGTCTGACTTTGTTGGTATTTAAAAAACAGATCCTCCTCTCAATAAAGGACTGGTGCTAAATGAGTTAAAACACAGTTTGGANCAGTCGGACAGTACTGAAGTGACTTAGCAGCAGCAGCAGCACTTGGTTTTGACTTTGCTGCTGCTGCTGCTAAGTTGCTTCAGTCGTGTCTGACTTTGTTGGTATTTAAAAAACAGATCCTCCTCTCAATAAAGGACTGGTGCTAAATGAGTTAAAACACAGTTTGGACAAAATGACTGAGAACTTGGGGTTTTGGAAGAAATTCTGGCCTCAGGATGGAAGGCATCTACAGGGTAGGGGACACACAGATGCTCAAGTGATCCTGATGGCCCAAGTATGGGGGTCTTTTCAGTGTCTGGTGCATTGTGATGTTTAAGAGAATAATGTTGACCAGAAGCTCAACTTTAAAAGTGGTTCAAAAGCTTTATTATGCTTTGATTTTTCTAGGTAGAATACTACCAACATTCTAAGTTTCAATGCACAGAAAAGTGGTGAGGCCAAAATGTACTTTTTCTTTTAAAGAACATCCTATCTTAATGCTCTGTGGTGACCTGAATGGGAACGAAGTTAAAAAGGGAGAGGTTATATGTATATATATAGCTGATTAATTTTGCTGTACAATAGAAACACAACATTGTAAAGCAACTGCTGTTGCTGATCAGTCGCTCAGTCATGTCCGACTCTTTGCAACTGCATGGACTGAAGCACACCAGGCTTTCCTGTCCTTCACCGTCTCCTGGAACTTGCTCAAACTCATGTCCATTGCATCACTGATGCCATCCAACCATCTCATCCTCTGTCATTCCCTTCTTCTCCTGCCTTCAATCTTTCCTGGCATCAGGGTCTTTTCCAGTGAGTCAGCTCTTCGCATCAGGTGGNAACTCATGTCCATTGCATCACTGATGATATCCAACCATCTCATCCTCTGTCATTCCCTTCTTCTCCTGCCTTCAATCTTTCCTGGCATCAGGGTCTTTTCCAGTGAGTCAGCTCTTCGCATCAGGTGGCCAAAGAACTGAAGCTTCAGCATCAGTCCTTCCAATGAATATTCAGGAGTGATTTCCTTTAGGATGGACTGTTTGGATCTCCCTGCAGTCCAAGGGACTCTCAAGAGTCTTCTCCAACATCACAGTTCAAAAGCATCAATTCTTCAGTGCTTAGCTTTCTTTCTAGTCCAACTCTCACATCTATACATGACTACTAGAAAAACCATAGCTTTAACTATACAGACCTTTGTTGGCAAAGTCATGTCTCTGCTTTTTAATATGCCATCTAGGTTTGTCATAGCTTTTCTTCCAAGGAGCAAGCCTCTTTTAATTTCATGGCTGCAGTCACCATTTGGAGTGATTTTGGAACCCCCCAAAATAAAAGTCTGCCACTGTTTCTTTCCATTTTTCTCCATCTATTTGCCATGAAGTGATGGGACCAGATGCCATGATCTTAGATTTTTTTTAATGTTGACTTTTAAGTCAGCTTTTTCACTCTTCTTTCACCTTCATCAAGAGGCTCTTTAATTCTTCTTTGCTTTCTGCCATAAGGGTGTGTCATCTGCACATCTGAGGTTATTGATATTTCTCCCATCAATCTTAATTCCAACTTGTTATTCATCCACCCCAGCATTTCACGTGATGTACTCTGCATAAAAGTTAAATAAGCAGGATAACAATACATAGCCTTGACATACTCCTTTCCCAATTTGGAACCAGTCTGTTGTTCCATGTCCAGTTCTAACTGTTGCTTCCTGACCTGCATACAAGTTTCTCAGGAGCCAGGTTAAAGTGGTCTGGTATTCCCATCTCTTTAAGAATTATCCAGTTTGTTGTGATCCACGCAGTTAAAGGCTTTAGCATAGTCAACGAAGCAAAAAGTAGATGTTTTTCTGGAACTCTCTTGCTTTTTCTGTGATCTAACGGATGTTGGCAATTCGATCTCTGGTTCCTCTGCAACTATACTCTAAAATTTTTAAAAGACTATTATAATTTTCTGTTTCTGGCTATGCTAGGTCTTTGTAGCTGTGTGTGCTGTGGGCATTCTTTAGTTGCGGTGAGTGGGCATATGGGCTTCTCTTGTTGCAGAGCACACGCTCAGTAGTTAGGACATGCAGGTTTAGTTGCTCAGAGGCATGTGGGGTCTTCCTGGATCATGGATCAAACCCGTGGCCCTTGCGTTGGCAGGCAGATTCTTAACCACTGTACCACCAGGGAGGTCCCCATCCTATCATAATTTTGATCAAAGAATCAAAATACAGAGCTGAATTTATTAAAAGTAATTATTGTGTTGCTGAGAAGTTCAAATGTAACAAACAACTTGCAAACTGAAACTTAGATCTGCTGCCAGCAGCCCTGTGGTCTTTTCACCTCTGTGCCGTTTCCTCATGTATAAAACGAGGACGCTGACCTAGATCACCAGCCCCTTCCTCTGTGGAACACCTGAGCAGCATCACAGGGCTGATGTTGTATAGGCAACAGAGGAGGAATCTGCAAGGATGTGGTTCCGAGGCTGACTCTCCAGTAGGAAGTGCAGGCTGTTGCAGGAGAGCGTCCCCATGTCCACCGCTGTGATTGCGGCTTCTACTGTTTTTTCTCCCTGCCTCCCGCCTCCAGCACCCGATGCTTCCCTTAAAGCGCCCCACCTGCAGAGTTCCCTTCCCTGTCTGGCCTCTTAGAATATAAGCGGCCAGCCTCATGACTATTTGTTGTCAGTCTCTCTCTCTCACACACAGATAAGCATGCTCTGCATCCCACTACCTCTTTGCATGGGAATTCTGAGAGGTCTTTTTGACTTCTTCCCATCACAATGCCCACTTCCCTCCCATGCCCACAGGAATAGCTGTCCTCCACTCCCACCCACAATCCAGCTTCATGGACCCCAGCCCTTTCCTCAATGTCCAGTCCAGGTAGGTGGCAATGTGCTTTCTCAAAGGTCAGCAAGGGTAGAGGCCTTGGCAGACTACACAGTTCACTTGACTTTTCTGGAGCATTTGATCACCTCCTGATGTTCTCCTCACCCATACCCCCAATGAAACCACTCCTCCTGCTGCTTCCCACCACTCAGCTCCTAGCAGTCTCAGATCTGAGAACTGCAGGCAGAGGTATTGTGTGGAAACTGGACAGACCGTATCAGGAGGCTGGGGGACGGAAAGGAAGGGTAAAGGGGAAGGGAAGACACCTTGCTGAGGACTGAACTGAGGCCAGCGGGCATAGCCACCCAAGAAGGGGTGGAGGGCCTCAAAAGGTGGAGCCATCCTGCCAGCCCCTCCAGTCCCAGTCAGAGACCCTACCAACCACTGTGCGTGGAAGAGACACAGAACACATCACCCACTCCAGGTCCAGAACATAGTGCATAATAGTGGATCTGGGTTTTGTGGGGCTTGAAATCTGAGTTGAGGGAAAGAAAAAGAAACAAATATGTAACTTTCAAGTTTAATCAAAATGTATGATCATGCAGCCAGGTAGTAGTGGTTCCCCCTGAGGGCTGTAGGAGCACCAGTAAATGAGGGGCTGTGAAGCTTCAGCTTCATCACCTTCATGATAAAACCATGCAGAGCCCTCCTCGAGGCCAGAAACAGGGGCTCTGTTTTATCCTGACACCCAGAAAAGTGACTTACCCCACAGGCGCCCAATAAACAGACACTGAAAAATGAACCGCAGCTGTCACCCATGTCAGATAAGTATTTTTTTATTCCCAGACTCTGCTGTGACACTGCAGCACAGGTATTCAGATCTCACGGGGACATAAAACCCTTATTCAGAGGGTGTTCTGTGCAGAGGCAGGAGCAGGCATTCACATGCCAGGCCAGGTCCTGGGGGAGCCACTCATTCCTGTCACCTGCCACGACTAAGGGAAACCAACAGAGACTCAATGACACCACACAGTAGCCACTGGTCTAACAACTGGTCTAGCCACTAGTCTTAACATGGGCCAATTTCAAGGCCAGAAGCCCAAGACAAGCAGCAAAAATGCTGCCCAGATTAGACACACCGCAACAGACTCGATGATTGTGCCCTGCCAGGCCCACAACCCAGGACTTCCTGTACCAATGGCTACTGTGTTATTCTGACAAAAACAACTCCAGGTGCCACAAAGACCCTGAATGTCAAACCACTGAAGAGACAGAAATTGTTGCAAATTAAAACAAATCCATAAAATAGTGTCTGGAAACTCTGTGCCTGATGCCAATCTGCAGCAAAGTCAACAAGAGTAAAAAATAAAACTTTTAACACCAGAGTAAAAAGCAATAATGGATTCACGTACCATCATTACTGGCGAGTCCAAAAGTGATTTAAAAGTGAAAATATTATCATCAGCCATAGATTAAGAATCTTCGTAACTTCATCATGAAGCAATGTTAAATGAACAGTTCATTAAAAGTTTTTTTGTTTAAAAAAAAAAACTTTCCCTAAACAGCTATTTCAAGTAAGATAAGCCAGAAAGGCATAAAACCATCAGGGTGCTCACTGCCGGCCGCTGAAGAAAGAAGCCAAGGAGAAGAGGGTGGGGGTGGCAGCCGGGGGCTTGCTGGAGGCGGTGTACTGGATGATGTACTCCGGGTAGGCCTGGTGCTTCTCAAAGATCACGAAGATGGAGGGTTCAGACATGCTGTTCACGCAGCTGTCGTACAGGATGTTGCCTTGGGCCTCCTTGATCGGGGGGCGGACGTAGGCAGTGCTGCCCCGGACGAACTCGCCCACCAGCACCCGAGCCAAGAACATGGTATGGGTGTTGCTGTCAGTTTTGCTGTAGTGGTGGGAGTATGCAGCGTCCCGGGCAAAGTAGCTCCCTGCAAGGACACCGGGGTCAGCCTGTGGCTAGAAAAGGCGTGCCCACTTCCTGTCAACAGGGCAAGACCTACAGCCTCTACCCTCCCTCCGCTCCTGTTTTTTACAGCTTCTTCCTCATGAAGGGCTTCAGAGGGATCTTGAAACTCTGAGATGGAGAACTCCTTTCAAGTAAGATCTGTCACTCCAACTCTAAAGGTCTCTGGGCCCCTCACTACTGACTCCCTCCCCCAAAATGTCAGCTTCCTGAGCCATAAAATGTGGCCCAACTTCACAGGGTTAGTGTGGAAAAAGACCAAGACCCCACACACAGAACACGCTGCAGATACCTGCCGCCCGATACATAGATTCATGGAAGAGAATCTGAGTTGGAAGCTGCTGCCTGCACATTCAGATTTACAACCTACCACCAGCTCCCATGCACCCTGATCTCACAGCCGTCAGACTGAAGCTAACGGACAGATCTGGCCGAGAAGCTGCTGACTACAGATCACACCACTACAAGGTTCTCTCAATTTAGCAACCACTGAAGGGGAGAGGAGAATGTTCCTGTTCTCAGGAGGTGTTTAAGGGTAAAGTGGTATGATACATGCCACCTACTTCCAAATGGTTCAGAAATAAGAGACAGGGTGATAAATCCAATGTGAAGTGTTAAAACTGATGAACTGGTAAAATTTATGTGGGAGGGTTTTTTAAATATTATTCTTGCACCTTTCCTGTGAGTTAGAAATTATTTTCAAATAAAGTTTAAAAATAACTAAGAGACAAAACCAGGTAACATGTTATAGCAAGAATGATGTTTACCTGAGTGTATCTGAGTGTTCAGATTTTTACTCTAAGGTAACGGCGTGGACAGGTGGGGACCTGACTCGGGGCTGGGAAGGCAGCTCTGTCTCCTCTTCCCACTCCCCAACAGGGATGCAGGTTCATCTCCCAGGGAAGCCAAACCCCACCCTAAGCAGGAGGTCAGGCCTGGGGCTGCACATGGCGGGGAGGGATAGTCAGGTGTTGACAGCTGGGCCCCACATCCTGGCCCGTCCTCCCTGAGTCTGAACTACTGGTGCAACTCATGCTGGTTCCCCCCACGCCCTCTGTCAATTTGTTTTAAGGTGGTTTCTGGGTCCTGGACAGTGAGGCCAAGATGATTCTGCCAGCAGGGGTGCTTACCTTTGCCATAGGAAGTACCGTGGAGACCACTGACCCGCCAGTCAAAGTTCTGCTGGCAGATGGCATCGACAAAACCAGTGCTGGTGCCATGGAACAGCTGCCTTTCGTCCACCATCTTCCCACCGTTCCTCTTCTGCATCTGCTCTTTTTGCCTAGAATCACGAAGGGAACATGTGCTGCAGGCAGAGGGCACTTGCCACCAAACACAGGCTGCCCAACCCAAGAAAACATGTCTTATTAGAAGTGCCATAAGACCAGGAGCCTGGAAAGCTGGGAGCAGGACCTGGGTGAGAGCAGAGGAAAGCCCTCCCTCCTGGGCTCCAGGCCTCCACGGCTCCTTGAACCCCCAAAGCAGATGGATGAGCCCTTAGAAGGCAGGCTGCCTCTTCCCAGTATCCTGCTCCTGCCTGGAGCCTAGCCAAGGGAGCTGGAAGATGCTGGACAGTGGGGGCATCCTCCTCCCTCTTCTCTAAGTTCCCTGATCTCATCAACAGGCCAGAGTTCAGATGACCCTGCTTCAGCCTCTTGTGGGAAAAGTGGAGCAGGACCCCAGACCCACCACGGGGACCTGCTGTGGATTTCCTTCCCACAAGGACATGTCAGTCCTTGGGCATAAAAAGGAGGCCCCTGCCCTCTGGCTGCCGGGACAATAGTTTTACATTCCCCAGGGTGAGGGGTGGCTTCTATGGACCCTCCCCTGTTGATCTCCAGGGAGGCCGAGTGTCTACTGCAGGAGCTGGCTTTGTCCCTGGGGAAGACACAGCACCCGCCCCCCACTCCGCCCCATCTCTGGAGGGACATGCTGGCACTGAGTTGTACAGATGAAGGGGGCACATAAGAGGGACGCAGCTCCTGATCCCTGTGGCCTGGGGCAAGCAGCAGCTGCTGTAGCAGATTGTTGCTGCCGAACCGGCATGTCTGGGAAGCAGCTGTCTGAGGGAACAAGGGACCAGCCCACCAAGAGCGAGCCCTGGACACACCACTGGTAGACTTCCCAGAGGGCAGGGTTCTGGACCCGTTCAATCTTCTGAATGGAGTAGAGAGGCATCGTACAGGTGAAGAGGCTCCAGACCTTCTGAAACTCTTCTGAGGACGAAGGGAGGGTGATCCTCTGTAACAGACAAACATTTTTACTCTTATTGTCAAAGTGTAGAATACAGCTCTCTTCCCAAGGCTGCTCATGGAACGCCAGAACCACAAGCAAACACAGACATCTTTCTGTGTCTCAGAGTAAAGGGGAGCATTTTCCTCGCTCCGCTTAATTCCAAGGGGCAATCTCTCCAGGCTCAGATGTGTGCAATTTGTGGTCACTTCCCTCCTTTCCCTGGCAAAGCCAGCCAGCCTGAAGGACAGGCAGGCATTGCTATGTCAGTACCACCCCGGGAGTTCAGGCACGGTCCCTGCTCTTCTCCCAACCCCACTGAGGGCTAACTACAGGGTCTACGAGACCCAGAGCTGGTGCCAGTGGATGTGGAATCCACATGTCTGGCAGAGAAGGGGCAAATCCTGCCACGGGCAGTGATGCATGAGGCCACACATGACGCATGTTGAGGGAAAAGCCAGGCTGGCGGACGGCACACAGCAGCTTCCCAGTGAGACCAGGGGCACCCCTCCCTCCCCTAGCATCTGGCTCTAGGAAACCACTCTTGACGAGCCCACAGAGGCCCCTGATTGTCACACAGAGGGACAATGCACAAATCCCTGCTCCTGCTATCTGGACCCCAATCAGCTTACCTGTTTCCAGGTCCACAAGGCTGGGCTCAGTGACCCTGTTCCAGGATCACTGGGGATTCTCTCTGCATCATCCTTTCCTCCACCCGAGTGCAGCCTTATAATAACCACCTCATCCCCCACAGACCCTGAATTATCAGGGCTGTGTGTGAACATCCATGGCTCTCTGCAACCTACAATCTGACTCTGGTTTCCCTGCTCCTGTCTCTCTGGAAGCCACCATGCCCTCTCCCTCAAGCCTGCCCTCTCAGCCCAGAGCCTGACAAGGACTCCCCAACCTGTCACAGCTCAGCCCCCTGACCAGGGTGCTCCACAGCAGGGCCTGACTTCCCTCTCCTGCGCCCCCACATCTATGCATGCCCTCCACCCGAGACACTCCGTGTCCTGTCTTGGGTTCCTTCCCCATCCAGTTCGCATCCACCAGCACGTTCCTCCCCACCCTCTCCTGTGTAAGCGCCAGCTGTCCCCAGGTATGGACCCAGTGAGGCCTTCCTGGATCCCTGAAATACAGCCGCCTGGTCCCTGGTGGCCAAGTACTGCATCTGCAGGCTCCCAGCCCTCCAATGTCCTACTGGGGCTGCTGGTGTTGGGGTGTGCTTTGTGCATTTTCCAGGCAGGAGCTGTCAAGTTGGAAAAGCCAGTCTGCACAGTGCTTGCCGGGTCAGAGGCCAGAAGCTCCACACACACCTGGAGTCACCAGACCCCAGCTTGAGCTCTCTACCCAACTCAGCACAATGCCCACTGCAAGCTGCTAAACAGAGTGTTCATGCTCTCGTCTTCCAGTAAGTTCCTAGTATCCACCTCCCAACTGCAACTCTTCTTTTAGATGGCTCTCATCACACTGAACCTTCTCCTGGCTTCTTTCCCTTTTCTTCTTAGTAAAACTTTTATCAGCTAAGCAGCTTATTTACGCCCTTCCTAGAAAATTTCCAGTTCATCTTCCTCCTCCACCATACATCCTTCTCCCCTCAGGCCACAGCCACCTCCTGAGTAGTCATTTAGCTGTAAATAAGCCCCAAGATCTGAAAGACACCAAACTTAGGACTCACCTCTCAGTGGCAGAGAACACAGCATGGTCTGCTCACACTTACCTGTGTCTAAGAACACCCTCTTCCCAGCCTACGGCAGTGCCAGTCTCATACCTTAAAGCCAGTCTCCGGCAGGGCCGAGCGATCCCAATGGTCAGGAATGTTCTTTAGGCCTTTAAAATTGATGCTGCTACAAAATGTAAAGAAAAACACTTAGTCTGTTCTTAGACATAAGTAGGCCTCTCAGAGGTGGCTCCAGCAGCCTAGGCCATCAGTCTTGAGACTCAGCATATCGTCTGTAAAGTCAGGGAGGAGGCAAGGAAACACATAAGCACACTCTCCACCACGGGACAGCACTTCCATCTTGGCCTGTGTGGTCAAAACCAATCGGGCACAAGGGACCTGTTTCTCACCTGCACCCTAACTCTGCCACAGAAGGGAGAGAGCATTATGACTAAGGCTGCACACATAAACCCTCCCCATAATTTTATAAAATTCAAAGAGCCTTGAAACTTTCATTAAAAACAGCCTCAAGGTTTCCCTGGTGGTGCAGTTAAGAGTCTGCCTTGCAATGCAGGGGACATTGGTTCGATTGCCAGTCCAAGAAGATTCCACATGCCATGGAACAATGAAGCCTATGTCCCACAACTAATGAGCCCACACACCTCAACTGCTGAAGTATTTGGGTCCTAGAGCCTGCACTCCACAAGAGAAGCCATTACAATGAGAAACCCACGCACAGAGGAGCCCCAGGTTGCTACAAAGAGAGAAAGCCCACACAGCAAAGATGACCTAGCAGAGCCAAAATTAACTAAATAATTTTTTTTAAAAACAGCCTCAGTGAAACTAACACAACACTATAAATCAACTATACTCTAATAAAAAATAAATTAAGTTTAAAACACTCAGCTTCAATGATGTATAGTTGGCAGAACTATATATGTTTACATAAACATATGTAATATTAAAAAACACTTTTTTAAACCATAAAATTGATATCAAAATTCACTTGGCAGTAGAAATTTGACTTGAACTGCTAAGAGGCTACTTGTGGTCTCTCTCTTCCCTTCTTAAAGTGACTATGCAAAAAATATTAACATGTTTCATTGCATGGGTCATATAATACAAGCAGCACATGCTCTTTTTAAAAATGAAATAAAAACTGAGTTCTAAAAAACATGTGGACCAAAGGGTTTAGAAATAAGGACTGTGAAACTAACTCCAAATCATTCCTAGTCAGTTTCAGAAGGTTCTGTTCTTCCCACAATAGATCCACCTTCTGTTTCTGCCGGCATGAGATATGTACCTTCTTCCTAAGCCTCAAAGAACTCCCACAAATAACTTTCCTAGGAAAATGGCACAGTTTAAAAATAACTTAAAAAGGTCCCACAAGCAAGAATCAGCCAGAAACAGACCCATGTAGATGTAAGATGCTAAAATTAGCAGGCAGGTTATAAAACAACTGCCTGCTAATTTCTTTCTATGTTTAAAGAAATTTAAGACCAACTTTAAAAACATATGCAAGGAACAGAAAACTATAAATAGGCTTGGAGGATTTGGAAAAAAAAACTGTAGAAATGAGAAAAAACCTTTGAAGTTCAATGGATAGCCTTATTAGCAGATCAGACGATCTAAAGAGAGGTGAGCTGAAAGGTAATGGCAGTGAAATTATCCACAATGTGGGGCAGAGCAGTAAGAAGATGAGCAAGGAGAGGAAGAAGCCAAGATGTAGAGAACACAGTGAGAAGGCCTGAATCTGGTCACAGCCAAACTGAAGCTCCAAAAAGACAATATCGAGAACAGAATGAAGGCAATTTTCAAAGAGAACTAGTGAGACACAACAACCTACAGATTTAAGAAGCACAAAGAATCTTCAACAGGACAAATAAAAATGCATATCTAGACACACCAGAGTGAGAGTGCATGATACAAAGACTAATGGAAAATCTTAAAAGCAGCCAGAAGGGGAGGAAAAAAGTTTAGAAAAGCTGGCAAAAAGCTTCAGTTAGACCAACAGTTGACTTCTCAGAAACAGCAACGGAAACCAAAGGACAGTGGAGTGATGTTTTCAATGTTCCAAGAGAAAAAGAAACAAGTAAAACATCTATTCTTGCATAGATCCAATGTGGAAATCATATTCTGTGACCCCACTAACTGTGTAAATAAAGCATTTCTTTCTAAAACCCACTCACACTAGAGTCCCAGTGGCCATGGAGAATCAAGCAGACTCGCTTGCTGGAGTCATGACCACCAGCTTCCATCACACAGGATAGAGGGAAGCACCATGCATTTTCCTGCATCAACATGTGCAAGAGAGCAGGAGGATCCCGATCCCTCATGTCTTAGCCTGAATCTCACCAAAATGACTACTCTTATTTCTGACATGTGGTGTCTGCCACGGTCCCCTGAACACAAAGTAGAGTGAGGACAAAAGAGACCCAGTTTCAGAAAAGACAGGTTTTTCTAAACTGTACCAAGGGTAGGCTCTGGATAGGGAAGAAAAGAAAAAAAGACGTCCAGGACTTCCCTGGTGGTCCAGTGGTTAAGAATCCACCTTCCAATGCAGGAGACATGGGTTAGATCCCTGGTCAGGGAACCAAGTTCCCATATGCTTTGGGGCACCTAAACCCACGGGCCACAACTACCAGGCCTGTACACCATAATCAAAGGTTCCACATGCTGCAACTGAGACCTGACAGTCAAGTAAACAAATATTTTGGAAAAATGATATCCAGAAGTAGGATCACTCATAATTAACCAAAACTAAATCCAGAAGCAATCCAAAGAGAAGAGACAGATACATTTAACTAAATGATAAATATTTCTGCATGGTAAAATACTTCATAGACAAAGCCAAAAGGCAAACAACAAGCAAAGGAAAAATACTGCAACTTACATGACAAACTAAGGGCTGATCTCCCCAACAGAAAGAAGACTCAGTGTTTAAGAAACATACCAAAATGTTGGCTGAAGAATGGACAAAAAGACAAACAGTCCCCAGAAAAAGAAATGCAAATGGCCCTTACACGTTAGGAAAGAATATTAAACCTTGCTCGTAAGAGAAAGCGAATTAGATACACTGAAATACCCTTTCCCACCTTTACTGAAGAGCTTGATGACTTCTTTTGTTTTCAAGGCTGAAAGAAACAGGCACCTCACACATTCTGGGGTGAGTGTACATGGTTAAACCCACAAACAGGAACTTGCATTTGCCATCTAGGACTCCAACCTGATGGCTCACCTCCACAACTAACAAACAGCACATACAGCAGACATTCTTTGTGGTATCATCCTCATACAAGCAGATCACAAAAAGGCAAGCACTCCTCAAAAGGGGACAGACTAAACCATGGCAAATACACATGATGGAGAATCATGAAGACAGAAACAGAATTCAGAAGACTTCAGTTAACTGAAAGAGAGTAATTTCTTTTCCCCAAAAACTTGTATAATACTCTAAGGGAAGCTTTCCTGGTGGTTCAGATGGTGAAGAATCTGCCTGCAATGCAAAGAGACTGGGTTTGATCCCTGAGTCAGCCCTAGAGAAGGAAATGTGCAATCCACTCTGGTATTTTTGTCTGGAGAAATTTTACGGACAGAGGAGCCTGGAGGGCTAGAGTCCACGAGGTTGCAAAGAGTTGGACAAGACTGAGCAAACAATACACATACTGAAGCAATCACCACGGTTAAGTCTAGTAATGATGTATTAAGTGAAAAACAAAAGGTACAGAATAGTATAGATAGAATGCTACTGTTTATTCAACAAAAGAAGACAATTTCATGTACGCTCATTTGCTCATTTTTGCAAAAAGAAACAGAGTAAAGATAAACCAAAAATTGATGAAAATGGTTGCCCGCCAAGGAAACAGTACAGAGATATAGAGAGGAGAATTCTAACTACTGAGTAAATCTTTTCACAGTTTTGACTTCTATAGCCAAAAATAAATTTTATTAAGAGAGGGAGGAAAGAAGGCACAGCTGGCTTCAAGGAAACAGGGAGGGGCAACCCCAGGAAGTTACTCTGTTAGACTCACAGGCACTCTATCTGCTTGGACTGATAATACCTTTTCCCTCTAGCTTCTTTAAATGACCTTGCCATGCTCCACAAGTACAACCATTGAAGTCCATATGTGACATCTTAAAATAAGAAACGGAAATACTCTCAGTCTTCTATGAAACAGAAATGAGCCAGATTTCTCCGGCTAATGGAAGAGGCAGTCCGCTTGACAGCAGCACTGGCTACAGTCCTGGCCTGGGCTGTCACACATCAAATAATGGGCACTGTGGTACCTCTCACCATCCAAGCCACCATCCCCCAGTAACTGGCAATGGGGGTTGCAGAGAACTGACCCCTCCCCCAGCTCCAATCCCAGCCCACACACCTCAAACCTAAAACTACCAATTCAGGTGTCTGATCAGTGCAGAGCTCACAAATTTGTCCCTGGCAGCAGCAGGAGGGCCCTGTTCCTAAATGCTCTTAAGGCCAGGTACAGCCCTACTGGCTTCTGGTAGTCTGATATGTAAGGGAGCTCACTCTGGCGATGAATTTGGCCCATTAGTGCCTGCAGCATCTGCTTTTGGTATTTTTAATATTCCATGATATTTAAGTATTAAAATAATGGAGTTTTGGAGGTGCAATCCATTATTTCAACATTTACAAAAATTCAAGTCTGTGATTTAATTATTCACTTGAAAAGAAAACCTGATAAGCTAGCTTCAAGTTAGACTGGTCTGCAGATCACAACAAGCAGCCTTGTAGTTAGCTATCCCAACACTGCTACCCATAAGGATAATTCTTTCTCTGGACCAATGCCTTTGCAATTAGTGGAATACAAATGCCAGTAATCAAACTGCTCTAGATGACTCTGAATTGGAATTGCCGTTCATACACAACACAACTAGAGGACAAAGAGGAACTTTAAATGCTTTGTTAGAAGCAGAAACCACAGTTTGCTACCAGTGGGGAAAAAACCAGCCCTGAAAAACGGTACTGATGAACCTATTTGCAGGAGAGGAACAGAGACACAGAAGTAGAAAACAGACTTGTAGACACAAGGATGGAAAGACAGGGTGGGCTGAAATGAGAGCAGCACTGACAGGTATGCACTACCATGTGTAAAACAGATCACTAGTGCGAATCCGCTGTGGAGCACCGGGAGCTCAGCTCTGGGACTTGTAACGACCTGGAGGGGTGGAATGGGCCTGGAGGGAGGCTCAAGAGAGAAGGGGTGTATGTACACATACAGCTGATTCAAGCTGTTGTACAGCAGAAACTAAGACACTGTTGTAAAGCAATTATATTCCAATTAAAAAATAAAAACAAACATACAAACAGAAAAACCCAGAGCTGTTCAGATATCTTCCAAGTCATAAAGCAAAAGATACAATCACTTGAAAATGGAACCAGAAAATTATCAGAGTTAGATTATTATTATTTCTTCACATTCTCTAAGTTAAGTCTAAACTAAGTAAGAACTTTCTGGTTTCTGGAAAAATCTGCACAAGAATACCTTCATGTCACACTAACACCAATGGCAATCTTAAAGGTAAAACATCTAATTAAGTGATTTGGGGAATATCTTTTCCTTTCTATTATGTTTGGCTTATCATTTAATGCTTTGTTAATTGTATCTGTATCATCATTAAAACAACTATACATCAGCCTTTACCTTTTCATAACTTTGTTAAATATTATATCTTTATAATACATTTTTACTTGAAGTATGGTAAATATACAGATTTTTACATTTCATGAAGCCTCAACCTTCTTACAGATCACTCATGTAAACAGCAGCACTTTGGTATTAAGTGAAAAGTAAAGTGGCTCAGTCATGTCCAACTCTTTGTGACCCCATGAACTATACAGTCCATGCAATTCTCCAGGCCAGAATAGTGAAGTGGGGAGCCTTTCCATGGGATCGAACCCAGGTCTCCCGCACTGCAGGCAGATTCTTTATAAGCTGAGCCACAAGGTAAGCCCGGTATTAAGTGAAGGAAAGTACAAATCTACTCAGAGGGCAAGGCACAGGAAATAGAGACAGAGTGCCAGGGCATACGATTGCAAGCCAGCTAACCCTCTTGATGCTATAGCCACTCTGAGTAGGTTTAGTATCTACAGTTGGGCACATATCAGCTGAAACACATATTACATAACAAATTCCCCAAATGCCACCTACCAGGTTTGCTTCATCTTCACATCTTGGGGAGACACATATTTGGGTCTTCGGCAAACCTTTCTAACTGTGCCATAGATCACGTTTTTCTGAATGAAGGCTGGTGAAAAAAATCACGAATATACATACAGGATGGCAATGCTTTATAAACACAAATTAAACAGGTTGTAAAGCTAATTCAAATGTTAAAGCCCACAATCAGTCTGTTAAAAATAAGGCAGTTTTACACATTTCAAATATTCATAATAGGTATCTGTAGGAGACTGGATTTAATGAATAGATGAATGATTAGTAATTGACATATCAATTATACATGAGTGCTTTTAAATTGTTCCTTCCAATCTTGTTTAAACTATTATTTTCCTCAGCAATTTTCCCCAGCTTGGATATATCAGCCCAGCCTGAGACCAAATTAGCACATTTTGAGCCAGTGGGACTTAGAGTTAATGTAATAATTTTACAAGTAAAGTTTTTCTTAGTTTGACTAAATTTATTCAACAGCAATATTTCTCAACCTTTTAAAACCTGTATCATCTTTAATAAACGAAATTCTTACTCTATGTCAACCCCCAAGATTCTTATATTCATCCTGAGGGCAGAGAGGGGAACCTGTCTTTCAGGCTGAAAAGTCATGAAACCTATAGATTACATGTCCCAACCACCAGGAAATCTCTGTGCATAAGTCTTACTTTCTGCACATAAACAATTTATTTGACTTGCAAAACTAATTCACTGTACTTCATTTGAGCATATACCCTGTGATCACCCAGGTGTGTGTCCCTCATGCCAGAGTCCAGGTAGTCAAGAATGGGCACTCCCCAACATTCTGATCAGGAGACCATACTCCAAACATGGCTACCACAACCTCTTCAGTTACCCATCACTCAGCCTCTCACCAATACTCTGCTAATTAGCTTACTTCAACAGGTTTTTCACTGGTCTGTTGACTAGCATTCCAATGACTCTTAAATAACCTTTTGTCAGTTGAGTTCAGTCACTCAGTCATGTCCGACTCTTTGCGACCCCATGAACCACAGCACACCAGACCTCCCTGTCTATCACCAACTCCCAGAGTCCACCCAAAGCCATGTCCATCAAGTCGATGATGCCATCCAACCATCTCATCCTCTGTCATCCCCTTCTCCTCCTGCCCTCAATCTTTCCCAGCATCAGGGTCTTTTCCAATGAGTCATCTCTTCACATCAGGTAGCCAAAGTATTAGTTTCAGCTTCAACATCAGTCCTGCCAATGAACACCCAAGACTGATCTCCTTTAGGATGGACTGGTTGGATCTCCTTGTAGTCCAAGGGACTCTCAAGAGTCTTCTCCAACACCACAGCTCAAAAGCATCAATTCTTCGGCACTCAGCTTTCTTTACAGTCCAACTCTCACATCCACACAGTTCAGTTCAGTCGCTCAGTCGTGTCCGTCTCTTTGCGACCCCATGAATCGCAGCACACCAGGCCTCCCTGTCCATCACCAACTCCCAAAGTTCACTCAGACTCATGTCCATCGAGTCAGTGATGCCATCCAGCCATCTCATCCTCTGTCGTCCCCTTCTCCTCCTGCCCCCAATCCCTCCCAGCATCAGAGTCTTTTCCAATGAGTCAACTCTTNTAGCCCAGAAATCTGTGCAGGGAGACAGCCTCACAGAGCCTGGAACTCATCGCTAGTTGACTGCAAAACACAGCCAGGACCTCGGAGCAGGGCGAACACGGCAAACAGCCCGTTCCTCGGCAAAGGGCGACCAAGGCACACAGCCTGAAACTGAGTGAAGGGCGATTGCGCCACACAGCCCAGAACTCGTTGCCAGCCGACCGCGGAACACAGCCCCGACCTTGGCGAAGGGTGAAGTTTTCACACAGGCCGGAACTCAGCACAGGGCGAGAGCAGCACACAGGCCGGACCTCGGCACAGGGCAAACGAAGCACACAGCCTGAAACTCAGTGAAGGGCTACCACGTCACACAGCCTGGAACTCGTCGCTAGCCAACAGCGGAACACAGCCCGGACCTCGGCGCAAGGTGAAGGTGGCATACAGGCCGGACCTCAGCTTAGGCCGACAGTGGCACAAAAGCCGGACGTTGGCACAGGGCCACCGTTGCACACAGGCTGGACCTCGGCCCAGGGCAACTGCAGAACACAGGCCGGATATCGGCTAAGGGGGACCGTGGCATACAGCCTGGAACTCAGCACAGGGGACCGTGGAACACAGCCCGGACTTCTTGAGAAGGCTACCGCGGCACACGGCCCAGACCTTGGCAAAGAGGAACCACGGCACAGAGCCGGGAACAGGTCGCAAGCCAAGGGCGGAACANCTGGCATGCTGCAATTCATGGGGTCACAAAGAGTCAGACATGGCTGAGCTGACTGAACTGAACTGAACAACTGGAATTGCACCATCTCCACTATCTTTGTTTGTAGTGATGCTTCCTAAGTGCTACTTGACTTCACACTCCAGGATGTCTGGCTCCACGTGAGTGACTACACCATCATGGTTATCTGGCTCATTAAGACTTTTTTTGAACGGCTCTTCTGTGTATTCTTGCCATCTCTTTACATGGTGGAAAATGCTTTGCTAGGTCACCACAAGATCTTGTTTTCCATACTGTAGCTGTAGACATTTGATATCATCTGGGCAGCCAGTGGTGACTTGCACCAATCAGGATTGAGCAGGTTTATATTGTGAACCAAAAACAGAGGTACATTGTGAGGTAGAACTTCCAGAGATTGCACTTGATTTTTCCGATTTTTTTTTTTTTAACACTATTAAATATCTTGTTACCAAATCTTTCTTTAGGGTCTTTGCGGGGTTTTTTTTTGTTTGTTTGTGTGTTTTTTTGAGCATTATCTCTCTTTTTCCTCTTTTGGGTCCATAAATGTGTATGCCTCTGGTGGTTTGCGTTTCATCTCTTTTCATCTTCTCTTCTTGCCCTCCATGGAAATGCATTCCACCACCGAGCTCTCCTCTGCCCAGGTGACACGCGTCAATGAAGCCCTCACCACTCTACCCCCTGCCCATATTTCCACATCTCTGCAGCATCTGAAAAGCTCACCAGCATCTGGNCTTCTCTTCTTGCCCTCCATGGAAATGCATTCCACCACCGAGCTCTCCTCTGCCCAGGTGACACGCGTCAATGAAGCCCTCACCACTCTACCCCCTGCCCATATTTCCACATCTCTGCAGCATCTGAAAAGCTCACCAGCATCTGGAGTCACTCAGTTCAAAATGGAAATTGTTTTCTTTCTCATTCAGAGTTCTTCTTTTCACAACGGCAACCCACTCCAGTACTCTTGCCTGGAAAATCCCATGGACTGAGAAGCCTGGTAGGCTACAGTCCATGGGGTCGCAAAGAGTTGGACATGACTGAGCTTCTTCACTTTCACTTTCCCCTTGTCTAAAGTGGAACCTCAGTGAGCCAGGCCCAGAGACCAGAATCCCTTTTATTTCTTTTTTCTGGTGCCTAACAGCTATCCTTGCGAAGTCTTAGCAGTTCTGCTCATGTGACACAATTGCTTTCTATGTTTATTATCTAATGCCACTGAGCGAGTTATGCCAAAGTTTAGCTTAAAACAGCACATTTATTATTTTGCAGAGTTTCTGCGGGTTAGGTGGCTTTGCTAAACTAGTTGCTCCTGAGGTTTTGGCAGATGTTGGCCAGGGCTACCATCACTGCAAAGCTTAATGAGGGCTACAGAGTCCATGTCCAAGAGCACTCATGTGGTGGTCAGCAGGTCTCCATTCCTTGCTTGCTGTTNGGGTTAGGTGGCTTTGCTAAACTGGTTGCTCCTGAGGTTTTGGCAGATGTTGGCCAGGGCTACCATCACTGCAAAGCTTAATGAGGGCTACAGAGTCCATGTCCAAGAGCACTCATGTGGTGGTCAGCAGGTCTCCATTCCTTGCTTGCTGTTGACTGAAGGCTCCTGTTCCTCACTGTGTAGGTCTTTCCATAGGTGTGCTTAAAACAACAACTTGCTTCTCCCCACAGGCAGGGAGAGGGATCGGGAAGGGTGATGGTAGCGGTGGGGGAGAAGGGAGACTCAGAAGCTGAAGTTTCTCTATAACCCAACCTGGTAAGTCATACAGTGTTAGTTTTGCCCTATTCTATATGTTATTAATAGAAGCAAATTGCTAAATACAACCCACACTCAACAGGAAGTGACTTGAGGGAAAAATGCCAAAGGATTTGTGGCTGTATTTCTAAAGCCACCTCCCTCCCGCCCCCAGCCAATTCGTCTCTTCTGCCGTGGTCCTAGTTCAGGTTTCTATCACTTCTCACCAGTGTTTATTCTTGAGAGGAAAGATCCTTAATAAGTCTACCTGGCCCATGTCTTCATTTCTGTGCTTCCACTTAACTGCACTGTATTTATCTGTCAGTTACTGTTCCTCTCTTTCTGAGTCTTTTTCTCATTCTCCGTCCCAAGTTCAAACTCTGCCAGAGGGGACCTCTGATTGTCTCAGGCACTTGATGTCTGGCCTCACTCCAGGCCAACCTCACAGGGGCCCAGAGAGCCTAGTGGAGGCTTTCTTTTGGTTAAGTGTTGGTTTCTAACTCAACCACTTGTAGCCAAGGTGGAAAGTGACTTGACCCTGCCTAATGCTCCCATATCTCAAGCCCCGTTCTCCGTGCTCTTCGATGCTCTGCCTCCGTTGGCCTTTTGCAGAATGTCTGAAGGGCCCATCTGCCTCCTCACAGAGCCTGTGCTTGTCCCGCTCCTCTGCCTGGCAAGCTCTTTTCTCCAGCACTCCCAGTTGGCCACCTCCTGTGCATCTTTACATCTTGGCTGGATGTTCCTGCTTCAGGACATTGTTCTCGCCCCTCCACCTACCTTAGATCCTTATGAGCGGAAAACCCTGTACTTTTCCTTTTTAACTCTTATTGTATGGCCATCTGTGTAACATCTTGTCCTCTGCTGGGCTGTAGCCTCCATGAGCGCAGGAACCATTTTGCTCATGCTGTCTGATACTTGCTTCAAAAACAGGCATTCTTTATTTTATCAAGTCCCCAGCCTTCAGGCTACTCTGTAGTATACACAGTGGCACAATCCTTTCCCAATATCATGCTTCTCCCTTCCTCACTTTCAGTGGTCTTCAGGTGCCTGTGAGACACTACCCTTTAGACTGTCATTCAAGGCCCTTTGTAATGGAGACCCATCTCTCCTTTCTGTTTTGTTTCTCAGGACTCCTTTTAACAGACTCCAAGGTTCTAAACATTTACTAAGAACTCCTTGCTATTCCTAAAATTCACTTTATGCTTTATTCTCTGCATCTTTGCTCCTATTGTTCCCTATATACTGGCATGTATTCTCTTTGCTGTGATTGCTTCACAGNATTTCTCATGATCCCCTTGAGTGCACTTGTGTTTATCAGACTGTGGATTGTAAAACCACCTCACACACGATTGATGTTTCCCAGCAGACAGTGAAAGCTGTAAGCAGTTCTCACTGTAGACTAGAAGAAACTTTAAGGCTCTTTGCACAGGCACATCAAGGGGGCAGCGATTCTACCTTAACTAAAATTACAAGTACTACAAAACCACAAGCAAAACTAACTGGATAAAAGTAGGCAGATAGAGTGGACTTAGGATAATTCACCAAAGACAGTTTGCTGCCCTCCAAACAGATCATCCACAAAGGTAAACAATAAACAGTTCTTAAAGTGCTATTTAAAAGTGCTTAAAAGGAGGTCCACTTAAATTCCTTTAAAAAAATGCTGAAAACTCATATAAGGATTCAGAGATTAAAATGTGAACTTAAAGGCAAAACTGAATTGAACAGGGATGAACTGATAAATCCACGTGAAAATGGCTTGAAAGAAGCCACAAGAAACCGAAACTAAAGGGAAAAAAAAACACCACACCTCACAAATAAGTCGCTGGAAGACCTGACCAAAGGGTGTTTGGTCTGCTTCTGTCTGTCTGTCAAGGCAAGTAAAACAAGCCATTAAGGCCCGGACTCAGGCTACCACAAGCAGAGCACCTGATAATCTGCTTCACAGCAATTTTCAGCTGATTCGTGTGTCTACCATGTGTTTCCAGCCAGCCACCAGTGCTGAAGGCGCCTACAGAAAAGCTGACGTGGACTCTGCAGCTGGGAGCAGGAGGAGGAGCGGCACAGCAGAGCCACTGTGACGCGTGCCAGTGACTAAAGTTAATCCACAGACACAGGGACTTGCCCGTGCCCACAGGACCCTGCTCCAGTGCTGCCTACACTGCCACTGCCACAGACTGATGCTACCTGCCCCTCCACACGGGGTTCCAGTCGCCTGCCATTTACCCCAGGCAGCTCCCCCTGCACCCTGCTGGCTGGCTCATTTGTTGACAGGTCTATTTTCCCTTCTAGATCCACAGCACTTCAGAACAGGGACCATTGCATCCTTCTCTTTCCTGGCCCTCAATGTGTGTGCGGAATTTCTCCACGGTTAAGATGGAAAAGGCAGAGCCAGCAGATGATCAGGCCCTACTGGGTGAATGTGGTGGGTCAGGAAATACCTTCTCCCAATTCCCTGGCCATGCTGCACAGCTTGTGGGATCTCAGTTTCCTGACCAGGGACTGAATACAGGCCAAGCAGTGAAAGCCCAAACTCCTAATCACTAGGCCACCGGGGAACCCCAGGAAGTACCTTTGAAGTCTAACTCATATGTGTGCTTTCCTGCCTGGAACCTCAGGGTGGCTGCTTGGGGGTTAGACCCCGGGGCACAGTACGCCAGGTAGGCCTTCTCCAAATCACTGCTGGTGACGCTGGTCACAGGGTGATCCATGCCCTGTGAAGGGAAAGCCAGATAGATATATGGTGAAGGCAAGAAGACAGACACTGGGGGCCATCCACACACCCTGGAGACAAGCCCACAGTGGGTGTCCGTGTCCTGGGGGAGGCAGACGAGAGGAGCTAGGGGTGGGGCTGTGGTAGGAGAGAGAGGCACAGAATAGGAGCCAATACGACTGCCTGCTGTAAGCTGCTCAGGAAAATGGAAGACAGCCCACGTGGGCCCAACTAACCTGGATAACCGTGACAGGAGCAATGGAAGAGACGGTGTTCAATTACTTATAATGGATAACACACCCTTCAAGTGCAAGTGAACTCACAAACGCTATTTCACTGAGGGCCTGAGCACCGGAGCCTCTTCTGTCCATTGTTTCGGCCTCATCCCTCCCACTCCTGACCAAACCCAGAGCCACAGTAAATAGCCTCTCTGAACAAATCCAGGGAAGACGGAAGAAATCCCAGGATGCTCGGGGGGGAGGCAGGTGGGGCAGAAGACGGATGGAGCAGTGATGCAGGAAGGCTGGCACTGGAAGAAGAGGGAAGGAGGAGGGCGCAAGTCATCTGCTGAGAGTGCCCACGTCCACCTGGCCAGTAGGTACAGAGTGGCAATACCTCTGTGTTTCAACTGGCCAATATCTTTCTCCTGAGGGCCTGCTATGCGCAAACACTGTCCTCAGCCCGGGGGCACGTCAGTGGCCAAAGCCCCCAGGAAGCTCACATTACAGAGTTTCCAGAGAAAAACATTTCAAACGCAGTCAAGAGCATGAAACTAAAGCTTTAATATAGCCTCTCACAAGCCAGAAAAATACAAATGTCTATTAGACCACATAGCCCAACTGTCATTTGGGAGAAGCTGTCACTATCGAAATGGTGACCTCCCTTACACATGTATCTCTACAGGTAACCAGGGCGGGGGTGGAGAGTTCCCTCTAATCTTGATTCATCTATGAACATCTCTGAATAGTTGACAGCAGCAGTTACTTGACCCAGATCTCAAATCAATAGCTGAAACAAGTTCATATACTTGTCCACCTTTTGTAAAGTGACTACTATAGATAAAGCAAAAAGCCAGCTCCGAAAAGCCTTAAGCTTTATTCCACAGCTACACAAACACTCCTGCATACCCAGGCACTCGTTCTGGAGTTGCCTGTTCAACAGTAAGAGAGACATTTTTCTACCCCTATTTAACAAACTATGATATCACTACAACCAAAGTTACTCAGTCCTCATGAACTAACAGATAGCTAACTGTTCCAAGATGTGACCTCACACAAATGAACTCTAAATTATCCAGTTCTGCCATAATTCCCCCAAAGCAAGTGAGTCATAAGGGGACCTGGGGATCTTTGGCTCTGTAAAGGGCTCCTGGAGCAGTCCTTGTGCCCATATTTGGAAAGACTCCTCCATCACAGACCCACAGGAAGAAAGACACTCTCCGTGACACTTACTTGTCGTCCATATTCCTGCCAAGAGCCAAACTCATCAGTCCAGTACCAAACCCAGTTGGTGGTGAGGATGAAGTGTGGAGGTTTGGTGACTGAGGAGGCTGTGGAGAGACGGCGAGCCCGGGTGGCACCAAACTTCAAGGTGTCAAAGTTCAGAAAACCAATGAGAAAGCTACTTGATGCCTCAGTGCACGTGACCCTGCAAAAGAACACAAGAAGTAAACTAAAAGTCCAGCCACATGAACGTGGGCCCCTCAGCTTCTCTCGTGGTCTCCGAGTCACTCGGCTGAAATATGTGAACATACATGGGACCTGCACATTTAAAACAATCCATCAGGGTGGGAGGGGACTTGCTTTAAGATCCATTTTGCTGTGTGAAAATAATAAAATCACAATACTATGGAAAAGAGCCCCTGGAGGAGACAATGGCAACCCACTCCAGTATTATTGCCTGGGAAGTGCCATGGACAGAAGAGGCTGGCAGACTACTGACCATGGGGTTGCTAAGAGTCAGACACAACTGAGCAACTAAGCGCACAAACACACACACACTATGGAGAACCTGTTATCATGACATTCCCTTCATTACACAAAAATGCTAGGTAAAACAACTTTTTAAAAAAATGCATTGCTGAGCTGACAAGAAACAAAAATCCTTAGAAGCCAAAAATAGTTAATATACACTGAATGCATGTGGGCTGGGCCAGTCCCCCTACTAAGTACTTTATACATTTTAAGGGATTAAGTCTTCATTGTACCAAAGCTGTGACTTATCCCCATTTTCACAGATGTGAAAATAGAAGCCCAGGGAGGTTCAGAAACCTGTTCAAGTTAAACTGCTAATAGACAGCAAAGATGGGCTTTAAGTTAAACAGTTTGGCAGAACAGCCTGCACTCTGAGCCACCACGATCTACTCGCTTTCCAAATGCTGTACTGCCCCAAAAGCAAAGGAAAGGTCTGGAACTAGTGAGATGAATAAAAACTAAAGCCAGTGGCTGTCCAAAGGCAATGTCAGTGAGTAATGACAAACAGCCCTATTTTTAGTGGCAATGAGGAAACAGGAAACAAATGTAGGATCTGAATATGGTCAAGGGTTAAATCTCCAAAGAGATATTTCAGCATAAAATCATGATTATAAAAGACTACACATCCTTAGTGAAGGGAGCTTAGAAAGGAATCTGCTTTGCAAAGGAAGTCACCGAGGAAATTTGCCTATGTCAGAGTTGGCTTTGGAAGGAAAGGAAGAAAACTTCCACTGAGAACTCATAAACTGCTCACACCTCAAGGACGTTGATTCACACTTCTTTTGTGAGAATTAAACTTAGAGACCCACAGTGGCAGTTCCCGTAGAAGCAAACACAAATCCTCTCTGGAAGGAATTCACCTTCAACTCAGGCCTCAAAAGAATTTCTATAATGCTGAAGAGGGTATAAAGAGAAGAGAACTCTCCTACACTGTTGGTGGGAATTTAAATTGGTGTAGCCACTATGGAGAACAGTATGGAGGTTCCTTAAAAAACTAAAAATAGAGCTACTATATGATCCTGCAATCCCACTCCTGAGCACGTATCTGGAGAAAAACATGATCCGAAAGGATACATGAACCCCAATATTCATTGCTTCACTGTTTATAATAGCCAATACATGGAAGCAACCTAAGTGTACATCAACAGAGGAATAAAGAAGATATGGTGTATATATAGATAGATATATATGAATATTACTCAGCCATTAAAAAGAAATAATGCCATTTGCAATATGGCATTATTCTGGGTGGATGGACCCAGAGTGTCATTCTGAGTGAAGTCAGTCAGACAGAAGGAGAAACATCGTATGACATCCCTTATATGTGGTATCTAAAAAGAAATGACACAAATGAAGTTAAAGAACAGAAAAAGACTCACAGACTTAGAAATCAAATTTATGGTTGCTGGAGGAAAGGGACAGTTAGACTTTGGGAAGGTCATGGACATTGTTGTGTTTAAAATGGATAACCAACAAGGACCTACTGCATAGCACTTGGAACTCTACTCAACTCTACTCAATGTGCTAGTCTGGATGGGAGGTGCCTTTGGAGGAGAATGGATACATGTATGTATGTGTGTATGTGTGTGTGTGTATATATATATACATATATGGCTGAGTCCCTTTGCTGTTCACCTGAAACTACAACATTGTTAGTCAGCTACACCCCAATACATAATAAAAGATTTAAACTTTTAAAAATTTCTACAGATAAAGTTTCAGCAAACATGAGCTCGTAATCAAATAAACCAGAAATGAGACACCATAAGCAAAATCCAGCAAAAACAGTCCACTAAAGACAATAAATACTAAGAGTTGTTAGATATAAATATACAATATGAATAAAGTGTTTTTTAAAGTTAATATTGAATATCAAAAGTATGAGTATGGATTAAGAAACTATAAGAATTAAGCAGATAAAATTTGAAGGAAAAAACAGAATCTTTAGAAGTAAGTAATTATAATTTTAAAATCATAGTAGACAGGACACAATTCATCTCAGACAAAGCTGAACTGATGAACTAGGTAACCAAGTGAAGAAACTTCCCTGCATACAGCACAAAGGATGACGTGAGAGAGAAGTCAAAAGACATAAAAAATAGAGTAAGAAGATCTTAATATATGTCTAATTAGAAGTCCAGAGAAGCAAGATTTTTGAGGAACTTTCAGAACTGATTAAACATAAAACCTCCCACTCAAAAAGAATGAATTACAGACTAAAAATAAATCCACATATAGACAGATCTTAGTGAAACTGTAGCACCAGAGGCTGACTGTATGTTTAGTCAGAAAAAAAACAGATTACCTACTGTAATGTGTTGAACTGTATCCTCACTTGTGGCAGCTGAAATGTGACCTCACTAGGAAATAAGGTCTTCTCAGATATAATTAAGATGAGGTCATACTTAAGTAGGGTAAGCCCCAATCCCATGACTTGGTGTCCTCATAAAAAGAGAAATTTGGACACAAAGAAACACATAGGAGAAAGCCACGAGACAAAAAAGAAAGAGATTAGAGTAACGCAGCTATAAACCAAGGAATGCCAAGGATTGCCAACAACCACCAGGAGCTAAGAAGAGGCAAGAAAGATCTTCCCCTGGCGTCTACAGACAAAGCATAGCCTTGCTGACACCTTGACTTTGGAATTCTAGCCTCCAGAAACATAAGAATAAATTCCTGCTCCTAAGACACCAAGTTTTCGGTCATCTGTTATGGCAGCACCCCAGCCTCAGGCCAAACAATGTATTTATACTGATAACTAACTTCTAAATAAGCAATGGAAGCCAGAAAACAATAGAATAATCTTTGAAGAATTGAGAGAAAATACCCAGTAAAACTATTTTTCAAGAATGAAGATGAAATAAACACTTTCAGACAAACAAAAAACACATCTTCCACCAGACTCTCACTAAACCAACTTCTAAAAGATGAATTTAAAAGAAATTGATCCACAAGGAAACATATGAACAAAGGATTGTGTGCAAAAATCCAAAATGATAAATGTCTAAATTTAAACAAATACTGACTATATAAAATGATGTTAATTTCTAACTCCTGGGATTAAGAAAATAATAGAAGCAATTTTATACAACACATTTTATATGCCTGGCATTGTTCTGAGCATTTTACACATTAATTCTTTTAATTCTCAAAATAATTCATCCTTTAATGTAGGAACTATTATTTTTATATACTTGACATAAGGAAAAACTGGGGCACAAGACGACTAAGTAATTTGCCCGAAGTCACATAGCGGTAAATGAGTTTGAATGGAACTAGTCAGAATTCAAGTGTTCAAGACTCTCTTATTGTTCGAGAGAATGATAAAATGTATTGATTAACTTAAGTTGTTAAGCTAAAGTTTATTAAGTTAAAGGGTCTATTTTCCAGAGTAACCACTAGAAGAACAGAAAGTCACTATATAACTTCCAAATTAATAGATGAGGGAGGAAAAAATCAAATGAGGAAACATCTAAGAGAAGACCAAAAAGAGAAAAGAAAAACAGAAAAAGCAGTCAAATAGCAAAAACAGACAGTAGAAATAAATTCAAATGTAATCACAATGTGTAAATAGGCAATCCCAACAAATGAATAAACCACTATAAAAAAACGATTAAAAAGCAAAGATTGTCAAACTGAAAAAATATCCAGTTTTGTGATGTTTACAGGAACTATATCTAAAATAGAAACAAAAGAGCTTGAAAGTAAAATAGTGAAGCATGGCTAAAAGAAAGCAGGCATAGTTATACTAATATCAAATGAAACAGACTTACAGCAAAAAAAGCATTACTAGAAATATTAATAAAAAGCATTCATTTTATAGTACTACCAGGTTCAATTTACTGGGAGATAAAACTTAACTTCTATATACTTCATAATAGTTTTTAAAATATAAAATAAAAATTGATGGGATTACAAGGAGAAACCAACAAATTCACAGTGAATTGTTAACATACCTTTATGGCTAACTGATAAAAGAAGCAGACAAAGAAATCAATAAAGATACAAAAGATTAGAGCCACACAATTTACACCCATCTAACGCCACATACAAAACACTTTGTATACACAGAACTTTTACCAAAATTAATGATGTACTAGCTTCCCTGATAGCTCAGTTGGTAAAGAATCCCCCTGCAGTGCAGAAGACCCCAGGTCAATTCCTGGGTCAGGAAGATTTCCTGGAGAAGGGATAGGCTACCCACTCCAGTATTCTTCTGTTTTCCTTGTGGTTCAGCTGGTAAAGAATTCGCCTGCAATGCAGGAGACCTGGGTTCACTGAGTTGGAAAGATCCCCTGGAGAAGGGAAAGGCTACCCATTCCAGTACTCTGGCCTGGAGAATTCCATGTGGTCACAAAGAGTCAGACGCGACTGAGCAACTTTCACTTTCACAACAAAATTCAAAGTATCTGTTACTATATAGCCTGACCACAATGCAATTCATTTAAATTTAAATATTAACTTTAAAATATACTTAGAAATAAACCATAGGTCATCTAATCTATGGGGTCAAAAAAGGACAAAAGTCTGTTCCTCTAAAAAAGAAAAATATGAGTAATAAATCTCTGCAAAACTAAAGAAAAAAGGAAGGGGAGAAAAAAAGATTAAAAGTGTAAACGGGGACAAAATTAAAGATGGCACAGACACTAACAGGGATATTACAAGTAACTTTATGACAGTAAGTTTTAACATAAATCAAATGACCAAACTCCTAGAAAAAATATCAACTGACTCAAGGAAAAACTGAAAACCTGACTGGTCCTATAATAATTATAAGAAATTGGGTCAATAGTTTAAAATCTTCCCAAGAATTAAACATCAAGACCAGAAACTTTTAGCTGCATAATCATTCAGGAAAAAAATAACTCTAATTTCACATTGCCTTTTGAGAATAGAAAAAATATTCATCCCAATCTCATTTTTATGAAGCTAGTAATTTCATAAGATAAAAACCAGGCATCATTATACTGTACATCTGTAACTTACATAATACTGTACATCAACTATACTTCAATTTTAAAAAACAGGCAAAGACAACAGGAAACAATTATAGACCAATCTTATTCAAAAATAAATTCAAAAATCTTAAACCAAAGAGTGGCAATCCAAATTCACCATTGTGTGTGTGTGTGTACGTGTGTGTCTACATATGCACAGGCATGACTTAGGCCTGGGAATGAAATGGACTTAACATTAGAAAATTAATGTAAATCACTGCATTAACAAGCAAAACAGAACAAAACATAGGCTCTTAATGCAGAAATTGCACTCAATAAAATTTAATTTCCACACACACAAAAAAAACTCCTGGCACATTAGGCATAAAATCAGAATTGATTAGCAATGGTAAAGGTTCCAAACATTCACATATGCTTAAGGGAAAACATTTTTAAATTACTCCTTTTAAAATTAGGAAAAAGAGAATAATCTTCCTGTTATTATCACTTCTGTTCAGCATGAGGAGTCTTAGCCACTATAATAAGGCAATCAAAAGAAAAAAATTTTTAAGAATTAAAAAGGAAAACAAGACTGCTATTCACAGATATTAATTTCTAAACATGTATCAAGTGTATCAAGAATTATACAGATAATTCAAATAAATTATCAGTAGCTAAGATATTTCAGTAAAGTTGCAGGAGATAAGGCAGAAAAGTCAACTGCCTTTCTACACATCAGTAGGGAGAAAATAAACAAAAAAATTTAACTAGGGATGCAATGAAATGTTCCCTTGGTATCTCTAATTTTCTTGAAGAGATCTGTACTACTGCTGTTGCTGCTGCTAAGTCGCTTCAGTNGGGATTGGGGGCAGGAGGAGAAGGGGACGACAGAAGATGAGATGGCTGGATGGCATCACCAACTTGATGGACATGAGTTTGGGTAAACTTCGGGAGTTGGTGATGGACAGGGAGACCTGGTGTGCTGTGATTCATGGGGTCGCAAAGAGTCGGACACGACTGAGTGACTAAACTGAACTGAGGGATGCAATGCACAGTATGATTAACTAGTTAATGATGCTGTATAGCAGTATTTGCATGTTGCTAACAGAATGAATCCTAAAAAATTCTCATCTCAAGAAAAATAAAGGTATTAAAGAACATTTAAATGAGTCACTATATTATGATGTCAGTTCTCCCGAAACCGGTAATAGATAATGCAATTTCAAGTTAAAAAAAAAATCACAACAGTTTTTTTTGTGAAAACCAACAGGCAGATTTTAAAATTTCTGAAGAGGAGAAAAAGACCAAGGGGCAAGACAATCTGAAGGAAAACAAGGTAGGAAACTGCCTTTACCAGATGCCTAAACTTACTGTAAAGCTCTTCTACATGAGACAGTGTGATACTGATAAGAGACCACAGACCAATGAAGCAGAAGGGGCCAGAAAAAGAAGGGGCGTGTATTTGCTAACTCAACACCTAACACCTACAGCATTGAAAACAGGTGCAAAAAAGATGGCCTACTNCTCTTCTACATGAGACAGTGTGATACTGATAAGAGACCACAGACCAATGAAGCAGAAGGGGCCAGAAAAAGAAGGGGCGTGTATTTGCTAACTCAACACCTAACACCTACAGCATTGAAAACAGGTGCAAAAAAGATGGCCTACTTACAAAAGTAGTACTTGGCATCTAAGTCTGAAATTAACCTATAAAATATATTACATTTTGTCAAACCTGACTCAGTTTAGCTGGGTTTAAAAATCGACTGACTTCTGGAAATAAACAATGTAAGACGGCTGAACAACATGAATGTATTTAATGCACTTAAAAATGGTTAAGATGGTAGGTAAATTTTATGTCTGTTTCATCACAATTTTTTCTTTTGCTGAGTAGAGTTTAACATTTGGCAGTGGATGTTGTTCTTTTGTCCATAAGATACAGAGGTGAATTACAAATGTATTTTTTTTTTAATCACCTGAAATACTTCTCTCTCTCTCTCTCTCTCTCTCTATATATATATATATATATATATACACCAAATTTATTTTGGCTCACTATTCTCAGTTTGGTTATTTTGGTGTTTTTTCCCCACATGGACTATTTTTGAAGTCTTTACTGAATTTGTTACGATACTGTTTGTTTTATGTTTTGGTTTTCTGGCCACAAGGCATGTGGGATCTTAGTTCCCTGAACAGATGGAACCTGTACTTCTTGCACTGGAAGGTGAAGTCCTAACCTTTGGACTGCCAGGGAAGTCCCTGCCTCATTGCGATTTACTTTTTAAATATTTTTTTGTGTTTTTAATTTTAACCTGTTATTTATTTTTAAATGCTTTACTTGTTTTAAAATCTTTCATGCTGGAGTGTGTTGATTAACAACGTCAACTTAGTTTCAGGTGCACAGCAATGTGATTCAGTTATATATAAATATATATACACACACATTTTATCTATTGTTTGTCAAATTCTTTTCCCATTTAGATTATTGCAGAATATTGAGCAGAATCCCTCTGCTCTATAGTAGTTCCTTGTTATCTATTTGAAATATAGCAGTGTGTACATTGCAATCCCAAACTAAATTTTTAATTGCATATATTTTTTAAAGTGGTCTTTGGTAATTCATCTGCATAAGAATCAAACTGGACATATCCCCCATCACAGGCAAGGAGAGGTTAATGCAGTCTTTAAAATGTTAAGAATTTCTGAAGAAAATTCAGGACAATTCTTTGATGGTCTCAGGATAAGGAAGAATTTCTTATGACACAAAAAGTAGAAACCCTCCAATAAAAAGGAAAAGAAAAAAACAGTATAAAACCATAAAGAAGAGGATAGAAAAATACTTCTCTTCATTAACAGATACCATAAGCTGACAGGAGGAGTTCATTTATTTTCAATATATACTTAATACCCAGACACTTGAATTCCAAAACTAAGGAAAAGCACAACCTTTCCCCTCAACAAAATAGGCAAACTACAAACACAGACATTTCACAGCAAAGAAAGCACAAGTGGGCACTGAGGAGACACCTTTCCTCACAAGGACTCAAGGATATGCTAACAGAGACCTCACTTTACACTGAAGACTAGAAAAGCGCAGATATCAGACTGCACCAAATGTGAGAGAGCCATGTCGTTACAGACCGCTAATGGGGGTGGGAAGCGATACAGTCACTGTGGAAAACAACCTGGCACCCGCCAACAGAGCTGAGGAGGGACCAGCCTGGCTCCCAGCTGGCTCACCCCCAACACCTAACCCACAGAAGCCAGAGCACACGTGAACACACAAACACATGGGAACTGTCCAGAGCAGCTCCCTTCAGACCAGGTTCAAGGACAGGCAAGACTATCTGTGCTGACAGACGCTGGAATAGCAGTGGTTTGTGGCGTGGACACTGACTGGAAGAGGGCTGGAAGTGGGGCTTCTAGGTGATGAAAATGGTCTACAGCTGGATCAGGGCACTGGCTGCACAAGTTATGCCTTCCTCAGAGTTCACTGACCTATATGCTTAATAGCTGTGCATATCACCAAGTAACCATTTTAACTTTTAAAAAGCCTCAGAAAAGGAGAGGAAGAGAAGGGGGAGACTTAGATAAGGGCTGGCTACATGAGCCATTTAATCTTCCAAAAGGGAGATAATTTGTTTCACATACTTTACCAGCATCAAGTTGCACATAACTGTACCCTAAGCACAAATTTATTTTATCCACTCAAAAAACAGGCTCAAATTCTCTTCTTGGCAACATATGTTCCAAGGAATCCAAGATACAGTAAGTATTTGAAAATAAAGTTACTCAACACTTCCCCATTTACTCTAAGTGAAAATTCTAGAACATACGTAGAAAAATAAAAAAGACTGAATGATAAACAGCAGTTCAGCTGCATGATTTTACAGGCAAAGGATAAAATTTCACAAATGACTACTTTTGCTTTTCTGGACTAATCAATGAGGATATATTTACATGATCGATCCCAACATCAAATAATTCAGAACTTACTTGGTACCCCTCCCTCACTCCTCTCCCCATAGCTCCTCCCTGAAAAAAGAGGAAGATGAGGGAACAGAGGCATCAACCACCAGCATGACCATCAGCCCTCAATTTCCACCCCAGAGCCTCTGCTTATAAACCAGGTAGCCTGCTTACTCCATGTATGTGTGTGTGTCTATATCTGAAGCCCATCAAAACTCAACCCCACTGTGTCTAAACTTCTTATACTACACACAAAAGCCCATGCACAAACAGACACAGATGATGTATTTCATACCCATCTCTTGCAGGATTGCTATATGCCTCTTCAATAAGCTCCATTTTGTGCAAATCCTTCCACTTGCCTCCATCTAAGACTTGCCATCGATATGGCAAGTGGAAATGTACTTTACTGCACTTATCTGAAATAAAAATATAAAGTAAGCACATTGGCAGCACACAACATGGCCTAGCCCTGTGGTTCCCAATGGGTATGGTACTGCCTGCTGACCAGGCAACATTTTAGAAATCTGTGAGGGAGCCTTTTTTAATGAAGTCATACCTGAGCATTTAGATACTGAATTTTATTATACACACTTTCATGTCTTCCTTTTTAACAGGACATTAAACATATCAAACTTATATTTTAAAACTGTGTGTTGGTAGGTTACATTATGTATGAATTACATTTCATGAGAGTAAAGCACCTGATCACAAGATGGTCAAAGCTACCATCCCTGCAAGGGGCAGTCTGTCCATGCATTATTGCCATATATGTGACATTTGGATGGAGAGCGATCACACCAGAAATGGAGGCAGGTTCATCTCTACTAGAACCATTCCAACCCAAACAAATCCTACCACAGGTGGGTCAGCAGCACAGTTCCAGTCTGCCTTGATCTTCGTGGCTACCAACATGCTCGCCCCTTCTCAACATACCCAACTCCTGGAATGTATTATACACATGGCCTGGGTCTGTGGTTACCAGCCAACTGCTCCCACTGCCTTCCCTGTGTTCCTCAGGTCTGTCCCTCCTAGTACCTCCTGCCTGCTGTGCCTAGGCCAATGCCAGCAGCTCACCTGGAATGCTGCTCACAACCCCCTATACCTGCAGAGGTTCTAGTACATCCTGATGGAGGAATGTTGTGAGAGCAAAGGGTGAAAAGAAGTGCAATGGGAATCTCTACACTCTGATACCTGCAGGATCTATACACTATTAAGTAGAAAGATACACAGGTGTGGAATGCCTCTCTTTGGGTGAAAAAATAGAAGACAGGATTAGATATCTTCTCATTAAATACACATGTGGGAATGGGAAGGGGAAGACTAGGTGGCTGGGCACAAAGGTATGAGGAAAGATTTGTTTTGAATTTTGAAATGAAAATATAGTCCACAAAAATCAAACATCTGTATCATTTGAAAAAAGGTACAAAATAGTGTGCATAGTGACCTTGTGCAAAAAGAGACTAGATATACACTTCTGCTTGAATAAAATCTTTACGGAAGGATATTCAAGGAACTAGTAATAAGGGCTGTTTCTGGAGGGAATCTTGGTGCTGGGAAAAAGGGGTGTGAGGAAGACATTTCTTATTGTCTTTTGTACATTCTTAGTTCATCTTTCAAAGTAATAACAATGAAGTCTGGCTAATTTGACACCTGACAAAGATGTGAATAAAGAATATTGAAAACTATTACAAATCAATAATGAGATCAAACAACCCCATAAAAAATCAGCAAAACAGTCACAAAAGAACATACACTGTATGATTCCATTTATATGAAATATCCAGGCAAACCCATAGAGACATAATGTAAAGATGTAGTTACCAGGAGCCTGGGGGTGGGGAGAAGGGCTCCCCACCCATTAGTGACTGTTAAGGGGTTTCTTTGTGGGTGATGAAAATGTTCTAATATTGACTGTGATGATGGTTGCACAAATCTATGTTAAAAACCATTAAATAAATCGTATACGATGTGAAATATACTTAATATCTTAACAAAGGTGTTATTTGCCTGCAAAGAGGCAAAAGATTTAAACAGATACTTTACAGAAGATACACAAACAGCCAAAAGGCACATGAAAATAAATGTTAAACATCATTATTTATCAAGGAAATACAAATGAAAGTCACAATGGATATCACTACTCATTTCCTAGGATGGCTAAAATTTACAGGACTGACAATACCAAGTGCTGACAATGATGCAGAGCAACCAAAACTCTACTACACAGCTGGTGGGAAAGCGAAATGGATCCACTTTGGAAGACGGTTTGGCAGTAACTTGTAATGTTAAATACATGTTTATCATATGATCAGACATTCCACTTTGAGGTCTTTACCCAAGAGATGAAGACATATATCCACATGAAAACTTGTACATGAAAATTGACATAGAGGTTTTATTCATAAAAGCCCCAAACTGGAAATAACCCATATGTCCATCAATGTGCATATGTACAAACAAATTGTAGTTAATCAATGCAACAGAATACATGATTACATTTATTTCAAATTGTGGAAAATGCAAATCTAGTCCCCATCAACAAAAAGCAGATCCGGGATTGCGTTGGGTCAGGAAACTGGGTGGTGAGGATCAACTGTATGGGGGCATAAGAGCAATTTTTGGAATGAGAGAACTGTTTCACATCCAGATTGTAGTGATAGTTATATGGGCAAACATATTCACCAAAACTCAAAGGGTGCATCTTATTTTGTATTAATTATATCTAATAATGCTGATTATTTAAAACATATATATACATACACACAAGTGTGTGTGTGTGGTGTGTATATCTCACACACTGCCTGACCTAGTATTCCATTTCCAGGAATCTATCCATGGTAAAATACATGTATACTCAGATGTTCAAGGAAAAATCATTCTAATCAAATACTAACTACACCATTGTTTTTAAAATCCAGGTAGACATACACACTTGTACTAACAGAGAAAAAAATCACCAAGCACACCATTAGGTAAAAGAAGTAGGTTAAATAATGCATATCACATGTTCCCATCTGTTGAAAAATATGTAAAACAAATATGACCACAGTCCCATGATTGGAAGGCTGAAGGAAGACTTCAGGCTTTACTCTGTACCATTTCACTCATTTACAAAGTGAAAGTATTTATGAATTGCTTCGGTAGTTTTTTAAAGACTGAAAACAAAACAGGAAGCTTGGGTGTTTTTTTTTAAGAAGAGTCACCAAATTTGAGAAGGAATCATTCTTTAGTCAAAGCCAGGACATCAGCAAGAACAAAGATTTAGTAAAAATACAGTCTCTCTCTCTCACACACACACAAAACATTAGCTACATCTGATAAAAAAAGAGTACTGAGAGAAACTCCAAACTTAAATTCTCATCCCCCAAGAGTGCACACAGGGGTCTCCTTCTGAGAAGAGGGTGTTCCTAGGTTCTGAGGCATCTCTGAAACTACAACCTCCTTCTAGAAGGGAACTAGACTGGGCATCCGAGTGTTTCTGTGGGTTTGTGACCTAAGCTAACCAAGGGGCAACACCTGAAATTCGTTTGCTGCATGAAACAAACAGTCCCCCAAACTCATCTACAGTTTGATTTTTAGAAACTCAAGTATTCAATAATTCTTACCACTCTCAACTCCCCAACAAAATCACTGAAGTGCCACCAGCTTTCAATTAAGAATGCCTGAACCTCTCTGGATGGGGGAAGAGGACCTTGAGGGGTGACGTCAGAGCAGAGCTCTGGGAACCGGAAGCAGCTGTCCCGCCTGCAACTGGACGAAGGGGTTTCCCCTGACTCACCTTGAAAGCTACAGCTCTTCCAGATGTGGAACAAGCAGATCTGATCACTCTCCTCTTGGGTGGCAGTGTTTAGGGACAGAGAACCTGTGTCTCTTCTTTCTACAAAGAAAGACCACAAAGATGTAGTCACCAGTGTTTCTGATATGGGGCTGGAGTAGTTCAAGGTACAAAGGAGAGAGAACAGAATTCATTCATTCCTCTGCATGAGGCAAAAGTGGGCAAGGCAACCTCACAAAATCTTATAATGTTCTAGATGAAAGCACCCTCAGACACACAGGTGTACCCTCTCCGCCTTCTAGGGAGGAATCCGGGAGCCCAAGGCCATATGACTGCTGCCAAATCCAGGACATCATCGTTGGGGTGAGCTTTTTCTCAGCTCTGGCTGTGCACCCAATTCACTAGGAGACCTGTTTCTAAACACAAGTGCTCAGCTCTCCCTCAGACTGACTCAATCAGAAGCTTTCAACAGTGCAACCTGGGACACTTTAATAGGGAGGGGTGGGGAACCACTAACCGACACATTTTCCTTCTGCATCTATGGCTGTGATGACCCCAGAGAACAAGTGAAGGCTGCATTTTATGAAGTAAATTTGATTCCAAAAGCAAATGAACTACGAGAATTGGGTTCCAATACCAAGAAAAAATAACTAATGGAAAGCCTACAATTCAAAATGAAACCTAATTTAGGTTAATTTTAAGAATTTCCCAGATGGTATAATGGTAAAGAATCCACCTGCCATTGCAAGGAGACACAAGAGACGCCAGTTTGATCCCTGGGTTGGGAAATGCCCTGGGGTAGGAAATGGCAACCCACTCCAATATTCTTGCCTGTAAAATCCCATGGACATAGGAACCCAGGAGGCTCCAGTCCATGGGGTCACAAAGAGTCGGATACAACTGAATAACTGATCATGCACACACACACACACACACACACACACAGATTTTAATGTAACAGGAGAATGCATACGCTTTCGAAGTCTACCTTTACTAGAATTGCTTCAATGAGCCATTACCTAATAATTACATTTGGGCATGCCCCAACTACCACCATGTAAACCTATAAAACTCATAAGCAAATGCTCCCTATTTAGCATCACCTGTCATTTTGTTATTCATCTTCCCTTTTCGTTTTCCAGGCCCTCAGACATCTACCAGAGAAGGCAATGGCAACCCACTCCAGTACTCTTGCCTGGAAAATCCCATGGATGGAGGAGCCTGATAGGCTGCAGTCCATGGGGTCATTAAGAGTCGGACACAACTGAGTGACTTCACTTTCACTTTTCACTTTCATGCACTGGAGAAGGAAATGGCTACCCACTCCAGTGTTCTTGCCTGGAGAATTCCAGGGATGAGGGAGCCTGGTGGGCTGCCATCTATGGGGTCGCACAGAGTTGGGCATGACTAAAGCGACTTAGCAGCAGCAGCAGCAGCAGCAGCAGACATCCACAGGCTGGACCTTAAAGCTCACACCTGTGGCACTTTAGAGGTTGCTTCCCTCTCCTTCCAGGGGCAGGTATCCTTCCCTGCCTTTCTAACAAGGCCATAATCCAACTGACACTCTTTAACGATCTATTAAAGCAAAATTGTTTGCTTCTTAGGCTTCCTATTATTAGAAAAAACTAACCTAAAGGAATTGAAGAAAGTAAAGGAAACATACAGTGAGGACACCTTTCAAATATAAATCTCAGGTAAGTTTAGAATGGTAAGTTAGTTTGCTGGTCATCCTGGCATTAATAATTTAGGAAATGGTCTATTAAAAAATCCTAGGTTATCGGTACAGCTAACAAGTTGGGGGAGCTGTGTCTCAGAGACACCAAGGTAGAACCAAGGCCCAGGACACTGCCAGGACATGGCAAGGATTCAAATTTGTTGAATGAGAAAATGGATTATCAGGATGGCCAGCCAGCAGCAGACAGTGTGAAATTCACAGGACACCAAGGCGTCATAGCCTCCCTGGTACTGAATCATGGTATTCACTTCCCACAGTGTAACAGGTACTCAAGAAACGCTTACTGGGACTTCCCTGGTGGTCCAGTGGTTAAGACTCCATCTTGCAATGCAGGGGACAGGAGTTTGATCTCTGGTCAGGGAACTAATAGCCGATGTGAGGCAGAGCAACTAAGCCCATGCAAGGCAATTAAGAGAGTCTATGCTCTGTGACAAAAGATCCCGTGTGATGCAATGAAGATCCCATGAGCCACAACTAAGACTCGACACAGTCTAGTCACAAGCTTTATATAAAAAAAGAAATGCTTACTAAAGAAACAATCTCTGCTCAAAATTCCCCCATATGCCTGTCGCTAAGCATGACATTCCTCAAAAAATAAAACGTATCCTGGCAGGTTCACTATTCAACAAGTCAGTGCCAACTGTGGCCCAGCAGGTACCACTTGGAGATGAGCACTGAACAAAGTAAATTTGCAATGATGAAAAAGAATTCCATTCATGTCAAAAGAGAGCCAAAATCAAAATACGCTTCATTCAAAAAAATAGATAAAATGTGCCTCATGCACTTATTAAAAAAAAAAAACTCAACAGAACATAATGCAAAGGATGGCCCCAGAATTGTAGAGCATGGCATTCTTAACTGTGGGGTCCTTCACAGGAAAACAAGCTCTCCAGGGCAGAAGAGCGAAGACTAGATAGGGAGAAGCAGTATCACTCATCTCCATGCAGATCTCAGGCCCAGAGGGAATTCACCCACCGTCCACACCAACCCAAATTTGTATAAAATGTGTTTGTTCACAGCTCTGATTTCAACTCATCTTCACAGCCCCCACTGGCTGGAAAGGGGTGGCCAACTCCCTTTTTCTCAGAACAGCACAGATTTGCCCAAAGTCCATTTGGCAGCCAGCTGGAATCCAGGAGCCCCAGCCCAGAGCCTTACCGGAAGTCCCCTGTGACTGTGAGGGTGGAGGTGGCACCCGGATGGAAGCAGAGCTCTTACTCTTGATGTCATGAGCATTTCTGTAAATGGCAGGCAGCTTGCTCACCAGCTCCGGCCTCATACCCAACTTCTCCAGTTTTTCCAGGTTCTCAGAATTAGAGAAATCATGGGATCTCTTACAGCCAGTGCCAAACTTGCATTCACCCTGTGAAAAATACTGGCAGACATGGAGCTTGATACAGTGCTTTTTAAAGGAACAAGAGCCATATGGTCCATCTCCTTTGTTGTAATGAAGGCAGATCTGTTAATGAGGAAGGGAAAAAGACAGCAGCTTAGAAAGGCCTTACATGACACTACCTTCTTACTGTGCAGTGTCTGGTTAATTGATGTTCCTCCAGAGACCTAGCTAAGGCTGTGACCCTCTCATGACATGGGTCACAAGCTCTGAGAACACCCCTCACTCTAGATGGACAACTGCTAGCACATGCCCTTTGTAAATGGGAACCAGGAGGACAGCAGACTGCCCAGAGCAAGCCTCTCTGGTTGGAAAAAAAAAACTTCCAGCTGATCAGAGCTGCTCCCTTCATGAGACAACATTTTAATGTAACTCACACAGGAGCATCCTAGCAATCCCTGCATTCTACCGACCGCCCCCACTTCACTGATTCACCAACTCCCTCTAACCCAGGATCTAGCTTCTCCCAACCCTTTTTTTCTCCAATTTAAGGTCAAAGAGGCTGAGGGTTTCAAGAAGGCCAAATACATCCCTTTCAAAATGAGACTCAGTGAAGTTAATAGCCTTGCTCTGAGTCACAGTTATCTAGTACACCTGGCACAGGTGGTGTCTGCTGAACTGGATTGTTGGTAAGGTGTGGCTTGAACTTCAATCAGCTGTTCCTTCTCCTCTACATTCCACATTCCTAGAGCTGGGAACCAAACCAGAGATCATCATGGGCCCACCCACTCAACTCATAGGCATCATATCAAACAGAGCGCTAGACCTAGATCATCAGGGACCACCTTCTGGGGATGGAAGACCCGGGGAGATCAGCAAGAGCTGGACCCTAACTTTGATCCTGTCACTTACAAACTGCCTGACCTTGAGCAGGCCACTCACCAGCTGTGAGATTCTGTTTCTTAATCCCCTAAATGGGACTAATGCCATCTACAAAGCTGGGCTATTGTGAGAATTAAATGAAAAATATATAAAGTGACTAGAGCCAGTGGGCCAATGGCAGCAGCCCCTCAACCATCATCTGATGATGAGGGGACTAGCTTGAGAGCAACAGTCCTGAAGGAAAGCAGCACTGGATCCGAGCTTATAGCCCATGTGATAGCACTGCGTCCTGAACCACCTCACACAAGAGAGGAGACAGACTGCACATTCCAGATGATTCACTTCTGCTGATTCACTTCTCACACCACTAACAAGGTGATTGCTCCAAAAAGTTAATGCCTACCCTCCCAACACAACCTTGCTCCAATTCCCTCCTGTGATACAGGAGGCTGTGCAGATGAACCTCCACCCACCTAGTTCTCTCTCTCCCTCCCACCCTAAATCCAGGTCATGTTGATGTACACACTGTGTCCTAACTAGGCAGGCTCTCTGCCTCCCGCTTCCCAGACCTTCATCCTCCACTCATTCTCCAGCACTCAAAGCAACCACCATCTGCTCCAGGACTCCTTCCCTGGTGCCCAAACCGTGCCCCTGAGACCAGAGCACCAACTCCAACTAAAGCACTGACAATCCCACTAAAGCACTGACAACCAACAGCACCTTGCTATCAACCGCCAACTTGTCCCACCCAGTAGCTGTGCCCCGCCTGGAAGAGCAGAAGAGGCTTCTCATCCCCTTAATGCCAGTGCCTCACCTGTAGTGGATACGCAATAAAGGTTAACTGAATTAAACTGATACTAATTTTCAAAAGGCAAAGAAAATCAATTAATACATATTATGTACCATTCATTTGCTCTTTAGCATCTTTCTCAAATAAGTGATTTCAATTGAATAATTCATTAAAATATAAATATTTTGTTATTAAATGTCATTAACATATATCCATCTCATCTCTGTCACCTCATCCAAGAAGGAGGGCCAGAACAGCCCACAGAACCCATGCTGGCCAGAGAATGACCACTCAGATCTGCTGCAGAGCGCAGCCAACACTCGGCCTGGCTGCCATCCTCCATACACAGAGGCCCCGCCCTCAGAGGCAGGCCATTCTGGAGAGACACAGATGTTGCCAACAGGGACTTCAGCTCAGAACTTTGTGCTGGCTAGGTGGAAGCTTTTGGGGAACTGCAGAGCAGTCAGGGTCCTTTCTGACCCAGTCTCCTTTCCTTCCCCTCTCCTGCTCCAGATTTCAGGGCACCATCACCACATGGAAGCTCTCCCACCTTCCTCTGCTCCCCCAAAATAAATCTCTCCCACTTTCAATTACATCTTGGTGTCCACTTCTCTTAGGACTTGAACTTGTCCACGACCACTGCAGTGAGTTTCAAAACAAGTGGTTTCTGTCTGAAGTGCAGTATGAGAATTCACAATGACCCAAAGTCCCGTGGTACCTGCATTTTTCTAAGTCCTGCTAGACAAGAAGGGGCTGGCTGGAATCTCAACCCCCACTAAGCTCTGTGTAACAACTGGCTGCTATCATTGGCCAAACAAGCTCCCCCAACTGCTGGGGTCCAGCCTCAGCAGAGTCCAGGGATACCCTCAAGATGAACAGCATTGGCAAATGAATGAATGACATGAGGAGACCAAGCTTCGGTGAGCGAGGCCCGTAATTTTATTTTCAAAAGGGCCTTTTATACCCTGACTTGTACATAGAAGAAAATGAAAGATGCAAGGTCATGCAGAGTCAGCTCAAACACTCCAGCAGTTTTGCCCTTATTGAAACCAGGATTTTTTTCTGCATACCTTTCCCATAAACAAGGGTCCTATGTTGTGTACACTATCTTCTGGCCTTGGAGGCCTGTTGACATTTTATGACCCTTTTTTTTTTTAAATAAAGGTTGATCAACCAGAAAACTTGTTTTCCCTTGAAGTGTTTTTTCTTTATACCTCTAATCTGTGTCAGCTTCAGAAAGTACTAAACAAAGTTATATTCTCATGGAGCAAAGGTGCAGTGGGTTACAACAACAAAAAAAGAACTTATTAGCTCAAAGGTCTGATATGGTTAATACCAAGGCTACTACTTGTTTTTCTTACATTCCATGATATTAACTAATGCACTCCCAGGCACACAATGGATAAGGGATATGGGAACTTGGCAGCAAGCATTGGCTCAACAATGAAACCCTTCACCAGTATTATTTTAATAAAACTTTTTTATCCCTCAAAGTGCTCTATATTTGTAGAATGCTTAGGGTTCCCGTGTCATGGTTAGGATGTTGTGAACAAGCATATGTGTAGGTACAAGAGTCTGGATAAACCTGCCAAGCAAGCTAGAATGCTAACAGTGGGGTTTGAACCGAAATGCTCCTTTCATGCCCAGGAGACTTATCAACTAGAGCCCTAAGTTGATTTTCTCCAGAGAAAGGTGGTCAGGGATAGCCCCCTGTTAATGTCAGAAGAGTTGGTGAAAGGCATAATATAGTAAACAGTAGACAGACAGATTTTGGTTTGGGGTAGATGCTAGAGCAGGTCCAGGGAGTCCCTCGAGTCCTGATCTGCCTTGCTTGTCAGGTATCCTCTGCATGACCTTGTCATGGGTGGGATCTCCCGTGCTGGCTCCCGGCACCCAACCTCACAGAAGCCCTGCAAAGGAGGTACCAGCCCAACTGACATAGAAGGAAAGAAGGCTTCAGGAAGTGGCAAGGTTGGTGCAAGGTCACAGATCTAAAAATCAGCAGAGGCAGGAATCCAGTCCAGGGCTCCTGACAGGCAGACCTCAGTGATCACTGTTGGGCCCCTGGCGTCTCTTCTGCCAGAGTTTCCCTGTCTTCCAACTTCCTGGCCTCTTCCTCATCACTTACCCTCGGGCCTACCCCTCCTGGCACTCACCTCTGGCAAGAGCAAGGGATCATTCTGAAACAGGAGCATGCAGAGCTCACCGTAGTTGAGGTGGTCCAAGCCATGTGTTTTCAGCACGCTCACGTTGTGATTGGACATCAAGTTGTGATCGTTCCTACAGTCCTTCCTACAAACAAACAGGGCTAGGGTCACAGCTGAAATGTCTCCCCCCAAAACTCTTATGCTGAAGTCTTAACCCCCAGTACTTCGGAAGTGACTGTATTTGGAGTCTTTTAAAAAAGTGATTAAGTTAAAAATGAAGTCACAGCGGGGGTGGGGGTGTGGGGGG
>SJYV01009011.1:1057043-1139087 GCA_006410875.1 Neotragus pygmaeus | reverse complement strand
GGGCTAATCCAATCTGACTGGTGTCTTTATTAAAAAAGGCAGGGGGATCAGGACCCAGAGGGAAGATACAAGGAGAAGATGGCATCTACAAGCCAAGGAGAGATGTCTCAGAATATGTTGACAGCTTGACCTCTGACTTCTAGACTCCAGAACTGTGAAAAAATAAGTTTCTTAAGGTATCCAGTCTGTGGAACCTTATTACGGCAGCCTGAGCAAACTGAAACAACTGGCAAAATCAATCTTTAAGATAATTTTTCAGGAATAGTTCCTGACATTGTTTAAAAACATCAGAGAAAACCTGCATGTCCATTCAAAACCATAGTGCTCATCTGCAAAAGAAGAGATGGTACCTTGTGAGTTCTAGGCCCAGGGAAGCACCTCTCAGCAGGTATTTAGTGAGACTTACAGGGCCATTTCCCAAACAGTCAGTGTGGTAGTCACTGAGCACTTAGTGGCATTTAACATTGGCTGAATAAATGAGCTTGGATGGCTTATGATTACAGGTGTGTATACACACACATACACAGACACACTATTGAGGCCCAGCCCTTTTTTCTGCTCCCTTCTTCCAGTCTTTAGATCAACAACTGCCTCTTGAAAACTCACTGTGAGCCAGGAACTGGCACTATGCCCCAAAAAGCCAAAGATAAGCCTTTAAATGATCACCTGAGTCAACAGAACCCAGCAGAGTCAGGCAAATCACATCTGCTTGACTCAGACACTGCCATACCTATGATAAGCATCTCAAAAGAAAATGGAATCACTAACCAAACCTGTACTTCCCCTGGGCTCCCCCAAAGCAGTAAAGAGCAACTTCCCTCTTCCACTGCACAGGCCAAAAACCATCGAGTCATCCAACCCCACTCCTCTCTAGTGGATACACAGACACTGAGTGGACTCTTAAAATGTGGGAAGCGCAAGGTCAGCTGTGCTCAGAATCCATCAGCAAACAGAGCGGCACCTGATCCTGACAGGAGTGGGGAAGCAATCAGGGAGGGTGCCTGAATGGTATAAAGTCTAAGCCTGATACTAAGGGCTGAGGAACCGGGCAGAGAGCAGAAAAGACCATTCTAGGCAGAAAAGTGGAAGTGTTAGTCGCTCAGTAGCGTCTGACTCTTTGTGATCCCATGGACTGCAGCCTGCCAGGCTTCTCTGTCTATGGAATTTCCTAGGCAAGAATACTGGAGTGGGTAGCCATTCCTTTTTCCAGGGTATCTTCCTGACCCAGGGATCGAACCCAGGTCTCCTGCACTGCAGGCGGATTCTTAAAGATCTGAGGCACCAGGGAAGCCCCATTCTGGGCAGAGGGGCTTCATAATTACAATGATCATGATGATGATGATGGCTACTAAAAGGGCATTTATCACAAACCAGGGTTTGCTTAAATGTTTTGTGAGTTAACTCATAGTGTCCTCAACAAGCCTATAAGGTGGGTAATACCATCCCATTTTGGAGATAAGAGAACTGAGGCTCAGATAAAAACTAATTTTCCCAAGATCACTCAACTGGCAAGGGGCAGAGCCAAGGCAGAGACAAGGTAGGCTTGTCTTGGGGCTGGGTTCTTGACCACTTACTCACTGTCCCTAAGCAAAGGACAGAATCAGGGACCTGGGACCCTCTCCAGAGGTCACCAACAAAAGCAGTAGTGATGATCTATGTCTGCAATAGCTGATCCTGCAGTTGAGGAGGACAGAGAGCTTCACAGGGAAAGCACAGAACATGCAGCTGACCACACCCACTCTCCCTTATATGCTCCGGAAACAGTCAAAGAAGGAAGTCAAACAGTCAAGAAACTGTCCTGTGTAAACCACAAAGAAGACGGGAAAAAAAAAAAAAAAAAACCACAACACAACAGAACTCAAGATCACCCAGGCCTATAAATTCTAGACTTCAAGACAAAATCTGACCCTAATTTTGGGATTTAGTCTATCTAAAGATAGCAGGTCTGTTATCTTTATTTTACCAACTACAGACATCAACAAGATCCACTAGTGATCTGTCATTAGATCCCTCCATCTACCACCTACTGTATCTACCTTTTTCTCTGCATGCTGCTCCTCCTTCCACCCTGAGATGCTGCCTCTCCACCAGCCCCTGAAGGCTCAACTGCCCTGGCGCTCCACCCTTAGCTTCCACCTCAGATCAGACCCACCCTTGTGCTGCAGCCATAGTAAACGCTGCCCCAAAACTCCCAAAACCTGCATCTCAGTGTCCTGGCAATCCTCACAAGTTCCAGACCTGGAGAGCTACCCTCTGGGCACTCTTCAAAACAAAACCCTCTCCCACTCTCTGTCAACAGTAAGAAAGATGTCATCTCCGAGTGAACGATAATAAAGAAAAATGAGTCATCAACTCTCGAATCCTGTCACCCTCCTCTTACCAACTCTCCCAAATTTCTCGTACATACATACATCCGTTCCTCATAAGGCCTTATCTGGGTCTTGAAATATCTGAATCTAAGGATTTCTGGGCAGCTGCTTCTCAGGGACATTTACCAGCTCCCTCTGCATCCAGGCAGAGACATCCTGTGGTGCTTGGGTTATGAACAGAAAAATAGCTACCATTCCAGAACTGGCCCATAAACATCTCCCACTAGCCCTCTACTATCCATCTTCTCTACCTGCTCCTTGGAACATGATACCCAGACAGCCTTTAAGAGTCATGGGTTGAAGAAGACAGAGTCTAGGTCTGCCAGCCTGGGTCCCTAAATGACTATATGGATCAAGGTCCATACTTCACGCTGTTAAATCTCACAATTAGACCTGATGTGAGCATGAAATAAGGTCTACCCTGTTGAGGCAGAAAAAAGAAAAATAACTAAAATTCTTCCAGATGACTGGACTAGCTTCCAAAGGGAATCATCATAGCCTCCTCTAAATGAGCACGCGTACCACTATCTAAGCTATCTTCCTACAATGCACACCTGATGGCTGCTCTCTCCTGCTACTTGATGGGCCCCCATTACCTTCAGGGTGAGGTCCAAATTCTTTAGCATTTACCTCTTGAATCTACTCCACAAATCTCACTGAGCGCCTGCCAGGTGCAGAGCACAGAGCTGAGGGCCGGGAGAAGCCAGCCAGGACCAAGACGGAGGGGTCTCTGTTCTCCTGAGTTTACGTTCTACTGAAAACTGTGGGGAGGCCATGATGGGCGCTATGAGAAAAGTAAACAGAACGTGATGGAGAAGAAAGAAAGGGGCTCAAAGGAAAGAGATGCCCGAGTCGAGTCCTGAAGGATACAGCAGGCAAACTAGGAAAGGAGGTCCAGGAGAGTCACCTGATAAGCAAAGGCTGGAGTTATACCCGGGCCGGAAGGGCACCCTGAGGACCCCTTCAGTTCCCTCAGGGGCAATGGGGCCAGGGTTAGAAGCTTGCATTGTATTCCAAATGCTACGGGAGCCGCTGGCGTCTAGTCAGCAGGTGAAGAGCTTTCAAAAGATCCCTTCCGTGGCGGGGCAGAGAGCGCTGAGCGGCCCTCAGAGCCGGCTGTGGGCCCCGGGGGCCGCGGGCCCACCCCCACGCCGGTTCGGTCACTCCCAGGCTGTCCCTCCCCGTGCTGGGCCCTCGGTCCCTCGGTCCCTCTCCGAGGCCACCGCTCGACACGGAGGCCCACGCCCAGTTCCACGTATTCAGAAAAAGCTCAATAAACGTTCGCTGAAGAGAAAGGAGGGGGAGGGGCACAGGCCAAGGAACAGCCCCCTCGTAGTCTCTCCCCCAAAATGACGAAGGGCGGGGAGGGAAGAAGACGCCCTCCCCGCCGTCGGGCTCCCGGCGCGGCGCCTTACCCGTCCCTGAGGAACTTGCACTTGCCGTAGAACAAGAACTTGCAGAGGTGCAGCTGCGCGCACAGCCCCGCGCAGCCCGGCTTCGGGCCCAGATGGGCGCCGCAGAGCCGCAGCGGCGACACGGCCAGCACCACGCGCTCGACGGCGGCCGCGCCCGCCCCGGCCGCCCGCCGCGCCACCACGAAGCGCCCGCGCTCCCGCAGCAGCCGGTCCAGCACATCGCTGCCGACGCTGGGCCGCACGCGGCGCCGTAGCTCCTCCAGCTCCAAGGCGCCCCCGGCCGCGCACAGCACCTGGGTCACCTCACGGAGGAGGGCGGCCGGCGCCATGGTCGTCGGGCCCGCGACTGGAGGGGCGCAGGCGGCTCCCGCGGGGAGGAGACTGTGGCCGAAAACGAAACTGAAAGCTCCCCCCGACCAGGGGAAAACAGAACCCAGTGGCTTCGCCACGCCTCCGGCTTTCATCTGAGCGGAGCTCGGCGCCTTCCGGCACCGGGCCCCTCAGCTGTGCGCGCCCGCCCCGTCGGAAGCCCGCAGGAGCTTCTTCAGCGTCCGGGGGACTCGGCGACGAGTCCCCTCAGAGTGCTGACAGGAAGAGAGTCGACCCAGCCTAGGGGTCGCGCTGGGCGTTCTGGTAGCGCCTTCGCCGGGACGAGGGTGGGTGGGGCCGCCCGGGAGCGCGCGCGCCGCCCGCTTTTGACCCCGGGCGTCGGGAGATAGCGCGGCAGGCGGACCGCGCACCTCTGCGCCGGGCGCTGGGCGGAGCGGCCTGGGACGCGCACTTGCGAACCGCCAGGCGGCGTCGCGCGAGTCAAACGCTAGCCGCTGAGGCAAACCGGGAAGACGCCCTGGGGCCCCTCAGGTGGAAGCAATCACGCAGAGTCGCAAAGGCCGCCTCAGTGATACTTTCTCTTCGGCGCGGGCTGTGAATCCCTTGTTTGAAACGCGAAAATCCCTTCTTTTCAAAGGAAAAGCCATTTCTCCCCGCGCCTGCTGAATGGACTATATTAAAGGCCATGGGGTCACAGGAACACCTCATGGACATGGCTGACTAACGTGACGTGTTAAACAGAGCCCTTTGGGAAAATAATCCCGAAACAGTTCCTACCATGTTTAATGTGCGTGATCTTTGACCCGGCCATTTTTCTGAGAATCTTCTAGAAGTAAAAGGAGTGGTAGATAAGGTCCGCACAGAAGCATTTGTGTGGAGGAAGTAGGGTGATGGGAGCAACGCGGTTGATCGTTATCCAGACTGGGGCGCAGCTCTAACCAGCGTGTGTTAAATCTGTGCCTATTGACCTGGAAAGACATCTATGATGTGTTGTGAAGTGAAAAAAGCAAGCTGTATAAAAATGTCTAAATCGGTAGCAAGAAGCGAATCCCGTGTGTGTGTGTGAGTGTGAATGTGGTGGAATATTTTTGAACGGGCGGAGAAAGCTGAGGCAGGACCAGGGCTGTGAGCACTGATATTGTAGGAAGTATGCAGTAGGAGGTGTTAGCAAAGTGGGAAAGAAAGCTGAGGGGCGGAAAGATTGTGCGGGGGGAAAAAAAAATACCGTATTCTATTGACTTAAAATGAACATAAAATTCTAGTTTTAATATTACTACCAAAGTGCTATTAAGTGCTGTTAAGCTACTAAAGATCTATTAAGTGTATGGATGAAGAGTAGATAGTAACACGAACAGATGAAAGTGATTTCGTTAGGGGATGTGGGTGAGGAGCAATTTTTCTCCTGGATTTTAATTGCTTAAAAAATTGTCATTGTGTATTTTTTAATAAAATTCTATTTTACGTTCAGTTTTATTTATTTTTGGCCATGCTATGGGGCTCGCAGGGTCTTAGTTCCCTGAACAGGGATTGAACCTGGGCCCCCGTAGTGAAAGTGCTGAGTCCTAACCACTGAATCACCAGGGAATTTACTAAACTTTAAAATTTTAATTGTGGTTTTATTACAGTTTGACAATAACTTTTTTTAAAAAAGGGTAATTTTGTTATCTGAAAGCTTGGTTTGCCTCTTGGTGGGTGTTGAGCCAAAAGACACAACCAAGTCAAAAATCCATCAGGAGAAAGAAGGATTTATTACCTGCAGCAAGTAAGAACACTGGTGATCTTTCCCAAGGCAGTGTCTCCCTGAACAGCAGAATTGGGGAAGGTTTAAGCTAAGGGTATATGCATATTCATGAAAGGACTTGAGTAGAAGTCAGCATAGAATTGGGGTAGACTGACAGAGCCCAAGCTTTAATTGATTGCAGTGATGAGGTTCAGAAGAGGTCAACAGCATCAGGCCTTAGTTTCCAGCTGATCTGCTGGTTGAGCACCTGTTGTTGCTTAGTTGCTAAATTGTGTCCGACTCTTCAACCCCATGGCCTGTAGCCTACCAGGCTCTTTTATCCGTGGGATTTCTCAGGTAAGAATACCAAGGTGGGTTGCCATTTCCTTCTCCAGGTTGAGCACCTGAGGGGTGGTTAATTTCTGCAGAACAGCTCAAGAAAGTGCTTCAGACTCATCTTTACCATTGAAACAGAACTGGGAGTCTTTACAACTGCTTTGTTATCTTTGCTGTTGTTACTTCTCTTGCCTGTTAACAGTTTGTCCTTTTGTTCCCTTAAGATCATTAGCACTGAGACCTGTTCAAGGGCAAGCATTGTGGCCAGAACTAGATCTCAAAATAGCTTAGGCCTAAAATGGCTTCAGCCAAAATGGCTTCTCTTCTGTCAAGGAAGCCATGCTTGGTTTTCTTTCCCCAGGGATCCCCTACCTTATCTGCTTACAGGATAACAGTGGAGGCAGAGGTTGTAATATGTACAAATCTAGGAATGCTGAAGATTGCCATCAGTCATTAGAGGCTTGGAAGATGCAAGGAAGGATTCTTTGGAGCCTTCAAAGGAAACACAGCCCTGCCAATGTCTTGATTTCAGATTTTTAGCCTCCAGATCTGTGGGAAAATAGATTTCTGTTGTGTTAAGCCCAGTACTTTGTTATTGCAGCCCAGGAAACTAGGCTTCTATCTTCCCAGTAGGACATGGAGAAGGATTATCAGCTGCAAGTGGGGCTAGAGTAGGGGCCAGGGAAGGAGAAGATACGACCCAGGGATCATATCAATGGCTAGATTGGTTGCTTCCAATTTTCAGGAAAGTTGGGTTCAGCTTGGATTTGGGTTTTGCCCTTTGAATTCAACCTTGAGTGGAGATCAGAGCAAGTTTTGGAGAGCTTTTGCAAAGGATAAATTGTATTAATAGATCATGAAAACCAGTCTGGGTTGAGAGGGAAGGTGAAGGGAGTGTAAGAGATAATAATTGGACATCCAAGTTAGAACGACCCCTGGAGGGAAAAAAATTGCAAGGATGAAAACTTGGGGAATACATGACACAGAGTAGATAAATAATAGACAGTAGTGAAGGCATAGAAAGTAAAAAGAGTTGGGAGGATAGAAGATGGTGAGCAGAAAGTGGTGACTTGAAACTTAATAGAATTTGTCTATTAGGGAATTAAATCCTTATATAGGGATTGAGCTTGTTTTGAAATGTCCTGCTACTGTTTATGGGAAGTTGAAGTCACCTCATTTGTTCTAGGAACAATCACTGTGTAACCCCTCTGTAGTGTGTATTATAGGGAACATGGGAGTCTCATTGTCTGAGCAACCCTATAACAAGACCTTGTTACTTTGTGGCTTGACCACACTGCCCTCACAATACCCTGGGTTACACAGAGCTGGTATCTGGGGAGGAGGAGAGGACAGCAATTCCTTCCTTGATCACCACCTTGCCCCAGAATTAAAGCAGAAGGAGCAGCACGCAGGAAGGGCCCTGCCTCAAAACTCTGGAAATCCTGCTCTGGAATCCAGTAACACCTTCAGGAAGCACCTTTTCCTTTCGATAGGAAAAAAAAAGTCCTCTCATAATCTAATTTGTTTAGTTTTACACAGTAACCATTAGAACAATCTATATTTCAAATCAAGTCACACAAAGTTTGCAAAGCATTACCATAAAATTTTCAGTTTTAGGTTCTAAGGGAGGGGGAGATTGGAGGAGGGAATGATGAAAATGAGGACTATCCATGTTTGTTCACCTGTTTACTCAATGTATTTTAAGTATGCTAAACTCTGGGGATGCGAAGAACTGACTCATTTGAAAAGACCCTGATGCTGGGAAAGATTGAAGGCAGGAGGAGAAGGGGACGACAGAGGATGAGATGGTTGGATGGCATCACCTACTCAATGGACATGAGTTTGAGTAAACTCCAGGAGTTGGTGATAGACAAGGAGGCCTGGCATGCTGCAGTCCACGGGGTTGCAAAGAGTCGGACACGACTGAGTGACTGGACTGAACTGAACTGAAACTCTGGGGAGGTGCTGATGATAGAAAACACATGTAGTCCCAGCCCTAAACTCAGGCTGCTAGTTCAGACAAAACAAGGGACTCTGCAGTGAGAAATGGAGCACAGACATGGCTGAGAACAGGGGTGGAGGGAGTGTTTTCCCCCTGGTGACTGGCTGTGTCCCATTCAGCATCCCAACCCAGCCCATCCCTGCTAGGCTGCACCTGCTGCTAGACTGCACCCCGGGGAGCAGAAGTGATAGGGCCAGAGAAAAGGGACAAAGTAAGTGATTAAATAGTTATTCCCACTGGGGGATTGTAAGTAGAAAAAATATGGGAAACCCCTGTAAGTTAATGGTTACTCAAGAAAGCAGGGTTGCTTAGCAACAAAATGCTAAGAAGCTTGTTAGCAACAATGCGCAGAAGCATGAGACATGCCCAGAAACAATAAAACAATGGCGGCATGAGACCTACATACTGCCCGGTGAGCTCAGCAGGTTAATGATCCCTAGGATATGCTTTCTACATACTTAAAAAACAATTTGTGGACCTAGCTTGGCCTTGTAGAGACCAAAAAACTCTTCTGCTCAACCTGGAGGAGATGATGATGGAAGCATGAAGTCTACTCAAGAAAAAGTTATTCTCCCCCTCCCCACTTTTTCTCTGACTATAAAACTGTAGCCCAATAAGTTCTTGTGGCCTAACATTTCTTGCCCACCCATTTGTAAGCTTCACAAGCGCCCTATTCTGATGAATCACTTATCACTGCCTCTGGTTGAATTCTTTTCTGCACTAAGGACTATGGTATAGCAGAGCTCTTCAGAGTCCCTGAAACGACACTGATGGTTTCAGAAGGGCTGATTTCTGATGGGTGTGAATAGATACATGGTATAATTAGCATCTTGGGGCAGCTAATCCATAACCCATGATTTGTCTTTTTTAATTACAAAATTGAAGTGTTATTAGGGAAAAAAAACCCAAACCATAAAATCAGTGTGCAGATTCCCAGCTTCAGTGACCCCTCTGTCCTATTCCCATTCCCCATAGGTCAGCCACCACCCATGGGAGTTATTCCAGAACCTGAAATGTATCTCAAGTTCCCTAGGTAGGACAGCTTCTAGAATAAATGCTTAAGGGAAGGTCAAAATACCATCTTAATAATACGGCGAACCTTTTGTTCCAAGTTATATCTGCCACATGTATTACTTTCTGTTTTTAAGCCCTTCATTTTTTCCTCTTTGTCCAACTCTGGCATAGAAGGAATATGAATCTACAAAATTTTAGAACTGTCTTTTTAATAAAGCATAAAGCGTATTTCTGGGCCCAACAGTAGCAACAGTGCAGCAAGGAAGGAAAGTATGGAGGACTTAAAAGTGAATATGTGGATGGTGATTGGGGTGGGAGTGGAAGGGGAGCCAGGCTCTGGAAATCAGAGGCTCTGTATTAGCAGGCGCAGGCAGAGCGGACAGTCTTTCTCCTTCCTCATCTGGGCCAATTCCCTCACGGAGCCAGCAGCCGAGGGGCTGAACAGGATGGCAGAGGCCACAGGGAAGGGCGCCAGGGGCAAGGGCAGCGCATCCCGCAGGGGGCGCTGGCCAGGCTGGTGGAGGGTGCGCAGGCACGGTCTTTACACAGACCCTGGGGGCCGCGACTGTGGGGATTCATGCTTGCTTCCTGCGTCATGTGCCCCTTGTTTACAGCCAGAAGGTGGGTTCCTAGAAGAGAAACCTCAGTCTTTTTATGTGCACCCAGCCCCTGGGAAAGTAGACTCAAAACTTCAGTTGTGTGACAGGAAACTTCTGTTTAAAAATGTTTTGGATCCCAAATGGGTGCCTACAAAGAAAATTTTAGAACAGAACCATTCCTAAAGACCATCTACTCCTTTTGATCCCAAATAGGTGCCTACAAAGAAAATTTTAGGACAGAACCATTCCTAAAGACCATCTACTCCTTTTCAATAGTTCAAAGTATATAATTTAAAATAATCAAGAGAAATAAGATGGCTTTTAGATTTGGGCTTTGATTCCAGTCTCAGTTGTACTCATTAGTGGTGTTATTAACCCTCTGGCCTCAGTTCCATCAGGAGGGTGGGGAGGACAGCACCTCACTCGTTGGGTGATTATGAGGAAGAAATGAAAATATGCCTTGCCTACAGTAAGTACTTAATGAAACAAAGGTAGTGAGGGCTTCTGTTCAAAACCCTGCCTGTGGTGTGGCACTTGTTCCCCCCCCTCTCCAACACCCATATTCTGCACTGGTGTATCTTGTCTCACTGCTTGGTAGAAACACAAAAATCAGGCTCAAAGTCTAGTAAGTGCAGGTCCTGATGATCAATCCCAACAGACAAACTGGAGGAAGGGTAATCACCTCACAGACTTATGGAGAGTATGTAGATTTTTTTTTTTTAAACAACAGCTTTCTTCAGATCTAGGTTTTCATCAGTTGGACAAAAGGAGGCCAGTCATAGAGGTGGTGTAAACATGGCTTGGGTAGCACTCTGGGAAGGCTGTGGGGGTGTGCACCCTGGGCACCTCTACGCTCTTGGGCAGGGGCAGAGCAGAAGCCTCTGCCCTTCTGTTGCTTTGGTCTCCAGGATCCTCCTCCAAAGTGGCCTCTCGGCCCACTTCCTGCCCTGCGGCCTGAAGCACTCCTGCCCGGCTCCTGCCTCCCTGCTCTTCTCTCAGATCCCACCAGGCCTGGCTCTCAGCGTCCTCAGAGCACCTACCTGTCCAGAGGGACCGCATTCTCCTCAGTAAAGCCACCCCTTCTCTCCTGCCTTCACAAGGCAGCCAGGCCCCAGGCGCCTTGTTCTTGCTTGCCTTTCACAGCTACAGAAGCTTCCGGAGGAAGAGAACAGGTCTGCTGTTTGTTCACCTCGTAAGCAGAGCAGCGGCTGGGATACTGCGGGTGCTCAAAGAGGGGTGTGTGTGTGTGAGTGAGATACTGCAGGTGCTCTGGGGGGGGGGGTGTATATGTGATACTGTGGGTGCTCTAAAGGGTGTGTGTGATACTTTGGGTGCTCTAAGGGGTGTGTGTGTGTGTGTGATACTGCGGGTGCTGTAAGAAGGGGGGGTGTGTGTGTGTGTGTGTGTGTGTGAGTGAGATACTGCGGGTGCTCTATGGGGGGATGTGTGTGATACTGCGGGTGCTCTAAGAGGGTGTGTGTGTGTATGTGTGTGTGTGCGCGCGTGCTCTTAAGTGACCATAAGGAAGCATAGCCAGTCATCCCTGTGTTCCTCCCTGTTTCAGCAACTGCTTTCCCAACAACATATCTAATAAGGTAACAAGACATTCAAACTTTTCACAATGAAACCATCAGAACTTCAAAGAGCCTAAATTTGACACAGCTTTTCACATTGTCAAATAATTCTCTCGACTCAATAAGCAGAAAAAGGGCAGAAAGTCAGAATTAGATATAGAATTCAGATTTTTTTCTTTCAAAGACACATTTTATACAACTTTCAACATTTATACTTTCAAACAAAATGAGCAAAAAATACACCGAGTGCTAAAAAAAAAAAAAAAATCAAAACAGAATACAATTTTAATTTCAATATTTTAAAATACAGAAATTGAAAAGTAGGAATACCAAATACAACTTTAAACAAGTCACTTGTCCTTCTCTATAGTAATCAATGTAAACTACTTAAAAACTTACAAATTTAAAACAGAAACAAAATAAATACTGTACACTTTCCCTGCCTGCAGGCAAAAGATGGGAAATACTGTTATGAATCGGAAAAAAAAAAAGCTCTTAAAGCTTCAGCACCCCACTTCCCAGCCACACCCCACTCCGCCATCACAGTGTGCTTCTGTATTCAAAGGACACACATGTGCACACACGCTGACTGCCTACCCACACAACAAGACACTACTCTGCAGACACCCCGAACAAGAAAGGCTACCAGTCACCTGGGACCACGGGCATGAAAATCAGATCAGGAAAGTCAGTCAGGCTAGCAAAACATTACTACAAAACTAGTAAATACCAGAGCCAACAACTGTCCCTTTTCAAATTTCACAGATTTCAACCCCCTAAAACCAAGACTACCCCTCCCTGTCACCACCCTCTCCCTCCCCCCAGCACCCCTCAAACCAAACAAACCTGCTGAAGCACTGGCGAAGTTAGACATTTCACAGCAAATGTGAAAATTCATATTATATAATCTCTTAAAATGAACCTTTTCACCCTCTTTCCACAGCATGAAACTGTTATGGCTTAATTTATATTAAAAGTAGAAAAGTCTTTTCGGAAGGAAATGCGGTCTGCCAAGATGCATGAGCATTTCCTGATCAGTGCTATTTCATACCTAACAACTGCATGACTTGCTTTGCAGTCAGAAGCTGTTTTTGGAAAAACTGAGGTTATAGCTTTTGATTCAGTCTAACCATAAATGTAAGGCCCTTAGTTTGGTTTAGTTTTCTTTTGCAAGATAAAATAACCTTGGGGTTCACTTAGCAAGTTACACCTCAGGTCCCTGACTATAATGTGGAAGTTATATGTATGCTTTGCAAAAATAAAAGGTGAATCCTATGAATCTTAGAGGGAAGAAATGATTCTAGGCAAGGAATCAACTCCTTATTATATATTACACCTGCTGCTGGTAATGGTTACCCACCAAAATCCACCAAAGAAATATGAGTACTTCTGGGTTATTTTTTCCTGCAAAATATTATATATTCTAGCACTTATGACCATTGTTTTGGTGAAAAATCTTGGGGGAAAACAGCTGACACTTTGAAAAGGAAATGGCCAAAATAAAACTGGGTGGAGGCAAGGTTTATCTTTATGATTAAGTTCCATTTAAGGTTGTCTTCTGAAATAAAACTGAATTCAGAACGTCACAGGTCTTGCATAGGTAAACTACTTGGAGGTCTTGGGCTACGTGGTAGCCAAGGTTTATTAGTGAAATAGTGCAGAGCAGATAAAACTTGTGGGAAGAATCACTGAACACAGTTTCAAAAAGGCTTTAACAAAAAAAAAAAAATTCAGTATTACACTTGTTAAGACAAAGCTTCAGGACATTAGAAAAGAACAGGAAGGGTGAGAGGGAGACTCTAAGGAGCAGAATGCAGGTAAATGAGTACTAAGTTTCCTCTACCCACTGAAAAAGAAAAGAAATACCATAAGAGAATAAAACTACAGTCATGATAAGCTAATTGTTCTGGAAATAGGCATTTGCTTCTTAATGTCCTTAACTTAAATTTTTAGGTAAGGGGTATCAAATATTTGACTCATGGCATGACATTCACTGAAAAATAAAAAAAAAAAGGGAAGGTTGTTTAGTAAGGCTACAGCATTAAAATTCCATTACGTTCAACAGCAATGTAGTGAGTATGCCACTTCCTCTCTTTCCCCCTGGCTTCCAGGAAGCATATCAATATCACCCACCACAGATGAGCTGAGGCTGCAGTGTCACAGAAGAGGGGCTGCCGTAGGGAGCAAAGTATCAGAGGTCTAGTATCCACTGTGCCCCCAGCTGGTCACCGCCCTCTCTGGGTTTCATTTGTCTCTTTTCTTAAGCTAAAGATCAGATGTTTAACCTTCTCAAAACTGCTTTAAATGAAAATCTGGGGCATCTGAAAATGACTGATGACCTTTAACTTCTCTTTTTGGAGGAAGCAATTAGCTTAATAACTAATGAGAAAAATGGATTTTTGAAAAAATTTCAAATTTATAATGAAGCCCTCATCTCTTAACATGAAATCATAAAATGCTTATACACTGCAATATCTACTACGGCAGCAGTATAGTGGGCCAGTTATTCATCAGCTCTCTGGGGAGGTGACATCACTAGAGAGCATTTCTCGCAAAAAGCAGAATCTTTTCTTCTGAAGCTTCCAGTCAAGACTCCCTTCCTACACTACAGTGGTTTCTCTCTACCCAATGAGCCACTGTTGGCCAACTCAGAGCTGTCTTTGCTGATCCCCCATTATTCTTCTCTCTTATTCTCCTGCCCTTCTACTGTGAGTAGTTGCTAAACCATCCTAATTCCATGATTTATTTTACCCTATTCTAGTGCCTTGAAGAGTATGTAGAATCTGTGAAGCAGTACTCTTTGAGAACTCAAACTAATTTTAATTACTTTAAATCATCTAATCATCTTAATGATTACTTGAGGATAAACATTCTCACTTTTCTCCACAAACTATCTCATTCCTTTTTCTTTCACTTCACGCACTGATTCTCATTCAGCACCTTGTTATAGAGTCTTCAGTTTTTTTTTTAGGTAGCATGCTCTGGGCATATATTTGATATGAAGCAAATTTTATGAGTAATAGCAGTTTTCATTTAAAAATGCACATAAATGTAAATTCGTTGTCAGTTGTAACTTATCATAAATTCTCTGCAAATATGAAGTGTAAATAGATTAACACTTTTCTATGTTTTTCTTAACTTTTGATCCAAATTTACAAATGAGAAAACTAAGACTCAGAAAGAATAAGTGACTTATTCAAGGTCACACAACCAAAATATAAAGGGCAGAACTTGGGACGAACACCCAGGTCTTCTGCTCTTTTCATGCTATAACATGCCCCTGTGATTATGAACATTAAATTATTAATATTTGAAATGTCTTTTAAATTTTGAAAATATATTTTTAACTTCTGTAGTTGTAGAGTGTATCTCCACTGAAACTAATAAAGTTATGTCTTGTTTTTTCTATGAATGGGCCCTCTTTTGTTTAAGTTTGCTTAGAAGTGAAAATAATACTGCTTATTTCCTAGAGAAGAATACCTTCAAGAGCAGAGATCACAACTCCAACTTTATATCCCCCACTCCCACAGTGCTAAGTAGTGCTGGACACACAGTAGATGCATGATAAATATCTGACCTCATATGAATAAATGCAGTAGAGTTCATTAAAAAGGCAATAATTGGATTAAAAAATAGAGCAGTATTCAGTGCTGAGTATTTAAGTAGTGATACAGATGAGCTTGTTTTCTGGGTTTATAAGATGGTTTTGGTCAGAATTTTCAATTCTGTATGCTTTAGAAATCAACTGATGTTTATTAAGTTCAAAGTATTTCTAGGATATTTGACTATTATGAACTGCCAGCGCTGTAGAGTTTACATCATTAATCAATACTGGAGAGCTTAGTATTATGTGATATTATGAATTAGATACAGTGGATCCCAGGTTAACAGAAGTCACTTATTTGAATCAATAAAGGAAAGTGATTACCTGCTACTACAATTAAAATTGCATACATTAAATGATAATTGTTGGTTATTATTTGTATTCGCTTATAACTAACTAATGCCACCACTGCTGTCTTCCTAAGTTGCAGTGTCTGTAGGGTGGTATTATTTACAAATGAGACTGAGGGAAAGATGAAAGGTTATTACAGTCAAGTCCAGATGCTGGCAGCAGTCACTTCAAAGTTCAGTCATTTCCACGAGATACAGGGATGCAGCACAGTCAGTGATTTTATAAGAGCTTTGACTATGGAGGTCACTGGATTCAGTGGCTGAATTTTTACCAATTCACAAAAAGTTTACATGTATTCTATTTTAGTGGTTATTTCATCTTACTTAAAACTTAGCCAGTTAATGGGCTAATTAACACTGCCAAAAATGAATCCACAGTACCTTCACTTAGAAGTTCCATACACTGGCTACTTTTAAAATTAGTATTTATTGGCCTAAGTACACAGGGCAGATACTGGCCACAATTTTAATTCATAAAAATAAATTAATTTATTTTCATTTTTATGGCTAAAGAAAAAAAGGTAATTAAAAATACTTAGAGCTGTGAAAAATGTAAAGACAACAAAAGAACCCAGATCATAATGTAGCTGGAAAAAGAAATTATAATTCTTACTTCTAAACTAAAACCAAAACATGTGTACTATAACACTAAAATGGTTTTATCTGCAGAAAACCAAAACATCACAGTACTATATTGTGTAGGTAAGGTGGGAGAATCACGCAAACCCACATTTTTCATATCTTGAGATCTGATGACCAATCAAATGACTGATTGTACCTACTTCTTACCTAGTTTTGGCATAGTGTAGACAGAGTTTTGAGTCAGCCTATTATAGACATTTAGTACTTCCAAAAATATTCTTCCTGAAATCCAGATAAGACCCAGACAGTGGTCCAATCATTAAACCAAAAAGGCTAATTCTAATTCATAAGATATATATTTTTTCCATGAAATATTGGAATGGAAACAGAGTAAGAAATATTTCTCTTTGAAAATACATTTGAATGTAACCATGAAAGACAATGGTATAGACTTCTTTTTTCTTAGCTCTTCAAGTGATACTTAAAAGGGAAAGTCCTGCTACCTTGCTGAATGGAAAAAAAAAAAAAGACAAATCCACAATATGGCCATATTTCTTTTCCATAAAAATAAATTTTATCCAATTTGCCTGTATTTTTTGTAGGAACTTATAAAATGCTCTACTGTCAGAACTGGAAATATCTCCACCCCACCCCCACAAGAAACAAGAAATTACTTGTTTTTATGTCACAGGGGGAGAGGAAAACATAAGCTATTGCAAGCAGCTGAAAACTGGCATTTAGTAAAAATTGTGCACATAGGAGATAAATGATTCCTTAAAGCTCAACCGGATATTTAACCTCACTATGCACTGGTTAAGTTAGGACAGATGGAAGAAACTGCAAAAAGCACCCATTTTACTCCAAATCCACATCTTAAATAACTCATTAGAAGGTTAAGAAATGAAAAACTTAACACACACACACACACACACACACACACACACCCAATTCATCTACTCCAACATGCTTGCTTCTATACAACTTAATATAGTATAGTCTTATTATATTACGGCTTATTATGCAGATTTGAATATTCTAAGTCAAACCATATTTCATATTTTCCAACAGATTAGGTATACAGAATAAAAGCATCATAAAATATAACCTCTGTGGCAGGTGCTGGCCCTGCCCTCCAACACCAGCAGTATGAAGAAGGCCCTCTGGAGTTACAAATGTATTTGGAAAACTACAAACATGACAGTTTAACCAAACTTATAATACTTTTCCCACAAGTAGGGAAAAGATATTAAAGCTGTACTCTTTGGGACCCAGATATCATCAGCAAAAGTGAAAATGCAAGAAGCCTATTTTTCTATTTAGAAGAAAACTGCAATGTCAAACGAAATGAGAAATGTGGGGTCTTGAATGTAGTTCTTACACACTGGCTACGAAAGTGTTTCCCTGCAAAGAGAAGAGTCTGTGTCGTCACAAAATGAGGGGGAGTGTAGAGGGAAGGTGGGACGTGGGTAAGCGACCTGGATAACAGTATGCACCTTGGATGTTAGCAAAAGCGAAGCTAATAGCTTATAAAAAACACATGAAATATATAAAATAAAATGATTTTCATATACATCTTAATTTAAAATAATTAATGCATCAAATCCCTGTTTAAGACTTTAACCTGAATAGCAAATTTAAGAGTCCAGACTAGTTACTGTTACCGTGGCTCTTCCCCACGTGTAACACACACACTATCAAAAATAATTTAAAAACCTTCACATTCTTAAATCTAAATTAGTGAGATATTTCTCCAGAAATCTTCCAAATAAATAGCTTTAAAAAAGAAAGAATTTAAAAGCTGTTAACTTTAAAAAAAAATCTGTTAAATAAATTACTGATAATTCTTTACCCTATCACTGAAAATAAATCAAAACACTACCAACAACAAAATGAAATTCAAGCCCTGACAAGAGACCCTTTCCAGTTCAAGGTCTCTTTTTAAGGTTCTACCCTCCTTCTTTCTCTCCCCACCAGGTCCAAAACGGTTATTGCTGAGTGGGTGTGGCACAGTGAAAATGCAGCATCAGGTTCATTTTGTTCTTCAGGCAGTGTTCCCTACTGTACATGCAAACTGCTTCAGTGGGGCGCGTGGAAGCTCCAGGCTCCCGCACCCCAAGACCAGTCTCCGAAGGGAATAGTGGCCACGGCCGCAGCTCCGTCACACAAAGAAACGTGCGTGGCCATTTCTGTTCAGTTTAAGGATCTTCCCAAGACGCTGTTTGGCTGTTGCCATTCCTTTTTTTGGACGTTTACCTACAAAATACAGCACACCAACAGCAGTGTAAGTAACAGTGAAAATCACAGTTGACAGCAGCTGGAAGACTTAGAGCAGAGCGACCCAGCAGGCAAAGGCTTTCAGGCGTCCTGAATGGGTCGAGTCACACGCCTGGAAGTCCACTGCTTGAAACCCTTCCAGCTCGCCCACGAGGTAAGGGCCAGCCTCCTTCCCAAGACAGGACACTCCCCCGGCCTGAGCCCTGCCTGTCTCTTCAGCACCAGCTCTTACCATCCTGCCTCAAACCGCTCCAGCGATGCACCTGTGTTGTCCTCACCCACCGCTGTCTCTCCCCTGTCCTGGGCCACGCTGTCTCCTCTACCGTCAGCACTGTTGACCCTGTCCCCTCCCCTGCCTCAGCACGGCTAACCTGTCACAGCCTTCCCAGGATCTACCTCCCCCTCCAGGAAACCCCTCCTGCTCCTCAGGGCTGACTGAGATACCTTCTTCTCTCCCCATAGTAATCTGAGCACCTATCAATGCAGTGTCCATACCCAGCAGGCGGTGAGCAATGTGAGTGCAGAGACATGTCTATCTAACTTAACCTACACACGTGTAACGTTACCTTTTGTTGCCTGGTTGCTGATGGGTGGTGGATTTGACGCAGGTCTCTTGGTGGGGTGAAGGGGCACTGAAAAGGAAGTTTCACCAACAGGCCTTTCTGGGCTTATACTGCCGTTACTTAGCTGGCACGCCCCTGATATCAAGCTTGAACTCTGCATATACTTTGCATTCTGAAGGCTTGAGCCACTGCTGTCCACAGAATTCCTACTTTGTACTTTCTGACTGATTTCTGATGAAACTTCCTTCTTGATGCATTTCTGGCCTCTATTTAGATCCTAAGAAAGAAAGAAATAAGGTCGAATTTTTAGGGTTTCTTTACGAGAAGTAACGTATTAACAATTTAAGAGAGAGAAGAAACAAATTACGGAACTTGGGTTTTTTTTAACATGAAGTGGATCCCCTTAGATGACCCCTAGATGACTCCCCATAGATGACCCCTCCTGATGGTCATCTCATTCTAAAACCTAGTAGCTCTGAAGGAATCAGGTTTTAAAGATGCCTCATAACTTGAGACATCTTCAAGTCAAGAAGAAAACATTATAGACAGATAAGATAGATGATTGGTGGGTCTCGAAACCAAAACAGAGAGGGTCCCAACCAGAATTAAAGAGAGAAAACGAAAAGATAAACTTGAAAAGAGCATACTGTAGATATAATGCTTCATGAAACTAGCTTTAAGTGTGTGTTTGTGTGTGTGTATTATAGTGAATTTCTGATTCTGTATGGTCAAGTAAGTTTTAAAAACAGCATTAAACACAGACTTGCTTTAAAACAGTCTTACGAATACGCTTGAGCATTAAAAACAGTCTTACAAATATGCTTGAGTATGAAGAAACAGCTTTTCAATTTGACACACTATTCTAATACCTCTCTAGATTACAAGAAACAGAAATTCTATTTTCTCTAAGGTGATCTTGCTCATCATTTGTCTTCTGCTTCTTTATTTTCAAAGACAATTATAAAAGCAACAACTAGATTTAAATAACTGCTTACCTTTTAATACTAAATCCAATAATGCTACTGAGTTATGAATTTTATAACCAGTGAGGCACTATAAAATCATACATTAGTAAGTGAATTCTTAATAGTTAAGGAATTTCTTACCTGACCTTTGTCTCTGGAGCATATCCTCCTATTAAAAGAACTTGTACTTGCCTTTAAAAGAACTTGTACTTGCCTTTTCTTTCTCTTATTATAAAAGTAATTGACAAGTATTTAGAAAATATAGATAAGCCAAATGAAGAACGTTAAAACCACCCATATTTCTGTTATTGAGAGAGCAAATGGGGTTGGGGAGGCTTGGAGACTCCACTGTGCCACCTAAGAGTTTTGATTCTTTCTTTGGTCGTCATTTTCCAAGGTCTGCAGCAAAAAGGTCATGCTGCTGCTACTGCTAAGTCGCTTCAGTCGTGTCCAACTCTGTGCAACCCCACAGATAGCAGCCCGCCAGGCTCCTCTGTCCCTGGGATTCTCCAGGCAAGAATACTAGGAGTGGGTTGCCATTTCCTTCTCCACAAAAGGTCATACAGCCTTCCTTTTTTGGTGCTACTGGCAACGTTTTTTTTAAAAGGTATTTTGGGGGTTCATTTTGTTTGGCATAAGCATTCATACATGAGAATCCTCAGACATCAAGTGTCTTCTCTTGGAGCAGTGACTCTCAATCTGGACTTAATGAATCGTCTGGGGGTAAGGGTGGGGTACAAACCATCAGAAAAAAGCACAAGTCATATTTATGGAGAACATTTTTTGGAAAGAAAACATTTTCCTGTAACTGTCATCAAATTCTCAAAGAAATTTGGTATCTAAAAATGCTCAATAAACAACAGCAGAGATTAAAAGGATCCTTGTGGTATTGTGGTACTTTTTTCCTTTCATGTTTCATTCTAGCCAGACGTAACCTAAAGGTGTTGGCAGCCAGGAGTTTTTAACTGCTTTAAGTAAGTTGCTTTTTTTGAGATAACAGTCTATCCATAAGCCTTTCATTGGTTAGTACATCAGAATCCCTAAAAATGGACAACTGTTCAAAGGTACATGTAACGATAATTGTTACGCTTTCTACATCTGGGGGTTGATTACTGAGTGCAGTTTTAAAAACAAAAAGCAAAAACAGAGCTAATGACAATCCTATTTCAATATTTCAAACCTTGAATATACCTGAAGATTAAATCTGGAAGTTGTATCAAATTGTTTAATCCAGGAAGAACTCCTCAAGTCTTGATCTTCAGTCTTGACATGATATCCTAAAGAGAAATTTTAATTAAAAATCTTCTCACAAACTGGATCTTAAAGAACAAAGTTAGCCTGCTGCTTAAACCTGAAAGTAAATTTATGTTGACATTTTATTCAAAAAATGAGCATGCTAACTCTTTATTCATATACTTTCACCATACTCCTTTCCCTCTCAAAAACAAAACAGTCACCAGCTTGCAATCCAACATGTTAATTATTTCAATTCTCTCAAAGACTGTCTTTCTTTCTACGGCAGGTTTTGGGCCAGATGCTGGAGGACCTAGATCAAATTCTGTGGCCATCTGTTGTAGATGTAAAACCAAGTGCAATACAGTTTCTCTAAAAATAGTATATTTTCCCATACAGAATAAAGGCATATGTTTGCCTGAATCTGGCAGCATTTCCAGAGAAGCTTTCTTTTCAAGGGGCCAAAGAGATTATAGGAAGACAGAATGATAACTGGAAAGACAGAAAAATCCAGATTTGAACTTGAGATCTTTCATTACCAATACATCTTTAGCCAAGTTATATAACCTCTTTAAACCTGAGTTTCCTCTTATACAATAAGCAAAGATTTTGAGATCACATGATCTAGTCTTGGATTCAAATTCCAGTCACTGAGTAGCCATGTAAGTGTGGGCAAGTTAATTTCACTAAATCTTTTTTCTTTTACCTATTAAAGCTACATTACACACACCCAACATGTTGTTTCAGGAATTAAGTGAAATGAATGCCAAGCTCCTGGCACATAATTGACACAGCTAGGTGGGAATGAACATAATTCCTACAGTAGACTTCAGTTTTAATGTAGTACCATCTTTTCCCTAATCCTCCTCAGATTTTTGGGAAACAAAACTTCTCCCTAAAGGCAGACAAAAGGAAACACTCCGGCACCACTGATATCGCCAGCAAGTCTCCTTTCTTTCCCAATGTCTCCTGTTCAAGTAGGAGAGGATACCCTCCAGCAGAAACAGCTGAAAGCTCGTCTTCCCTTCCGTAAAAGGAAAAAGAGTGGATTGTTCAAACTAAGCACATCAATTAAGACACAAACATTCCTTCCATTCTGATCAGCTTATGAAAGGGAAACAACACTGTCTTGCAAGTCAGTGAACACAACTTTTAATCCATTAATTCACATTTTGAGTTATTCTATTTGCAGCTAACATTTGTCAACATCATGATTTGCCAATATGTCTAACACCATCTCCAACTAAAGATGTTTAATAAACATTTCTCGTTCGTAATCTTTAACCTCAAGCTAGGATTACAGGGCTATTAAGGTGAGGGTTCTATGTTATTTTTCAGAGAATTACAATTTACGTTTCTTACCACTTTCCACTGGCTTATCACAGCGATACAACTGCCTGACCTCATGGTTACTGCCATGGCAGGTGCTGGGGTCCTGGAGGGAGGGTCTTTCACCCCCGCAGTCTGTGCTTTGAATCTGCCTTTGTAAACACGTGGAATAGTGCAACCCTGCCATAGACAGCATGCCCTGAATAGCTTCTTCCTCTGTGCTCGTCGAGGTAGGACATTCCCTGAAGGGCAGATCAGCAGAAGACAAGAACATTTTTACTCTAAGGAAATATTTAGTAAATTTTAAAACTAAAACACACACACACACACACACACACACACACACAAACAAAAACCCCCAAACAAAACAAACAAAAAATAACAAATGTTTTCCTATCACTTATACAACATTGTAATAAGACCATCATCATGAGCATGCCTACCTTTTAACTGGAATTTCGCTTCGAGATGGCTTTTGGCTCTTTTGAAGGAAGTTCCTCATCACATTAGATTCTTCCTTAAAGTTTGATGTTATTTCTTGTTTCTTTTCATCACCTGAACTTTCAGACTCTTCAGTGGTAAAATTATTTTTCTGAGATAATTAAATAGAGGGAAGTCTATATAAGAAATCAGAACACGTTTATACAAACCAAAAACAGTTTATCTCTCTAAAGAGAAAGTGAGAACTTCATTATCATGGAATTATTTCTGTGTTTCATATGAAAAAGTGGAAATAAATCTCTAGTTACTGCAGTAACATAATTCCTTAGTTTAAAAAAAAAAAAACCACACAGTACAGGCTTTCTTTAAGGCAAAATGAAATATAACCTATGAAGAAATAGGAGAAACATGAGAGCTGTATCTCCCTCCACCCTTCCCAAAATCAGACAGAAGCTTTGTTGATCAGATGATGCAAGCAGTCACGTGATGGGGTGTGTGTGTAATCCCCACTAAAGAGGAGGCTCTGTGCCACAAAGGTCAGACAGACAGGCCATGGGAAAGCTGTCACCCACTCTCCTCCCATGGAAAGGAAAGTGGGTGTTCACCTTTCCATCACGTAACTGTAAGTTACAGGGTCCCAGGCATACCAGTGCAGTGCAATCAGGTCCAGAGTCTTCTGAATCAGAAATATCAGAATATTCAGATGACCGATTCCTGAGTTCTGATTTCACACTTGTCAAAAACCCTGAGAAGCAAAGTGATCAGAGAAAAAGATCCATCAGAACTGGAATACAGTGCCATCCAAAGCCCATCCAACTCAACTGCGCCGGCTCTGTCCTTTCTCACTGCTTTCATCGCCTTCATTTCGTTCTTCCCCCAAGGACTTTTCCCCTAATTAACCAAGATACAGATTGAAGTGTATTCTTAAAACTTCTGTGGTATTTATCGAATATGGTTTACAATCCTTGCATCAGTTCCGTTCAGTTCAGTTCAGTCGCTCGGTCGTGTCCGACTCTTTGCGACCCCATGAATCGCAGCATGCCAGGCCCCCCTGTTCATCACCATCTCTCGGAGTTCACTCAGGCTCACGTCCATCGAGTCCGTGATGCCATCCAGCCATCTCATCCTTGGTCGTCCCCTTCTCCTCCTGCCCCCAATCCCTCCCAGCATCAGAGTCTTTTCCAATGAGTCAACTCTTCGCATGAGGTGGCCAAAGCACATGGAGCTTCAGCTTTAGCATCATTCCTTCCAAAGAAATCCCAGGGCTGATCTCCTTCAGAATGGACTGGTTGGATCTCCTTGCAGTCCATGGGACTCTCAAGAGTCTTCTCCAACACCACAGTTCAAAAGCATCAATTCTTCGGCACTCAGCCTTCTTCACAGTCCAACTCTCACATCCATACATGACCACAGGAAAAACCATAGCCTTGACTAGATAGACCTTAGTCAGCAAAGTAATGTCTCTGCTTTTGAATATACTATCTAGGTTGGTCATGGGTTGACTATATTTCTTCCCAGAAAAAAATCTCAACACTAAAATTAGCTATGATGCTTTTCACTTTCTGTTGTGCTTTATTTGTCTCAACAGAAAACAAAACAAAAAAACTCTCCTGAGCCTAAGACACATTCAGTTAGACAGTGAATTCAACAAGCTTATAGACCAGGCTTCACCCTTGCCTCTCTTTTCCCACAGCACTTTCAGCTAGCACCTGCTGGATAAAGACCATTGATCAGCTGCCTCTCCCCCGGCATATGAACAAATGTAGAGGCACCGACTAAAACAATAACAAACTTATCTGGAATTAGCAGGAACTGAGGTATTCGGCATGGATTTAATAATGTTAATTATCTAGAATATTCACTTATCAAGTACTAAAATGTTTAACTACTTTTTAAGATAGAAGGATATATGGAGGCCCTGAAAAATGTAGAGAAAATTGAAGACTTCATTCAAAGAGGATCTTAAGGAGGAGGTGTTATTATTCATCGCATTGATGGTAACCAATTAATAACCAACTAGAGCCTTCTTGTCAATATGCAATCAAATAAAATAATACTTGGGTTACTAATAGCTTCAGATCAGCCAGTTATATATGTCTCCTAATTCTGAAAACCATATGTATGTTAGCTAAAATTATCTTGGAAATTGCACTACATTTTCAACTGCTTCATAATTTGGAGTAGAGGCCCATAAAATGTATGAGCTTTTATGCGACTCTTGAAAAAACTGTCATTAGATGAGGGTGTCACTGGCCAATGACATCCTTGTCACTAATACCACCTTCCCCGGCTGCCACCCCTCATTGGGAGGTCACATTCAGCATTTCCCTGATGGAGAGAGGACTCAGAAATGCTCCAGATTTCTCAAAAGAGTATTAGGGACACAAGAAATTTTAATCCTACTACTAATTTAAGCACTTTAAAATTAGCGAGTTACCTGACATATTATTAGCATATTAATAATGAACAGACCTTTAAAATGACCATTGAAACAAACATACTGTTAAGTGGTTTTTGAGACTCTTCATTCTCCACTCCCTCGATTCCTGAACTCTCTTCCATCTTCACTTTTGCCTTTTTTGTCCTTCTCTTATCCTCTTCATTTTCACTATCTGCTGTATAAAGACTCTGATCTGTGAAGGGTTGTCTCTCATCCCTGTACATAGAGGGAAAAATAATCAAGTCAGAAAATAGCACAACTATGCAGCCAAACAGTATTACACTCTCCTCACTTTGCAGAGAAAACTGAGAATTGAGACACTTTCCCCATATTTCAGGCAGGTGTGCAATGGTCTGGACCCAGAATAAAATGAACAGAGGAAATCCATGGAAAACTAAACTCTCTGATACTTTCATCTACTTCACGTACTTAATTATCCTTCCATTTGTCAGCAGTAATCGAAGATCATTATCTTTCGCTCTCCATTCAGGTACTGTGGAAGATGGCTGGAGATGTTTGTTGAATTTTCCATTCAGTTTTGAGCTCAGGATGTCCTTAAAGTATAAAAACAGAACTTACTTAACCTCCACCCTCAAATATACCTGCTTGACAGGTAAAGGAGCAGGAGAGTGTACCACCACCTCCCCCTGCCCCCGTCCCCAGGACCCTGTATTCTAAGAGTGCTGGGCAGCCTTCAAGGCCAAGGTATTTGCATTGTTTCAGCATGGAAGCTAAATGGCTCCTAAAACCAGAATGAATGTGGTTCATCTTTCTGTAGGGCCAGTAACAGTAAAATACATTCTGCCTCACGTGAATTCAGACATTTCACTCTTGTAGAAAGCTGAAAAACTGGAGAAGTACTGCCTTCATATATTTTGAGTTCTCTTTCCCTTGTTTCTCCCTAACTGCTGGGTCCTTTCCGGTCCCCCTATCTCTGACCTAATCTCTAGTCTTCCCACCAGGTATTCTCAGCGATTTATAGGTCACCACCCTGCTATCACCAGGAACAAAGGCCACCGAGTGACATAATGGCACAACAGTAGCTGGTTTTTAAAACATAAAGAATATTTCCTTTAATATTTTTCTTTAATAATATATAGAGCTTCTTATAATAACCTGAATCTTCTCCCACATGGCTATGGGTTGAAGGAGGTTTAGAACAACAAAAGCTTAAAACAGTATAAATATAATTATATAAAATTTAATATATTTAAGGAAGCTTTAATTTCTATATAACATCTGTAAATATGTTAATTCAGAGATACTGCTATCTTACTTTTAAACTGTCCTCTCCTTAAGATGTACAATCATGGATAACATGGATCTCACCACAGGTCAGTAGCATGTTTTACGAAGGCCCTACACTGAGCTCATTACTCTGTTAGGCCAGCATTTCTCAAATTGCAATGAGTTTAATAGTCTCCCAGCCTAACAGTGATGCATGCTGCTGCCGCTGGGCCAGGGAAAGGCCTACAGCACCTGGACTTTTCTCTGCTTTCAATACTCCTCAAGTCTCTATCTACCTGACTTCTTCTGCTCTGGAAGTGTCTGTCAAATGCACCCACCTGAGAAGTTCTCTGACCACCTTAGCAGAAAGAAGCAGCCAATCACCAGCCCCTTTATTCTACTGCTCTCTTCATGACCTTTTTATCTGAAATTATACGACTTTAATACTTGTCTCTGACTTCGATCCTTCTGACTTGAACTACGATGGAAGCTCCATGGGCAGGGGCTTGGGTTTTGCCCACTCTGGCACCTTCCCCAGAGCCTAGAAGAGTACCTGGCACTCAGTAAACACTCGATATACATGTCAGCAAACCAATGGGACCTGTTTGTCCTACTTCTACACTGAAGCATGCCCCCATCACGAGCAGACCCTTAGGATGCTAAGCAAAGATCAGACAACAAGAATGGCCAGCCTGGTCTCTTTCTATCTTCCTTCTGAAGGCCCTTCAGAAATGACTGAGTCTCTCATGTGACCAGGGAACAGAAGCTTGCCTCTTCCCAGGGACACATCTCCAGTCTTCTGAGCACCTCCCTCGTGTGGAGCTCCAGGATGTCGAGGTTGGAAGGAGTTCGGACATTGTGGTCTCGAAGTTTCCGCATCCTTCGTCGGGAATGGTATGGGGAAGCTGCTTCACTTGAGGACCGTGAAACTGGACACACAGAAGGGATTCCCTGAGATTTAACTGGTTTGCCATTTTCCTCCTATAAGAACAAAATTTGGGGTATTTTTATGACAAGGCCAAAAACATAAGTGACTAAATAATCATCTATAAAAATATTTTAGAAAACAAAAAACTGTCCTTTTCATCATAAAAACAAAAAACACCAAATTATAAAACTTGAACAGCTCTGCTGAGATATTTTCCCCTTCTCTCTCCCACATAGAATACTGTGAACACATATCCTTGATTTTCAACATCATTTTAAAGGCTGTGTCATATTCTACTGTAGATACAGCATAATTTATTGACCTAATACTTAGGGATAGATATTGTTTTCATTCTTTTACTATCACTTTGGTTCCAAGAGGTATGGTCATATATCAAGTTTAACTGGAACTGTCTTATTTACTTTATTAAAGTAATGCTAAGTCAAGGTATATGTCAATTAGAAATCATATACTAATTTATACTTCCTATCAGCAGAGCAAAAATACAGAATTTTATCTTTGCCAATGCAATCAACCATCATTTGAAATCATAAATTATATGGTAATATGTGGTTGAATACTTTTTCACACATTGAGAATATTTTTCGTATTTTTATTGAATTGGCCATTTCCATCCNATCGCATTGATGGTAACCAATTAATAACCAACTAGAGCCTTCTTGTCAATATGCAATCAAATAAAATAATACTTGGGTTACTAATAGCTTCAGATCAGCCAGTTATATATGTCTCCTAATTCTGAAAACCATATGTATGTTAGCTAAAATTATCTTGGAAATTGCACTACATTTTCAACTGCTTCATAATTTGGAGTAGAGGCCCATAAAATGTATGAGCTTTTATGCGACTCTTGAAAAAACTGTCATTAGATGAGGGTGTCACTGGCCAATGACATCCTTGTCACTAATACCACCTTCCCCGGCTGCCACCCCTCATTGGGAGGTCACATTCAGCATTTCCCTGATGGAGAGAGGACTCAGAAATGCTCCAGATTTCTCAAAAGAGTATTAGGGACACAAGAAATTTTAATCCTACTACTAATTTAAGCACTTTAAAATTAGCGAGTTACCTGACATATTATTAGCATATTAATAATGAACAGACCTTTAAAATGACCATTGAAACAAACATACTGTTAAGTGGTTTTTGAGACTCTTCATTCTCCACTCCCTCGATTCCTGAACTCTCTTCCATCTTCACTTTTGCCTTTTTTGTCCTTCTCTTATCCTCTTCATTTTCACTATCTGCTGTATAAAGACTCTGATCTGTGAAGGGTTGTCTCTCATCCCTGTACATAGAGGGAAAAATAATCAAGTCAGAAAATAGCACAACTATGCAGCCAAACAGTATTACACTCTCCTCACTTTGCAGAGAAAACTGAGAATTGAGACACTTTCCCCATATTTCAGGCAGGTGTGCAATGGTCTGGACCCAGAATAAAATGAACAGAGGAAATCCATGGAAAACTAAACTCTCTGATACTTTCATCTACTTCACGTACTTAATTATCCTTCCATTTGTCAGCAGTAATCGAAGATCATTATCTTTCGCTCTCCATTCAGGTACTGTGGAAGATGGCTGGAGATGTTTGTTGAATTTTCCATTCAGTTTTGAGCTCAGGATGTCCTTAAAGTATAAAAACAGAACTTACTTAACCTCCACCCTCAAATATACCTGCTTGACAGGTAAAGGAGCAGGAGAGTGTACCACCACCTCCCCCTGCCCCCGTCCCCAGGACCCTGTATTCTAAGAGTGCTGGGCAGCCTTCAAGGCCAAGGTATTTGCATTGTTTCAGCATGGAAGCTAAATGGCTCCTAAAACCAGAATGAATGTGGTTCATCTTTCTGTAGGGCCAGTAACAGTAAAATACATTCTGCCTCACGTGAATTCAGACATTTCACTCTTGTAGAAAGCTGAAAAACTGGAGAAGTACTGCCTTCATATATTTTGAGTTCTCTTTCCCTTGTTTCTCCCTAACTGCTGGGTCCTTTCCGGTCCCCCTATCTCTGACCTAATCTCTAGTCTTCCCACCAGGTATTCTCAGCGATTTATAGGTCACCACCCTGCTATCACCAGGAACAAAGGCCACCGAGTGACATAATGGCACAACAGTAGCTGGTTTTTAAAACATAAAGAATATTTCCTTTAATATTTTTCTTTAATAATATATAGAGCTTCTTATAATAACCTGAATCTTCTCCCACATGGCTATGGGTTGAAGGAGGTTTAGAACAACAAAAGCTTAAAACAGTATAAATATAATTATATAAAATTTAATATATTTAAGGAAGCTTTAATTTCTATATAACATCTGTAAATATGTTAATTCAGAGATACTGCTATCTTACTTTTAAACTGTCCTCTCCTTAAGATGTACAATCATGGATAACATGGATCTCACCACAGGTCAGTAGCATGTTTTACGAAGGCCCTACACTGAGCTCATTACTCTGTTAGGCCAGCATTTCTCAAATTGCAATGAGTTTAATAGTCTCCCAGCCTAACAGTGATGCATGCTGCTGCCGCTGGGCCAGGGAAAGGCCTACAGCACCTGGACTTTTCTCTGCTTTCAATACTCCTCAAGTCTCTATCTACCTGACTTCTTCTGCTCTGGAAGTGTCTGTCAAATGCACCCACCTGAGAAGTTCTCTGACCACCTTAGCAGAAAGAAGCAGCCAATCACCAGCCCCTTTATTCTACTGCTCTCTTCATGACCTTTTTATCTGAAATTATACGACTTTAATACTTGTCTCTGACTTCGATCCTTCTGACTTGAACTACGATGGAAGCTCCATGGGCAGGGGCTTGGGTTTTGCCCACTCTGGCACCTTCCCCAGAGCCTAGAAGAGTACCTGGCACTCAGTAAACACTCGATATACATGTCAGCAAACCAATGGGACCTGTTTGTCCTACTTCTACACTGAAGCATGCCCCCATCACGAGCAGACCCTTAGGATGCTAAGCAAAGATCAGACAACAAGAATGGCCAGCCTGGTCTCTTTCTATCATCCTTCTGAAGGCCCTTCAGAAATGACTGAGTCTCTCATGTGACCAGGGAACAGAAGCTTGCCTCTTCCCAGGGACACATCTCCAGTCTTCTGAGCACCTCCCTCGTGTGGAGCTCCAGGATGTCGAGGTTGGAAGGAGTTCGGACATTGTGGTCTCGAAGTTTCCGCATCCTTCGTCGGGAATGGTATGGGGAAGCTGCTTCACTTGAGGACCGTGAAACTGGACACACAGAAGGGATTCCCTGAGATTTAACTGGTTTGCCATTTTCCTCCTATAAGAACAAAATTTGGGGTATTTTTATGACAAGGCCAAAAACATAAGTGACTAAATAATCATCTATAAAAATATTTTAGAAAACAAAAAACTGTCCTTTTCATCATAAAAACAAAAAACACCAAATTATAAAACTTGAACAGCTCTGCTGAGATATTTTCCCCTTCTCTCTCCCACATAGAATACTGTGAACACATATCCTTGATTTTCAACATCATTTTAAAGGCTGTGTCATATTCTACTGTAGATACAGCATAATTTATTGACCTAATACTTAGGGATAGATATTGTTTTCATTCTTTTACTATCACTTTGGTTCCAAGAGGTATGGTCATATATCAAGTTTAACTGGAACTGTCTTATTTACTTTATTAAAGTAATGCTAAGTCAAGGTATATGTCAATTAGAAATCATATACTAATTTATACTTCCTATCAGCAGAGCAAAAATACAGAATTTTATCTTTGCCAATGCAATCAACCATCATTTGAAATCATAAATTATGTGGTAATATGTGGTTGAATACTTTTTCACACATTGAGAATATTTTTCGTATTTTTATTGAATTGGCCATTTCCATCTCTTCTTTAGTGAAATTCCTGTTTATATTTTCTTTGTACATTTTTCTACAGCCATTTTGCTGCCTTCTGTACTCCCTACCCTCCAATTAAAAAAAAAATACACTTCAGTGACTATTTTTGTCCAATTATTCTTCCAAGAATATTTCACCATTTTCAATTTGTAATGCTAATTTGGAATTGACATATTTTAGAAATGACACTCCCGTTTATTAAACTAGTTTTATTTCTCTTAGTAAAGATTTATAGTTTTTTCATATAGACCTATACTTTTTTATTGAGTGTGTTCTTAGTTTTGGTTATTGTTGTGATATATATTTATATATTTATACATTTATACATATTAAGATTAAATACATGACTTTTGACTTTAAAAATTCATTTATATGCAGCTCTTCAAAACCATAAAATAATTTCCTACTGTATCTGAACTTGTTGAGAATTATATGAAATACTCTATCCAAGGATATTAGACCCAACATTTTAATACCTCTTTTTTGTTTCCCAAATACAGCCCTGATCTGAGCCGTTAAATTATCTGCATCCATTTCCCCACTTAACTTCCTTTCAGTTCAAGCTAGACACTAACAGAACCACCTTCCTGAAGAATTACTTTAATTAAAACCCTTATCTTTAACACCTAGAATATCTTCTAATTAACAAAATACCTAATCTCGGACTTCATGGGCTTTTATCAAAGGGCATATACCTAACCCAGGTGTCATAACATTTTCAGTTGAGTGGGTCTCCTTGCCCCAGCCCTCTTTCCAATCCAACTTCACCGGTTCTTACTCATTTTACACATCTTAATATGTATTCATCTTCGCACTGCAGACATGAATGAGATCTGAAAATTTTGTTTGTGCTGTATTTTTTCATTTTTGGAGTAACCTGAAGAACCTGAAGTAACCTGGTAACTACATCCTTATTACTTCATGATGATACAATATTCCAGATTTCTCTGTAGGGCTTTGAAACCCTGAGACTCCTCTCAAGATACAGCTCATGCTAGTTCTCCTACGAATGTCGAGGCTTTCCAATATTTGTAGTGTGGTGGGTAGATCCAACAGCTTCTCAAAGTAGATAGGGACCAGCATTTAGATGATAGTTTCCACTCTTACCTCTATTGCTCGAATTACTTTAGAAAGTTCTTTAATAAGATGTCCAGGTCTAACATTGTCTGGAATTTCAAAGGCATGTTCAGATACAAGCTGTATGTGGATTAACAAAGATAAGACAACCAAAGTTATTTACATTTTAAGATGTAAAAACTAATCCATTTTTAAGTTCTCTAGATTTTATAGACAAAGTCAAATACCAACAAGCCAGGTCTCAGAACCCATGGAGCTGGTTTCATATCTTCTAAGGAGATTCTTATTAACTTATGAAATCCTTTTACTGTGAATTCTGCTCAATATGGACTCTGCAACTCAAAGCCTACTGTAATTCTAAATACTACTATAATTAGTAAAGAAACCAATTAAGCCTTAAATTTAATTCATAATACAAAAGGATTTATAAGGGGAGACATAGGCACTAAAATAATCCTAGCTTCTCATTGTAAATCTAACTCATAAAGTCTTTCATTTTTTGCTGTTCAAAAGTAAAATAGGGAAAAGATTCCATCAATAGGAAAGAGGAATTAATTGGCGAGTTGCCATATCTACTGAAGTGCAAACTGCTATCGTTGTTTATTATATCTAATTCCAAACATTAATCTGTTTATCTAAGAACAGGCTTCCCAGGTGGCTCAGTAGTAAAGAATGCACCTGCAATGCAGGAGATGCAGGTTCGATTCCTGGGTCAGGAAGATCCCCTGGAGAAGGAGATGGCCACCCACTCCAGTTTTCTTGCCTGAGAAATACCATGGACAGAGGAGCCTGGTGGGCTACAGTCCATGAGGTTGCACTGAACACAACTTAGCGACTAAACAACAAATCTAAGAACATTTGACCTTTTAGATGCCCTTAACATACTAATTGCTACTCCTGCTTTATATCCTCTCCCTGGTTTTAGCATAATTTGTTAAAACAGACCAATAGTAACAGTAACACTAAGTGCAAACTATGTGCCAGGCTGAGCAACAACAAATTAAATGACAACAACAACAAAATAACTGAGCGACTGAACAACAGCAAATGTGCTGGGCAAGATACAGTTGAGTACTTCACAAATGTTAACTCATAAATCTTTTCAACACGTCGAGGGAACAGAGCACAGGTTCACGGTTTTTTATTAGCAGCACAGCTAAGACTTGAATCCAAGCCTCTGGCTCTGGAGTCCACAACCTGAACCAGTAGGCTAATAAGCTGCCTCTCAACGTGTATTTTAGATGTAATCAATTAACAGTATCTATTATTGATGAATTCTGTTGTTGTTGTTCAGTTGCTTAGTCGTATCCGACTCTTTTGAACCCCATGGACTGCAGCATGCCAGGCTCCTCTGTCCTCATTGTACATCAAAATCACCCACAAGTTTAGAGGTTCATAGCCTACTACAGCTCTATTATACCAAAATCTCTAGGAGAAAAAAGTTATTTCTAAAAATCTCTAAAGGCAATTTTGATAAACACACAAACGAGAACAACTTGTCTAAAGCTTTCAGAAGAAAAGGAATTACACAGTTTTTGCAAAATATTCTTTGTTTTTATCCTGTTATATACGATATACTTTTGTAATCCATTTTTGCCTTTACTTGTCAATTAGATGATGATGTCTTTGACACTGATTTTATTTTCCTATATGCTTCCACAGCACCCCTGCTCTAACGGATATATAGCAATGATTTTTTAAAAAATGAAAGGAAGTATAAAATTATTGGGAGGGTAATCTATTACCCTCAGAGGGTAAAGAATCTGCAGGCAGTACAGGAGACCAGGTTCAATCCCTGGATGGGGAAGATCCCCCCAGAGAAGGGAATGGCAACCTAGTCCAGTATGGTTGCCTGGACAATCCCATGGACAGAGGAGCCTGGTGGGCTACAGTCGATGGGGTTGCAGAGTCGGACTCGACTGACAGACTAACACTTTTCCAGTATCTTTTAGGTGGCTCAGTGGTAAAGAATCCGCCAGTCAATGCAGGTGATGCAGGTTTAATCCCTGGGTCGGGAAGATCCCCTGGAGTAGGAAATGGCAACCCAGTCCAGTATTCCTGCCTGGAATATTCCATTGACAGAGGAGCTTGGTGGGCTACAATCCCTGGGGTCACAAAGAGTCAGGCACACCTGAGCAACTGAGCACAGCGCACAGAAAGTGTCTTTTAAGAGCAGGGTCTTTACTTCAAGTGGACATTTAAGAAATCAGCATGGAAATGTATTTTCATCAGATAAAATATTTATCACTTATTAAAAGCATTGTGTGTAAAGTTCCAGGAAGGAAATAAAGATGAGAAAGTCCCTGTTTTTTAAGAGCTCATAAATGTAGACAATAGGAAATGGACACATTACCTTATGGACATTACTTTTAAGTCCACTGACACAAGAGATATGCTATGGACATATAAGGAAAGGACCTATGAATTTCAAATGGAGAGATCTGAGATGACCTTTTAGAGGTGGTAGGATTCGAATGCAAACTACACCACAGTTTGGGGAAAATGGAAAGCTCCTGCTTGAACCCGGACCTCTCTTTTCCTTTGTTCTTACATAAGACCAGCAGAGGGATAATAGCACAGGCTTTGCAAACACAGAGACCGAGCTTCATCTTAGCTCCACCAGTCTTGAGCAAGCACTTACACTTTGAACCTCAACTTTTTCATATTTAAAATGGGGACAACAGCACCACAAACTCATTTAGTTGCTCTGAAGAGTAAATGAGTTAGTAAATGCGTTTATGGATATAAAGACTAAACACAGTGGTTAGCACACTATGTAAGCACAAAGTTATATATTATTATTCTATATCTACATGTTAATTTCTTAGTCAATATCCCAGATAGTCTCAAATTTACTTTCTTTTCAAGATTAAAGAAGTACCTAGGTACTTCATTCTCAAAAATATAAACAAAAACCAGCACATCTGTATATACTAATAAAACACAGGTTGTACTTCTCAGTTAAAGCATGATTCCTATTCCTTCTACCACTTCCACTCATTGACAAAACAACATAAGGCTCAGTTTTCCTGACCTTGCCATATAAAAATTAACAGTTTCCCTGATGGCTCAGATGGTAAAGAATTTGCCTGCAGCGCAGGAGACCCAGGTTCAATCCCTGCGTTGGGAAGATCCCCTGGAGAAGGGAACGGCTGCCCACTCCAGTAGAGGATTCCATGGATAGAGGAGCCTGGAGGGGCTACAGTCCATGGGGCTGCGAAGAGTCGTGGACACGACTGAGAGACTAACAACTTCACACTTTTCACTTTTCTGACCTTGCCATATAAAAATTAAGTGATTTCACCAAAGACAACTACTTACTTCTTTTTTCATCCATAATTTTAAAGCCGTATGCAGCGCTTTCACTCCCTGTACTAGGTAAGTCTGAGGCTGAAAACCATCTTCTCTCAGTTCTGTGGGAAGGAAGTTAAGGCGGAAAGGAGTTAGGTTCTGTGGCAGTGATTAACTTTAGGTTTTGAGTAACCACCAAATGTCAAACAAGTTAATAGAGAAGAAAAAAAGTGAAATAAGAAACAACCAATTGACAAGATGAGAAAGAAAAAGAAACAAAACCACACTAAATACTACTACCTCCATCTTATACAGCAGCACCACTCTCAAGACACCCACCTCCACACAGTGCTACAAGGTGTGAGATGGGGTTCTTACTACTTGTTCCTTCCAAAGACAGTGAGCCCCCCTCACCCCTTTTAAGCAAAGAAACCATGAATGAGTTCTATCATTTAATTCTGTGCATGCTATCCTGGGAGAAGAGTCACTGATTTGCTTCTTTTCATGTACCTTTTCTTCTTGTGCAACTTTTAAATGAGAAAACCCCCAATATTTAGAATAGACTTTGCTCTTTAATCTGTTTATATCTCTTCTTCTGGAAGTTAATTACAATAGCACTATTTGCAAACTGACTAGAAATGTAAGACAACACAGAAACAGATCGACTGTATTTTCACGGGCACAAGTGTAAAAGAAAACTAGATAAAAGTTAGAAGTGACACTGAGTCTCCAACTTGACTGCTCAAAAATCATTAAACCAATAATGAAACACTAAAATCTGAAAAGCCCCTTGAAAAGGTAGCTTTCACGTTTAAAGGGATATTCCCCCACCCACCCACCACCCAAAACCATGTATCTTAGCCACAGATCACAGCCCGACACGAGCTGGTTTGCGCTAACAGGTGCCTTATGCTGGCCACAGAATGGTCACAACGGTAACAGCACAGGCACCACCTGACTCTCTCAGGACAAGAGAAGTGCTCCCTCAAATTTTTTAAAGCAAATGCTTGGGGACAAACATTAAGTAACAGTCCCTTGGCTTCAACTGTGTTTTTTGCTAGGGAGGCACTTTTACATGCCTGATAATCTGTGCAGGTGACTAGAGTCCCAGGAGAATGGAATACTTTTCAGGATTACCTGTGTGGTTCCAATGTAGTTCATGTGTTTTTATGACCATGGACTGGAGATCTCCTAATTTGTTAAAAAGGTTCTGAACAGGGGGAAATCATGCATTTAAAAAACAAAACAGGGACAACAGCCATCTCTATCAGTGACTTTAAGTGAATTTACAAATACCATGCATCACAGCAAACAACAAAATCTTCAGATTATTACCTTTTAGGGTTTCCAGCAAGTTTTTGGCTACANAAAAACAAAACAGGGACAACAGCCATCGTATTTTTAAAAGGACCTCTCTATCAGTGACTTTAAGTGAATTTACAAATACCGTGCATCACAGCAAACAACAAAATCTTCAGATTATTACCTTTTAGGGTTTCCAGCAAGTTTTTGGCTACAAACCAACATATGGCTTCAAAGAAAGGGAATTTGAAAAGATCTGGTGTTTTAAGTCTTTTTTCCATCTCATAACACCTAAATGAAGAAAAGTTGAAGAAATTCAACATTAGCATTTCCAAAGTTAAATGGAGGCAACCAACTTAACTGAAATAAGGCAGCCCATGACACAGAAGACCAGTGGGGTCCTATACACTGCTCAACACCACACACGTGAGTAGGACTGAGTCGTGATCTGACCCAGGTCTGCCCTTATCAGATCTGACAGTATACTGAAGAATTTACACGGGGCTTCAAAAAGAGCACCCCTAGGGATCTGTAGCCTAGTTTTAACAGAAGGAATTTTACAAGGGTTCCACTGTAACAAATATAACGTGTTTAGAAACCAGCTCCCTATGTTAGACAGCACTGCAACATCCACTCGCGGAGTTTTCTCTAGGTCCCACTAAGCATTCCAGCTCAGGACCAAACTTGGGTGGGGTCAAGGTGAGAAGGCAGAAACCATACGGTGAGTTTTCTGCAAGAGTCCTTGCAGCCGTCCATACAGCCAGGAGCCGTCTTTCCCCAGGGACAGCTCAGGTATAAGCAAGATTCACTTGGCGAGTGTGGGAGTCTGGCTTAAAGCTTCGTGCCCCGTAAGAGCCAGAATCTCTTGTAATAACTCCACTGAGGCATGGCTTCCAAGGTTCCCCATGGGCAGGCCGAGTTACAAGTCAGGAAAGTCAAAAGACATGGCTCCCTGCCAGGTGTCTCCAGTTCTCCCAGTCCTTGTGCAGTTTATCAATGAGAAATCATTTTACCATAAGCAATGTTGCCTAATAACATTCTTCTCTTGTTAGGCTACCAGGGGAAGTTTTTGCCCAAGTCAGATCGTCATGCAGAAGGGGAAATAGTTGGTAATCCTTCACCACAGCAAAATTAAAACAGGTGTTTCCTAACTTCGAATTGCTCTGTCCCAGCCCCGTATGTTACACCTGAGTTTCACCTGATTTAGTTCGATTCTCTCACTGTAAAAAGAGCCAAAGGAGAACCTATCCATCTCTATAAAACTCTGAAATGTGGAAAGACATTTAGTCTCAACTTGAATAAATGATTCTGTTTTATATATCAAGGTGTCCTCCTGTCAAAATTTTAAGACAATTTTTTTTTAAAGTTTCTAATAAGTTATCAAGGCCTATCTCCATGAGATCACAATCAAATATGTTGCTGAAATTATTTATTTTTAAGTCCTATTCAAGAAAGGACAAAAAGATCCTTTTTTTTTTTAATTTTTAATTTTTACTTTACTTTACTTTACAATACCGTATTGGTTTTGGAATAGATTGACATGAATCCGCCACGGGTGTACGTGAGCTCCCAAAAAGATCCTTCAAGTGCTGATAACACAAACCTGAGCTGCATGCCAATGTTAAGGTTGTGCAGAAAGTTCCCCCCGAAAGCCATACAGTCCTGAGAAGTGAGCACAGCATGNGGGGGGGGCGCGCCCAGAGCAGGGGGGGCGGGGGGGTTGGGGGGGGGTTGGGTGGGGCTGTCACAAGGATCAGGAAGCACCGCTGTCATCTTGCGAGCGGGAGCCAGGGTGCAACAGACAGGACAGTGCCACACAGCAAGAAACTGTCCTGCCTTAGCCAGGACTTTCAAATATCTGCTGGGCGTTCAGACAGGTACAGAATCTGTCACTGACTGAGCCCAGAAACGGCGGCTCCATTAATATGAAACAGAGCATCTTTTGCAAGGTTTCGGCACGATTTTCTAGGAACACAACTAGGTAGCCTGTATGCACACTGAAGAAAATTTATCAGTTGCCAGATACCCTGGGGAAAAAAAAAAAACCCACACTATCTACAGCAGTGGTTCTTCAATGTGGTCCCCAGACCAGCAGCATCAGCCTCAGCTGCAAATTTATTAGAAATGCAAATTTTCAGGCCCACCCCAGAGCTGCTGAATCAGAACCACTGGGTTAAGGCCCAGCGCTCGGTGTTTTGGGCTTCCCAGGTGGCGCTAGTGGTAAAGAACCCACCTCCCAATGCAGGAGATGCAAGAGATATGAGTTTAACCGCAGGGGTGGGAAGATCCCCTGGAGGGCCTGGCAACCCACTCCAGTATTCTTGCCTGGAGAATCCCATGGACAGAGGAGCCNTTGGGCTTCCCAGGTGGCGCTAGTGGTAAAGAACCCACCTCCCAATGCAGGAGATGCAAGAGATATGAGTTTAACCGCAGGGGTGGGAAGATCCCCTGGAGGGCCTGGCAACCCACTCCAGTATTCTTGCCTGGAGAATCCCATGGACAGAGGAGCCCAGTGGGCCACGGTCCACACGGTCACAAAGAGTTGGACAGGACTGAGCAGGCACACATGCTCTGTGTTTTAATAAGCCCTCCAGGTGACTCTGAGGGTCTGTGGAGTTTCAGAACCATTAATCCACACCAATGCTATAGACTCTGAGCTACCCATCACACACCTGTACTGCTTAGCTGGCCTGCGCATCACCCTGCTTCCAATGTTGCTGTGCCTGAGCAGGGACATGGCAAAATAATATTTTACTATAAATTATTTCTAATTTCTTTATAATCTAATTAGATTAATTGGGGGGAGGGAATTATTGGTGTTGGAGGTTATACTGATGATAAATTTGAGTTTAAGATTTTAAAACAGATATAGCAAACTATTTACTACAAAAAGGAGCTTTGGGGGTCCTTAAGGGAGGGGCTTGGCCCATTCACAGTGAAAATATTGACAGGTATCTAGGTTTTATAAATTCTGGTAGTTCTAAGCATTTACTCATTCATTTATTCAACACATACGTATTACATACTCCAGAGCCAAAGAAAGAAAGCAAACAGATCCTGTAACAGATCCTTGCAAACTCTGCAGCCATTAAGGTCACCCAAATCAGAAGAACACAACTCTCAGAACCACCGGCCTGCAGAACCCATGCCCTGCATTCAGTCACCTCTAAAGATGATACACCTAATGCCTATACTTGAGGCTATAACTAAGGCTGATACTCAGTCCTTTCCTAGGTTCCCTCAGAACATACTCATTTGCCTCCTAATTATCCCAGGATAGCAGCCCAGATTCCTACAGCAGACTTGGCCTTCAACATCAGCACAGAGCTGACCAGTTAAAAAATGAAGGGAATTCCATCAAAATTTTAAAATTTTGTGCAAAGGACATCATCAAGAAAGTGAAAAGACGACCCACAGAATGAGAGAAAACACTGCAAATCATATATCCGAAAAGGGTCTATTCAGAATATATAAAGAATTCTTACCACTCAGCAGTAAAAAGACAGCCCAACTTAAAAATGGGCAAAGGATTTAACAGACATTTCTCCAAAGAAGACATACAAACAGCCAGTATGAAAAATGCTTAGCATCGTTACTAAGGAAACACAAATTAAAACAATGAGATACTAGTACTTCACACCTACTAGGATGTCAAAAATAAAGATAAGCTCAGTGGTGGTGAAGATGTGGAGAAATTGAAATACCTGTACATTGTTGGCAGGAACATAAAATGGTACAGCTGTTAGGAAAACAGTTTGGCAGTTCCTCAAAAAGTTAAACATCATTAAACCGTATGACCCAGCAATTCCACTACTAGGTATAAACCCAAGGGAAATGAAAACAAACCTCCACAAAAAAACTATCACACAAATGTTCAAAGCAGCACTATTCACAACAGCCAAAAAGTGGAGCTAACCCCAAATGTTCATCAACCGATGAGGGGATAAACAAAATATGAAACATCCATGCAGTGGAATATTATTTGGCCATAAAAAGCAATGAAACACTGATAAGAGATACAACATGGATAAGTCTAGTAAACATGATGCTAACTAAAAGAAGCTGGATACAAAAGGTCACCTATTATATATGAAATGTCCAAAACAGGCACATCCAGAGACAAAAGAAAATTAGAGGTTACTAGGGGCTGAGAGGAGGGGGAATGGGGAGTGGCTGCTAACTGGCACAGGGTCTTTTTGAGGTGACGAAATGGTCTGGTATTAGGGAGAGGGTTGCACAGTTCTGTTAATCTACTAAAAACCACTGAATTGCACACTTTTCAAGGGTGTGTATTAAGGTATGTGAATTTTTCAAAATAAAAACGAAGGCAAATGACATAAAACACAATGCCAAAACAAGTTGAACCACAAGAGAAACCCTCCAAGGGACAAGGACGTGAAAAGTTCAACATAAGAATCATCTCTCAGGCTATGCAAAGCCACTTTCCAAACTCAGAGGTTAAACTCAGTTAAACTCAGAGGTTAAACAATGTTAAACTCAGAGGTTCCAATCAAAAGCTGACTCTGTGATGAGCAATTGCTATGGGGAGTGGGGATGGGATTAAAACCTTACCTGTAGGAACAAATAAGGTATGTCCCTGCTTTACCACACATTTGTAGCATTTATCCACCTTATCTCCAAAGAACACTTCACTCTGGGTCACAGATGAACTCCAAGATTCATAGAGGGCCAAATTGTCATCTGTTGGCTTTATCAAATAAAAAACCTTCTCGCCCTAGGAGGAAGTAATCACACTATTTTTGAAAAAGGAAATGCCATTCTCAGGGTGGCCTATATTGATGCAATTTCCCAATACAATGTTCTAAATTAAATTAGATAATTATCAGACTTCTTAGGTTCAGAAAGACATATTTCACATGCCTGACCAATAAGCTACTGCCTTTAATAAGCATCTCCACAGGTACTATTGCTCCCCCTCCCAATAAGACAAGGGGTCAATAAAGTGATGGAGAAACAGTTACAGGAAAGGAGGGTAAAGAATCACAAGCATCCTACTGATCTCATGTTCAAAGTGTAGAAGTAAATATATGTTAACGGGCCCCAGGTTACAGAGTCAGCTCTGCAAACTCTGCCCTTTCTCCTAAGACCTATAACACTACAGCTGTTTTTAAAGACTTATGAACAGACTTTCTTTAGCAAACTGACCCTCTGCTTTCTTGTGAAGCAAAGGAAGAGGAGCTCGAGGCACAGCATCAAACAGAGTCCAGAGTGTTGGTGATGCACAGGCACGTGGTTTAAATGAAGATCTGGTTCTAGAGCAACATTGTCCAAAAGAACTTTCTGTGACGATGAAAATGTTTCCTATCTGTGCCACGCGATACAGTAGATGTAAAGCCCTAAGTGGCTACTGAGCACTTGAGATGTGGTTAGTACAAATGACAAGCTGAATTTTACATTATGTTTCATTATTTAAATTTAGCCCCATGTGCTGAATGGCTACTGCATGGAATAGCACAGTTCTAGATAAAGCAAGGTGGATATATGCTCTCAAGAATTCATAATTTTATGGGCATTCCTGACTATGACTTATCCAACTAGCTGTCTTTAGCCTGACCTTAAGATCAGGAAGCAATTACTACTATAATTTTGCTCCCTCTCAGGTATTTGATTTACGGATTGACTGGTAGTTGACTAGAGGGAAGAAGACTATATGTTTTTACCATTAAGTGAACAAAGAAATACACCAAGCTTACCCAGAGGACATGGTACCAAACTGAAGTCCCACCAAAATCAATGTGGAAATCTGTGTAGCTGTCTTGAACTCCCATTAAGCAGTATTTCTGAACAAATGGCTTGGGAAAGACTGAATCATCTGGCCAATAATTTTCCACCCAGGAAAGTTTTCTGGCTATATCAGGAACCTCCACCAATTCAGACATCCTTTTTAAAAAAAAAAAAAAACAGACACACACAAACATACACACCCACATCATGCAAATTAAAACTTCTTAAAACTGCATCTCCCATCTCAACCCCAACCAAGAAATTAACTGGAACTCAAGGATAACAAGAATACTTCAAGTTCGAACATGCCAAAGCAAAATGTACAACAACATAGCTGTATCTCTGGACCACTTTAGGAGTCACAATTATGTTTCTTACTAAAATAAATTCATCATTTAACTACATTTAGCTAACTCTCACAAAGTTGAATCAAAATCCCCAGAACTACTCACTTTGTATCTGAAAATTCAAGGCTGATCACATTTAACACTTTTGGTCTGTTGGGATTCGTGAAGTATTTCACATAATTGTGAAGTGTCATTTTGCTGTCTGCCTGCCTTGCTACATCAATGACATCTATCACTTTGTCACCACCTGCAGAGAAAAATTATAGCTTTATTATTGTGCTTAAAAGTTTCATCAATAGATGCCCTAAACAAAAATTTTTTAAAGACCATATTTACTGCACATGATAATTAAGCCATCTGTAAGAACTACATAGCCTAGACAAAGACACTTCCTATATCCTTACTTTTTAAATCCAACTGGAACTTCTGAACAAAGGAACAATTTTTGAAAGAATAAAGCAATTAAGACAGAGCTACATAATTAACATTGAGTGTAAAAATTTATGTATTTACAAAGCTTTCCATACAACAATGATTTCTTGTGCAGCTTATGACAAAAATGCATATTACACTGGCAGCTAAAAAATGAGTCACATGTTCTGGCTGTTAATTCCTGATAATCAAAATTATAATTAATAATTCTACACAAAATGTGGACACAGACTTTTCCCTTTTACTTCTTTAACGCTTAAGATTCTGAGTCCATCATTTTGAGAAACCAGTCAGTCATTGGGGAATTAGTGAACAAATTAACCAGGACAAACAATTTCTGCTTGCCTGGTAGTGTCTTCTCTCCTAATATTCTGCTTCAAGAAAAAAATGAAGCAAAAATCAGTGCATATTATTGTCTGTGAGATGAGTTTTGAATTGGGATTAATTTACAATTTTCCTATAAAACCATGAGGTATTACATGCACAACACTGAATCACACTAAAAACCAGTTAAGTTTTACAATGTCTTACAGGATAAGGTGAAATTCAAAATACAGCAATACTTAATCTGAGACAGGAAACAAGTACCCATTTCTTACCTGAATGTAACTTTAAACAAACGAAGAAAGTCAAATAGACTATTTATATTTAGGAAGCAAAACACAATTCTGTTAACTGAAGCATTTTATAGTATTTAAAAAGTTAGCTATCAAGTAGTGTGAACATTTTACCTACACTTTTATTACACTAGCCATTTATTTTACAATGTTATCTATACAAACAGGTTTACGTGAAACCTCAGCCTCATCTTCTAATTTAGCAAATAGTTCAAAACTAAGCTGAATGTGAAGTGAGGCAATTTAACCGGATTTCCTCAGTGAAACAATTGGCAATGTCAACCAATGGATCGATAAAGGGACAAATTCTCAGATTATTTCAGGCTCAGAAGATAACATAAAGAATAGACAGTTTGAGTCAAGCAAGATAGACTTGAGATCTAATCCTCAAATAATCTTTATCTACTTTGCTGACAAAGAATGAGATCTACATAGAGTCAGCTTTCTCTCTCAATACCCTTACGAGAATGAAAGAAGTGCCTGAAAATGTCAACAATAATGCAACAGATAAAGGGTCTTCTACCTTGTTTCTTATACTTTTCTGGGACTCAATATAAAACATTAAGTCCAGACATCATTAAATGGCAATATCATCAAGTCATTAAAGTACAACTAGGTTTGAAAATAAGCTTCTCTTTTTCTAGGCAGCAGGAGGTTACTAAAGCAGGATCCAGAAATCTTGCATCTGAATGCTGCTACCAAGGTCTAGAACTCACCCAGTTTCCCAAAGACTTCTTTTTCATATCTGTAGCTACCACTCTGTAATAATTTTTCCTAGCAAGTATCAGGAAGTTTGATGGCAAAAAACAAATAAAGCAACAGGATGAGGCTGTACAGAATGCTTCCTTCTGTCTTTCTGAAAGTAGGTCTACTGAGAAAAAAGTTTTCAACGTACATGACATGGCATTTCACTTTTCCTGACCCAGAAACTGAACTAAACTAACATCTCTTCATTCAATTTTTAGTATTTTAGGATAATATCAACTTTATTTTTTACCGTGTTTTCCCAAGCAATTAAAGGAATCAAGTTCGTACCTACATAACGTTCCACATCCATAACAGAAAAGGTTGGTGGAGGGAGCCTGAGTCCTAGATCATCTAATTTGGGGACCATTATAGGGACTTCAAATCCGTGTTTCTCCAGGTATCTTTGTGTCAGCTGGCTGCCATGCATCTTTACAATGATTTCATCGGCACTAAAGAAAACATAAGAGTAAAACGTCATCTTTGCTGATCAGTTCAGCTAAAAAAAAAAAAAAAAATCTGGTAATGGATTAATTCATATGCTCTATTATTACCTGAATCAGTGGTTCTCAACCTATCTCATACCTAATTTTCCTTTTTATAACTAATTTTTTATAAAGCTCCTTTTAGTGTCCTACATACAATTGGAAAAATATATGTGAATTATATAAAATGCCTTAACTATAACAAGAGAAAAAACAAATTATAGCAAAATACGGATTTCAATATGTAAATATTCAGGTAAACAACACTAGAAAAGATAACAGAATAACAGTTCAGTTCAGTCACTCAGTCATGTCCTATTCTTTGCTACCCCATGGACTGCAGCATGCCAGGGTTCCCTAACAGAATAACAGGATGCCTACAACTAGTCGTAATGAATGGTTGGATTTAAAAGAAGTAACAGATTAGAAGTAACTCAACACATGCTGCACAAAAAACCAGAAGAGCAAAAGGGAGGGGGTACGATACACTAGGAGCTGGTTAGGATAAGTAGAAACAGATCATATTTTATCTGGCTATAAAATTCTACACAAATATTTATTAGACATCATAAAGTCTCCCGGGACATAGAACAATTCATGTTTTCCTGCAGACTGGAGGATGACTAGCATCCACAGTCCCTACTCATTGAGACAACGTCCAAATGCCCCAGTTGAGAATTCCTGATTTAAAAGATCATTATCCTCAGTATTTAATAAGTTTTAATACGTTAGTCACCTTAAGCCACTAAAAACGGGTTGCTGAACTTCTGGCTGCATTCTTTAATGACTAACCTGTTATAGGCATTACACCCAAGTGTGGTCTGTCTGTCCCTTTTCACTGTCCCCTCAGTTTAGTTCAGTTCAGTCACTCAGTTGTGTCCGACTCTTTGCTACTCCATGAACTGCAGCACGCCAGGCTTCCCTGTCCATCACCAACTCCTGGAGCTTGCTCAAACTCATGTCCACTGAGTCAGTGATGACATCCAATCAGCTCATCCTCTGTTGTCCCCTTCTTTTCCTGCCTTCAATCTTTCCCAGCATCAGGGTCTTTTCCAATGAGTCAGTTCTTTGCATCCAAAGTATTGGAGCTTCAGCTTCAATATCAGTCCTTCCAATGAATATTCAAGATTGATCCCCTTTAGGATTGACTGATTTGATCTCCATGCTGTCCAAGGGACACTCAAGGGTCTTCTCTAACACCACAGTTCAAAAGCATCAATTCTTTGGCACTCAGCCTTCTTTATGGTCTAGCTCTCACATTCATTCACGACTACTGGAAAAACCATAGCTTTGACTAGATGGACCTTTGTCAGCCAAGTAATGTCTCTGCTTTTTAATATGCTGTCTAGGTTGGTCATAGTTTTTCTTCCAAGAAGCAAACGTCTTTTAATTTCATGGCTGCAGTCACCACTTGCTGTGATTTTGAAGCCCAAAATAATAAAGTCTCTCACTGTTTCCACTGTTTTCCCATCTATGCCATGAAGTGATGGGACTGAATGCCATGATCTTCGTTTTCTTACTGTTGAGTTTTAAGCCAGTTTTTTCACTCTCCTCTTTCACTTTCATCAAGAGGCCCTTTAGTTCCTCTTCGTTTTCTGCCATAGGGTGCTAACATCTGCATATGTGAAGTTGTTGATATTTCTCCCTGCAATCTTGATTCCAGCTTGTGCTTTATCCAGCCTGGCATTTCGCATGATGTACTCTGCACTGAAGTTAAATAAGCAGAGTGACAAGTCTGCCTTGGCGCACTCCTTTCCCAATTTGGGACCAGTCCATTTTTCCATGTCTGGTTCTAACTGTTGCTTCTTGACCTGCATACAGATTTCTCAGGAGGCAGNCTTCCCCTTCCTTCCTGTCTTTATTTTTTTCTATTCTTTCTTCATTATCTTTCTCTTCCCTTACCCCATCCCATGAGATAAATATCCAAAAGATCTGAATGTGCCCAAAGCATATTTTATATAATTCTTTAAATGAACGGGCTTCATAGTTTGTTCAAAATATTACTAATCAACACCTCTAATAAAAGAAGAGTGGCCCTTTAATTTTCATTCATTTTCTTGTAGTCAGAGTACAACTCAAATGTGGTCTAAAATATAGCAAGAGAGACCTTAAAGCAGCACACTCTTATTTTACACAGTGTCAGCAACCTGAACTAGCTTAGCATCAGAGAAAGGAAATTAACCACCCTTTGGTTCCTGAACACCAATTGTCTCAAGCCCTTAAGATCAAAAAGTCATTTCCATGTCACTGATTGAGATATTTATTCTTTTTTTGAAAAGACAACCTATAGTATGGGAGAAAATATTTNGTCAGCAACCTGAACTAGCTTAGCATCAGAGAAAGGAAATTAACCACCCTTTGGTTCCTGAACACCAATTGTCTCAAGCCCTTAAGATCAAAAAGTCATTTCCATGTCACTGATTGAGATATTTATTCTTTTTTTGAAAAGACAACCTATAGTATGGGAGAAAATATTTGCAAATCATATACGTAATAATGAATATGTATCCATACTATATAAAGAAATCTTACAACTCAATCCAAAAACAAGAAACACAATTTTAAAATGGGCAAAGAAATTAAATAGACCTTTCTCCTATCCATCTTCTTAGATGTACAAATAGCCAATGAGCACGTAAGAAGGTGTTGAACATAATTAGTTTCAAAAAATGAAAATCAAAGTCACAATTAGATACCACTATATACCCACTGGGATGTCTACAATAAAACAGATAAAAACAAGTATGGAGAAGTTGGAAGCCTGATAGAATGCTGGTTGGAGTATAAAATGGTACAGCTGCTTTCCAAAACAATATGGCAGGTTCTCAGAAGTTAAATAAGAGTGACCATATGACCCAGGAATTCCTCTCCTAAGTATATACTCCCAAAGAAGTAAAAACTGATGTATACTCAAAAAAACTTTGTATATGATGTTCACTGTAGTATTAATCATAATTGGCCAATAAGTACAAACAATAGAAATATTCATGAACTGAAAACTGAATAAATAAATATGCTACATTCANTTGACCTGCATACAGATTTCTCAGGAGGCAGGTAAGGTGGTCTGGTATTCCCATCTCTAAGAATTTTCCAGTCTGTTGCCTGTTCCCTAACCATAAATCAGAGATCTCTAAAAATGGATAGTCTCAATTTTATAATTAAAATGTTCACAGAATTGCAGCTGCTGTACATTGAAAGTTAAGGGCAACATTTGCATCATAGGTTAAACACAACAGTTTCCTTTTTTACAATCAGATCTTAGCTATCTTGATGTCATCTGTAGTCTAGCTGTCAAAGAGATAACAGGAGAAACTAGGTCTCTGAATTACTGAGCTCAGACCATCCCACCTTCTCAGTAACAGCAGGTCAGTTTAAGGCCTTAAAAAAATCCAGACAGACTTTTCTTGGACAGTCATGTAAATAGAAGGCTTAGAGCTTCTTTACCTGACTCACTGAGTTCTGTACTGCCTTTTATTTTCCCTATAAATATTCCCAAGTGTTCCTTCTTTCTCAGCCTCTGAGAATTTAACAATTCCTTAAACTCCAATCTACGGGAAAATATTAAATCTCTTATACTCCTTCATCTTAAATGTTTGGTGTTTTACTCCACCAAAGTGATCAAAAATATTTAAGTTCAAGTTCTTAAAAACATAGGTACATCATTACTTGTAAGAGAAAAAAACTGGACACTATACCATAGTGGGCTAGTTAAGTAAACTATGGTACATATATATGGTACAGACACACACACACACCATTGCACACCACACAGCAGTTAAAGAGTGAGATAAACTTGTGTATATATATGGAAGGGTATCTATTAAATACAACAGTAAAATAAACCAAGTTGCACAACATATGTGTAACATAACCCCATTTTATCTTTTAAAATTAGAAGTGTATATACATCACACATCTGTACACATAATTGTTTTTAAAAATTATCATTTACATAAAAAAAGGATCCAAAAAAACTTTAAGTCTTAAAATAAGGGTGGAGAAGATAACCCATTCACTTTATTTTACACATTGCTATGCTAATCCCATTGAATATGTGTGATTTAGTTAACTATTGTCATTCTGTCTGTGGAGGTTTTAAGACCTTTAATTAATGATAAGTACAGGGTGGACATTTGCGACCATCTCTGTAATTTGTATGTAACTCGTTGTGTTTAACACTTTGGCAGAGAAGCCACAGGAATCACTGGGCCAGGATTTTTGACACCACTCTTTTGGGTTACAAACCTATTTAAAAAAATGAAAGCTATGCCCTCTCTCCCTGAAAAATTTACATTCACACATCAACAATAAATAGTTTATACAGTTTTAGGGAACTCACAAGTCTCTCTGAAGCCAGCCGAGAGACACTGGCTGAAAACTTGGGCTCCAAATCAATCAATGAAAATTTGATACTGATAAAAGAGAATATTTGAGAACAGGGCCTTTAATATCACAAAAAGCACATGGAAATCACTGTGTTTCATATTTTTTTGTCTCTCTGTTACCTGTGGGAGCCAACAGAAGCCGCTTATCATTTATGCTTCTGTTTAAGGAAGGGGGGGCTTCCCTGGTGGCTCAGAGGGTAAAGCGTCTGCCTGCAATGCAGGAGACCCAGGTTCAATCCCTGGGTCGGGAAGATCCCCTGGAGAAGGAAATGGCACCCCACTCCAGTATTCCTGCCTGGAGAATCCCATGGACAGAGGAGCCAGGTGGGATATAGTCCACAGGGTCGCAAAGAGTCGGACACGACTGAGCAACTTCCCGTTCCGTTAAGGAAGGGGAATGGCCAGGAATCCTCAAGATTACAAAGAAAGAGCAGGGTTGTATACTTACAGGATCTGAAATAATTCCAGAATAGGCTGCAGGTGATATTGTGATAGAAATTTAAATTGTACTTCCCCTTTTTAACAAGCCTGGATGTGATCCCATGTAAAAAGCCTATTAAGCATTATCACTTTAAATAGATGTCAGGCAGTGAGTAGGAAATGATCTAAATTAGCATGGTTAAACGCTGCATAATGCTTTTGACGCTCTTCTCTTGAGCCATATAACTCAAACACATTATCTTAAAAAAAAAAAAAAACCAAACCCTAGTCTTGCTGCCACCAGAGGCTGAGCAATGGCTGTGACGACTTCTGGCAGAAGTAGGGTGGAGACAGATCGGAAAACAACGTAAGGGAAAACAGAGCGTGAAGACAAGAGGAGGTAAGGCAGAGAAGGGAGGGAAGCAGCCAGCGGACAACGCAAGGACCAAGCTAGGTAACAAGTGTTACCTGGTTCAAGTGTTTCTGGTTATAACAGGTTTCCATACCTTGGGAAGACTCGAGAACGTAGTTCCTTCACAAAAGTTCTAGTTCCAGCCTGCACTGGTTTGGAACCATCATCAATTTCTGTGTAGTCATGCCTGTGCCAGTTCCTCCTCTTTTTCACTGGATTTTGAGAAGATTAAAAGAAGAAAACATCTCTGTAACTGTTTATAGTCTACATAATCAGAAACAATTGTGAAATACAATAATACTCACATTTTAAAATGTATTTCTAAGGTTGAAGAAGTAAAATTTACTTTATGCCATGCTGCAACTATAGGCAGTTAACTATGGGGTTTTAAAAATCCTTCTACTACTACTACTATCATTATTATTATTTTGGCCACGCCTCACAGCATGCAGGATATTAATTCCCCTACCAGGACTGGAACCCACACCCCCTGCAATGGAACCTCAGAATCTTAACCAGTGGGCCACCAAGGAAGTCCCTTAAATCTTTCTACTTCAAAAATTATTTTAAAATTAAATCAAGGAATTCAAATTAGCAGATTGAGCCTTATATAATACCCATATTTATACATACTATAAACCTCACTACTATTTAAAATCTTGACTGTCACTAGAACATTAGGTCATAACATGACTTTTATAGATCATCCAAATCAGCCTCTCAGGACAAGGCCTTTGATCTCACGTCAGAAATCTATTTTAACAGCACAGTCACTTCTCTTTTATGTCAAGATTTATTCCCAAAATAAGCATGGTTACACTGACACAGGAGCAGCATCATAATATAAGGGGGACAAGTGAGATGACAGAATCAGTACCAGAGGGCTCATTCTAACGCTCAGATCCTGTGAGTCTACAGCTCTGGGAGGCTAAAACTTGAGTAGGCACAGCAAACGAAATCAAGACACTTGGCTTTGACTCCTAGTTTAGTCACAACTTACTCTGCACGTGTGTGTGCATGCTCAGTTACTTAGCTGTGTCTGATTCTTTTGCAACCCCATGAACTGGAGCCCACTAGGCTCCTCTATCCATGGAACATTCCAGGCAAGAACACTGGAGTAGGATGCCATACCCTCTGATATGGCATCTTCCCGACTCAGGGACTGAACCTGCATCCCCTTCACTGGCAGGCAGATTCTCTACCACTGGTGCCACCAAGGAAGCCCCAACTTACTCTGCAACATGTCTGGGTGCAGTGTCCTCGATGTGGAAATGAAGGGGAAATGTTCTATTTTTCAGACTGTGCTGCAGAACCCTTAATAAAAGGGAAGATGGAGAAGAGACTGAGGTAGGAGCTCTGGACCTCATTCATTCCTCTTTTCATCAGGGTGGAACCACCTGCAACATCTTTTGTGTGGCATCAAGGAAAGATTTCAGTTTTACATCTTTTTTTTTTTTTTTGAAAATCACTTTTAAGTCTAAAACTTCCATAATTCTGGGAAATGTATGTGAGTGAGTGAAAGTCGTTCAGTTATGTCAGACTCTTTGAGAGCCCTACAGTCCATGGAATTCTCCAGGTCAGAATACTGGAGCGGGTAGCCGTTCCCTTCTCCAAGGGATCTTCCCAATCCAGGGATTAAACCCAGGTCTCCCTCATTATAGACGGATTCTTTACCATCTGAGCCACCAGGGAAGCCTGGGAAATGTATTGATGTCTAAAATTTACTTAGATGGAATAAAAAAATAAGATGGGCAGTGTACAGTGGGATAGTGGACAGATATGAGATAAACAAGTAACGTGAAATGTTGATAGTGGAATGTAGATGGTGGGTTCAGAGGTAATAGTCCTTCAGCTTTTCCTGGATATTTGCACATTTTCATAATAAAACCTTGGCAGGGTGACAACTCTATGAGTCTAAGTTATTTCAAACCCTTCACCTTACAAAGATCATAGTAATAAAATACTGCTGGATCCTCGTAAGGATAAGGACAAGCCACACTTAAATAATCAATAGGGGTAGAAATCAGGTTCCTTCATATCTAAGTCTCAAACAAGATTCCCAAGTAATTTATGGCAGTCAGATCCTCATATGGAAGGCAGGCAGTCAAATGGAAGACAGTAAGTCCCATTTTTTAAAAAAAACCTCGTGGAAAAAAACTGACAATCATTAAGCAACCTTCCTAGAAAAGACCATTAAGGCATCCTTCGCGCGCGTGTGTGCGTGCGTGTGTGTGTGTGTGTCTGTGTGTGTGTTCTTTTTTTCCTCACTTAAAATCACTTCTAGGGAATTCGCTGGCGATCCAGTGGTTAGGACTCTGTGCTTTCACTGCAGTGGGCCCTAATTCGGTCCCTGGTTGGGGAACTAAGATCCCACAAGCCTCGCTACACAGTCAAAAAACAAAACAAACAAACAAACAAATCAAAGGTTCATGATTCAAAGGTATTTCATTCTGGGCTTTTTGCTTACATATAAACAGATATATAACCCCATTTTATTGTCAGCTGTGATCATAATGTTTATGCTTATCTTTACTATCATGGGCATTTTCTCCTTATTAAATGTTCAAAAACAATTTAAAGGCAGCCTAGAATTTTAAGATGTAAATGAAGATGCATCTTTAAACAAAGATGAAATTAATATTTATATACATAAATCTGTTTCTGGCTACATACTACAAAATTGCCTCCAAAAAAGTGGTAGGTAACCCATTCTCACCTATATATATATATAAGCAACCTGGCCAACAGTGGGAAAGAGGGAGGAAGGAAAAAAGAAGAAGAACAAACTGCCCATTTCAAAGTTAATAATGACGTTACATTGTTTTAATTTTCATTTTGGCGTAACAGATTAAAATTATAACAGATTGGGATTGGACAGCTACGGATTCAAACTCCAGCTCTGCCAAATAGCTACATCAAAGACCTAGTGATATCATTTTTCTCACATCAAGGCGTAACAAATATCAAAGGAGATAACACACATCTATTAGCAGCACTGCTCAGCACAGGGTCTGGGGCAACCAATCAGCTGCCAACTACTTTTCTTTCCTTTTAAATGTGTTGACTTGCAGGATGTTAACAGAAGGCTACAATGTCCTGTTGGACCAACATCCTCAACACATCAAATCAGTCACTGCAAGAGCTGACTGAATTTCTTAAAGAAAGGAGGCCAGCGAAAGAATATTTTAATAGTGGTCACAGGGAAAGGACAGAAAATTTTGCATTTGGACTGCATGTGCCTGAGGAGCACTGAGAACATGTGTTTAAGTACTGGGCTGGGTGTTTTGAGACAGGTCCTTGAACAGAGTTCTTAATTCCCATTAAGAAGGTAAAGTCTAAATTCACCATATTAATGAATATTTTACTGTCTAAATGGAATCTGTATTAAGGATTCCTGGGAAACTTTGAAAGAAACAGGAAATCTTTGGTAGCAAGTAAGAGAGGCTTAAGAGCAAGACAGAAAATGTCCAAAAGGGATTACCCAAACTAGGTGTGAGGGTGAGGGGTGGGGCGATCGAACCTCAAAAGGGAATAAAACAGACTGCTGGATCTGGAGTATTTTCCTAGTCGGACTTTTTGCCCAGAAGACAGTCCATGCCTGATCTTATGTTATTCAAGGATGAGAAGAATATGAAGGGGCAGGTAATAGTCAAAGAGCTCCCCTTTGAAGCATTGTTATTCAAAGTGTAGCTTCATGATCCATTATGGATTGTGAAATCAAATTAGTAAGCATGACAAGCTTTTAAAAAAATTAAATCACACAGGAAAAAAGAAAATAAGAGTGCATTACATGGAGCAGTGTTTTAAATACTACATTATTCTGATTCATAGTAATGCATATAACATTTCATAGAAATTAAATTCAAATTATTTCATTTGGGGGTTATTTACTAAAATTCTAAATTGAAACTTACATTTCAGTTCTGTTTCTCTTCTTGATATAACAAGCCAGTATTATTTATTTCCTCCAAGAATTACACTTGGTCAACCATTACTTCAAGTTATATACGACATACTTCAGCGCTACACAATATGAAACTTTATAAACATTTATGGGACTTCCCTGGTGGTCAAGTGGTTAAGAGTCTGCCTTCCATTACTGGGAACATGGGTGCGATCCCTGGTTGGGGAATCAAGATCCCACATGTGTGGGGCAAGCAAGCCCACGTGTCACAACTAGAGAGGCTGCGCTGCAGTTACTGAGCCTACGCCACAAAGAGAGAATGCAGGCTGCAACTAAGACCCGCTGCAGCCAAATAGATGAGTAAATATCTTTTTTTAATTTGTGACAATAAATTAGTCAATTATACATGTAACAACTATTTATACATGTTCAACCAATGTGCTAACCTCAAATTTTATACTGCAGAAACAACAAAAAGGATAATCTGTATTTTACCCAAAAAAAATTTCAATACATTTATATAGCTTAAATTGCGAAATCTCTTAGAAACTAGGTAAAGTGTTAATATTTCTAACAAAACAGATAAGCTGTCAGTTGCTTACTAAGTTGCTTTTGAAAAATCACTTGCCTATAACCAGAGAACACAATTTCTATTTTAAAAAAGTACTATGGAAAAACTGAATTCAAGAAAAGAGATTGTCTATGTTACTCACGTCTGACCCAAGTGTGTACAATTCTAAAATGATTAAGTCTACAGTTTTCCCCTTTAGTTTTAGAAACACAAAAATGCTAGTATGCAGCCTAAATTTTTAAGAGAAGAAATACTTACAATGTATCCCAAAGCCTTTTTAAAAATCACTTCTCTACTCTCACATTTGTACGATAACTAATGTTCCAATATATTCTGAAGCATTTGTAAGAGGCTAACAACAAAGGGGACGACAGAGGATGAGATGGTTGGAAGGCACCATCGACTCAATGGACACGTGTTTGAGCAAGCTCCAGGAGACAGAGAAGAACGGGAAACCTGGCGTGCAACAGTGCATGGGATCGCAGAGAGCCAGACACGACCAAGCGCCTGAACAACCGCCGCCTCCTTTCCTCTGTGCTGCTGGTGCGCTGCAGGAGACGTGTGGCTTCCCTGCCCAAGCCTCAGCCCTCAGAAAGGACAGTGCGGGCAGAGTGGTCTGGCCTCTGTCCTTGAGACAGGACAGTGACTGTGGGAAGGTTGCTTTCGTCACAGAGGACAGCGGGACAGGACTCTAGGCCATACTCAACAGCAGGACCTAATTCGGACAACAGAAGTAATACCTTAGCATGTCAGTGCCCTAATTTTTTCCTCCAAGTGTACTGCACGTGTGCATTAAAGTCTTATCCTATACACTGTCCCAAATAGTACTGATTTTTTCTTCTTTCAGTTTTATTGGGATATAACTGACATACAGCAATGAAATGGTCTGACTGACATACATCATTTCATGATGACCACAGTAAGTTTAATGACTATCCATCATCTCATGTAGACACAAAATAAACATGGAAGAAAAATTTTTCTCCTGTGATGAGAACTCTTAGGATCCACTTTCTTAACAACTTTCACAAAGAACATATAGCAGTGCTGAATCATATTTATATGTTGTACAGCCCTAGTACTTATTTATCTTATAGCTGGAAGTTTGTACTTTTTGATCACCTTAGTCCAATCTTGCCCCCCACCCCTGCCTCTGGTAACCACAGATTTGTTCTCTTATGAGCCTTTGTCTTTGAAACATAAATGGCCAACAACACTGTGTTAGTTTCTTGTACACAACATAGGGATTCAGTATTTCTACACATTTCAGAATGATCACTACAGTAAGTCTAGTTATAATCCTTTTTAAAAAAAACACTGAGAGATAAAAACAGCCAGAATCAGAAAAGGTTTACTTTATTTCACTTCTCAAGTTGAAAGCTTTGAAAAATATGTATTTTGAGGGTGGAGCTTTGCACTGGCAATTAAGAACAATAGTGTTTTTTTTCACTTAATGCTTTGACTTGTTAAATAAGTTAATAATTCAAACAGAAACGGCACTCCCAATATCTTCAGAAAAATCTTTCTTATAGTTCTTGGTGGGTATAATATAACTAGTCAGAGTATCATTAAGTATTGTCATGTATATATTAAGTTCTAAACTCCAATTTTGATTTAAGCTTCTAGTACTTACTCAAGGAGGAACCATGTAGAAGTGCACAGTTGGGACAGTGATATAGGTCAATGTCAACAGCATGATGTTCTTCTACTCCAACACAGCTAAGGGAAAGAAATATAAGGCCAATATGTAAATAAGGTAAAAATCTTTACTTAACTGTGACAGATCTGTTAGAATTTAGCTAAGAAACGTACAACAATCTCACCAATGCATTTTGAAGAGTACAGAAACACAAGTAAGAATAAATTTTATTCTCTTCTCTGCCTACTGGAGAAATGGCAACCCACTCCAGTACTCGTGCCTGGAAAATCCCATGGACAGAGGAGGCTGGTAGGCTAGAGTCCATAGGGTTGCAAAGAGTTGGACAGGACTGAGTGACTTCTCTTCACTTCACTTCTGCATACTGGAGTGGGTAGCCTTTCTCTTCTCTAGTGAATCTTCCCCATCCAGGAATCAAACTGGGGTCTCCTGCATCGCAGGCAGATTCTTTGCCAGCTGAGCTACCAGGGAAGCCTCCTTTCTCTGAATATTTGCTGAATAATTGTGGGGGAGAATATACCCAAATATACCACTATTAGCAGCAGTAGAGACATCAGAAGTATAACACATTTATAACATAATAAGTATACTTTATTTTATAAATATATACTTATAATGTTATAAGTAATTATAAACCGTAAGACTCTCAACCATTATGTAAATGCTACCTGCTATGGACTCCATGTGTTTATGTCCTTCCAAAATTCACATGCTGAAGCTGTAAACCCCAGTGTGACTGTATTTGGAGATAGGGACTCTAAGGAAGTAATAAGGGTTCAGTGAGGTCATAAGGAGGGGCCCTTAATCCAACAGGATTACTGTCTTTTTAAGAAGAAACACCTAACTGTAAAATATGGTCATCATCAGCCAGAGTGGCTAGCAAATTTGGGTAACATCACTGACATGGTGAGCACACTGAGTCCTAACAATTCTGCATTAGGTCTCATACCCCTAATTAACCAGTTAAATTAGTCTGAGGCATTGTATCTGGAATACTCTATTCCATGGAGTACACAGCAGTAGCGTTTAAATAAAGATTGAGGGAACTAGTAACTTGAAAAACTATATGGTGACATCTTGAGCACAGGAGTAGTTCATCAATCAAAGACCACAGCAGCTTTGCTTACTTTCTAAGTAATTTATTAGGGTAAAATTTTACACGTTTGTATTCCCCAAAAGTTTCAGAACAAAAACACAACCACAACTAGTACCTGAAAGACCCAAAGCAGTACTAACACAGAATTTGGGGGTATCGGTTGATAGGCGTTACAGTGGAAGAGAAAATCAGTGAAAGGGATGGTGGTCACATTATTCAGAATGCAGCAAAGAGAATAAGATGACAGGAAATACAAACAAGAGTGTGAGAACCATGAAGGATAAAATGAAAATGTAACATGCATTTAACCAGAGCCTCAGAAGGTAAAATAGAGAGAACAGGGGCAGAAGCAGTATCATGAGCTAACAGCTACAAATTTTCAGAAATAATGAAGGACACTGATCTCCAGATTTAAGAAACCCAACACATCCCAAGCAGGATGAATAAAAAGTCAACTCACATCACAGTAAATCTGCAGAAAACAAGTTTGGGAAATTTCACAGATTACATGCAAGGATGAGAGATTTCTCAAAGAAATAATGAAAATTGGAACACACTAGAATACCTTACATGTGCTTCAAGAAACTATCTGCTAACCTATAATATCTATTAACTGAGCATTCAGTACTCAGTTAAAATGTGTTTCAAGAAGGAGGGGGGAGGGAAAAAGTTGTACAATCAAAACAGAGTTCACCTCCATCCAACCCACAGTAAAGAAAATGCCAATGGATGTACTTCTGGCAGAAGGAAGATGGTCACAGACAAGTTTGAGATGCAAGAAAAATGGAAAAGCCAAGGAAAGGAGAGCAGTATTTCTGATAGAATACGTAGGCAAAACACAGTTTATGAAACATACAAGGTTTGAACTGCAGAATTAAATAAAACATGGCTTAATGAACATTTATAGAACCCTACACCCAGCATCTGTAGAACACAGCCTCCCTCTCAAGCACACGTGGGCCATTCTTAACAGCAGCCGCACGCTGGGCCACAGTCAGTTCTGCAGGTGTGAAGTCAGAAATTCTCTGGCCACCGTTAAGAGAGAAAGTAATGACAAAAAAGGCAACTAGAAAATCTTCATGTGTTTAGAAATTAAGAAATAATATTATAAATAAGCCAAGTAAAAAGATAAATCATAACAAAACTCTAAAAATTATTTTGAGCTGAACAGTAATGAAAATACTACATAACAAAATTTGTCAAATGCAGAACTTGTAAACAGAAATACATAACTTTAAATATAAGCATTACGGGAAAAAGAGGTTAAAATTAATGAAGTAGTAAAATCTACCTCAAATAGTAACAAAAAGAAGAGCAAAATAAACCTTAAACACACAGACAGAAGGAAAACTAAAAGAGCAGAACTGATGACACAGGAAACAAACACACCATAGAGCACTGGAGCTGAAAATGGATTATTTGAAAAGACTTATAAAATTGTCAAACCTCCGGCAAGCTTATGAAAAATGAGATAAAACATAAATAACCAATGGTAGAAATGAAAAGACGGAGAAAACTATAGATTCTATAGATACTAAATGTAGAGGTGGGTATTATGAATGATTTTATGCTAAAAGATTAGAAAATATAAGACAGGCAAACCTGAGTCACAAAGAAAAAATATTTGCATAGTCCTAAAGTTGTTACTTATAACATTAAAAATTATCCCTCCCTCAAAAAAATCCCAGGCCCAGATGGGTTCACAAGAAAGTTCTACTAAGTATTAAGGGAATAAATAATTCCAATACTATAAATTTGTGCCAGCAAGTAGAAAAAAAGGACTTACTTTCTAACTCATTTTATGATAACATGACCTTGATATTAAAACTTAGAGAAAGATGATACAAGAAAGAAAAATTATAAGCCACTCTCATTTGGAAATATCAAGTTTGGTCTATCTCAGGAATGCAAGGTGGTTTTAACGCTAAAAAAATTTAATCTGTGAAATCTGCCACATTAAACAGATTAAAAGAAAAACCCACATGACCGTTTAAAAATGAGCAGGACATTTACTTCTGATTAAAATGCAAACAAAATTCCTTAGAAAATTAAGACAAAGATACTTACTAAACCTATATTACTAATGTTTACTAAAGGATTCTTATAAAACTCCTAAGCAAGTAACATGAAAGTAGTTTCGGGACTTCCCAAATAAATTAATTAATTTTTAAAAATCAAATTAAACATAAAAATTAAATATCCCTAAACCAAGAACGTTACTTCAGATCTTAAGTAGATCTAAAAGGAACTATTACATACGTTTCAGTGTCCTCTCTCAGAAGGAAGGATACCCCCCACCCCTCAGCCCCCATTAACAGAATTCTACAGTCACAGAGTTTTCCCTGGTGGCTCGCCTGCAATGCCGGAGACCAGGGTTCGATTCCTGGGTCGGGAAGATCCCGTGGAGAATGGAATGGCTAGCCACACCAGTATTCTTGCCTGGAAAATTCCATGGACAGAGACTGGCAGCCTACATACAGTCTACGGGGTTGCAAAGACGTCAGACATGACTGAGCAACTAACACTTTCACTTTTCTGAGTCCCTACAGCGTTAACAGATGTGTTGCGTACATGCAGCAGGACATGTAAGACGCAGCCTCCGAAAGCAAACTTGCTAACTTTCAATCTCCTTTAGTCTCTCACTCCATTTCTCTCACAAAACTTTCCTCCATATACAAACTGCTCCACTTTTTCCTAATGGCAACACGTGCAGTGTTTCTTAGACTACTCTGAGTGTGTGTGTGGAGGGGGCGCCTTCGTGGGGGTGACAGTCTGACCTTTGCTGACTAGCTTCCATCTACAGAACAGTCTCCGCACCTTTTGATAAGTGGGACAGTGACAACTTTAGCACTTTCTATTGTCTTAACCTTCTGAAATTGTTGCTTAGCTGGCTTTTTTTGTGTGTGTTTGACACTTGACAAGAACAGAATTGAATTAATGACTAACCAGGATTCCCTGGGATCTGCCAAACATTCTTTTTTTTCCTCCTGGATAATGCTCCCATTTATATTCCTTCCTCTCAATGTTAGAAGAGTTGGAGGCCAAATTTTTAAAGATGTTCCTGCCAGCAGACTTCATTAGATATTCCTCTTGCTTCAAATCCTCTCCCCATTCCTCACCAAGCAATCTTACAGTGCTCTCCTTAGTGAAACTTCACTCGATCACCCCACAGAAAGTTCTTCAACACGTTATTCACACACATCTCCACTCGTGGATATCTAACACTGAGCTGTTTTACACACTTTACTTCCTGACTTGAGCTCAGACTTCTCCCAGGATCATAGTGCGCTCTCAACATGATGATCCCAGTAAATTTTTGATGATTATTAACTGTGCTGAAAACTTATCTGAAAATCAATCCATTGTGGCAAAGTTACAAACAAGTTAAAAAAAAATGTCCAGCTTGAATTTCTGAAGAATTTGGTATAGGAACTAAAGGCAACACAGTCTGTAAAAGAAAAAAAAGTGGGGGGAAATGATCTTTCAATGTATGAATTAGTAGATTTCTCATCCTTCCTTAGATGGTAGAAGCATGCAGTAATGAAATTCACTCATTTAAAATTTTGCTTCATTGCAAGTTTTCACCTGTGTTTCAAAAGTTCACCCTTCTACCCAAAAGTAATTTTTACAACTTCTCCATAAAGGACTGAGTCATCCATTGTGCAACCCCCAAAACCTCAGTAATATCATCAAAGGGGCTGGGGAGTGGCCTTTGAGATTAATTAACTCCAGGAATAGAAAGGGTGGTTTATAACCTGCTCTTCCTATTTCCTTTCATATAACTCTGGAGTCAGCTGAGACCCTGGGACGGCTATAAACCAGGCAAGGACTACCCAGTCCAGTTTCAAGCCACAAGAAAAATAGGGGTCAATTGGCTTAAGTGGGATGCACAGATTTTGGAATTAGGAAAACCGATTTGATTTCTAGCTCCAGTAGTTTTGACTTTGAGCAACTTTTTCAATTCCTCTGAGCAGGAGTTCCCCTAGGACTAAACAGGACAGTGCAGGTAAATATGTAATGCATATGGCTTAGCATATAATAAGCAATGGTACAGTAAATACATTAATAAATAGTAACCATTACCATAACATTATTATGCTTCTATTAGGTACCAATCACAGCTCATACAGCTCTGGGCTTATTACCTATGAGGTCTGAGCCCACACAGGAAACTTGGCCTTATGATTAGGCTTAATATTTTTTCCTTCAGTGATGTCTCTTCAGAGTACACATTAGAAACTCAAATGGTCATTCTTAAAAGGAAAAAGAAGATAATTCTTTTTCAATTTTTAATTACATTTTGATGGTTGAGTTCTCCGGAGTCAGTCTACCTATGTTAAAATCCTGAACTATGTACAACTATGTATACACTTTGGGTAACTTTTCTTGTCTGTTCTTTGTCTCACTGTAAGGATGGAGATTATAGGATCTCCCTCAAAGTTTAGCAAATTAATTAAGTTAATAAATAGAATATTTAAAATGAAACTGTTTTGCAGGTCCAAAAACCTTACTTTGCTTACTGATACTGGCTTAATAGGCTGACATTCCTGCTAAAACTATACTAGAATGCCAACAGCCATTTTCACATCTAAATTATGTTTTATGCAGTGTTTTAACCCTGCTGCTGCTGCCGCAAGTCACTTCAGTCATGTCCGACTCTGTGCGACCCCACAGACGGCAGCCCACCAGGCTCCCCCGTCCCNCTGATGGACATCTAGGTTGTTTCCATGTCCTGGCTATTATAAACAGTGCTGCAATGAACATTGGGGTACATGTGTCTCTTTCAATTCTGGTTTCCTTGGTGTGTATGCCCAGCAGTGGGATTGCTGGGTCATAAGGCAGTTCGGTTTGCAATTTTTAAAGGAATCTCCACACTGTTTTCCATAGTGGCTGTACTAGTTTGCATTTCCACCAACAGTGTAAGAGGGTTCCCTTTTCTCCACATCCTCTCCAGCATTTATTGCTTGTAGACTTTTGGATCACAGCCATTCTGACTGGTGTGAAATAGTACCTCATTGTGGTCTTGATTTGCATTTCTCTGATGATGAGTGATGTTGAGCATCTTTTCATGTGTTTGTTAGCCATCTGTATGTCTTCTTTGGAGAAATGCCTATTGAGTTCTTTGGCCCATTTTTTGATTGGATCATTTATTTTTCTGGAGTTGAGCTGCATAACCATGAAAGCATGTTATCAGGACTTTAAAAGTCCCAACATGTTTATGAATACAAATATTCTTATTTTCAGTGAATGTTTAAAATGTATCATCCAAGCATTTTTAAAGGTTCTAAATGACATCTTCCAGATTTCTCAACTTTCTGATACCATAGTAAATTTCTTATGGAAGAACAGAAGAAGATGCTCTTGTTTAACAGAATATAATTCAGGGTCTTATTTACACAATGGAGTGTGAACCTTACTGATTAGTCATCTAGTCTTTAAAATAGATGCATCTCCCATGTTCAGCAGCACAGAACATCAGCATTTTCAACACTCGTCAGAGACTCTGAGCACCTACTGGCTGCCATTTGTGTAAGACCACTATGATCTGAGATAACAGGGGAAATGTGGTCACTGTCCTTGTAGGTTTCGCAGAGTTGTAGCCCTCTGTCAGGTTATATCACCAAAAAGCAAGGGCACTACACACTCCAAGTGTGTGCTGACTTACCTCTCCTCACAAATGCCTTCACTGAGTTAAAGCTTAAAATTTAGTTTGTTTATAGTGAAGATTTGTGTAAACAAACAAAAAGCCTAATGGAAAAGTTTCCGTCTTTTGTATTTTTGCCTTTTTACTAACTGCAGTTCACATCCCTTATGTAGACAGCCACACCAAGAATTCTTCCCATATATTAGAATCAAGAAAATGTGGTTGTAGTTTTGTTTTCTCTGGATGATCTTATACGCTTTCCTTTTTCAAAAATGAACACTGTATCCCATTGTGTTTCCAGTAATATGTTTCCTTGAATATGGTTCAGAATTTGTCTTGTTAGACTACTCCTCTCCAGGATCGAGCTTCCCTGGTGGCTCAGAGAGTAAAGAATCTGCCTGTAGTGTGGGAGACCCACAGATTGAACCTGGAGTCTCCAGGATCTGGCAAAACACATGCACCTATTTTTCTAGGTACTTTCTTTTATCAAAAACTATTTTAACCTGCCACATTTTATATATTCAGAGTTCTAGGAGATTCAGCCTTTGAGAATCAAATACTTCTAAATAAACAAATAAAAACAAATATAATAAATATAAATTACTATAATGAATGTAAATATATGATAAATGCATAAGTGTGAATGACTATGTTCATGTTAATAACTAGAGGAAGATTTTGGTGGCTGTGTTTTTCATCATCCTGTGCATTTGCCTTGTGAGGAGGCCATACAGAACCAGGCTTACAGCTTGGGCTGAGGAGGTGTTGTCTGTGTCTGGCTGGATCTACCACTCACTCTGACCCCAAGTGAGTAATCTGACCATTTAAAGTTTCAGTTTCTTCATGGTTAAAGTTGGGTGACAACAATATGTACCTCAGGAGGTTATTCTGAGATGTGTGTGTGTGTGTGTGTGTGTGTGTGCGCACGCGTGCGTGCGCGTGTGCGTGTGATATTTTTGTTTCCTTCGTCTTGAAGTAAGCACACAACCTTGTCCTTTGGACCCATCTTTCCTTACCTACAGCTTTTCCAAACCTAAGAAACAGCTGTTTCTTCCTGCGGTAGCTCATCTATGAAATATAATGGCCTACATTTATAGGACATTAGACAGTTATCAAAGAGATCCTGAATCTAGGGGATTAACTTGATAATTTGAATGTGTTTTCTTATGAAGAAATGATCCATCTCTTTGGATCCACCTCTTCTCCACAATAACAGTTTCAGGAAATGCTGATGTACATCATCTCTGCTTATTGGCGTTATACTCATGAGAGGAATATATTTGCAGCTTTTAGAGCATAAGCACAAAACATATATATCTAATTGTCATGGGATCTTGGAGTCTGGACTATGAATAGTCCCCAAAGTTGAGCGGGTCTTGTTAACTAAATGGCAGACTCCCCTCACACGTCTGCACGTTGAGTGGCACATGTGGTGTGGGCTGCACAGAGGCGCCTTCCGCCAGCCCAGCATCCCGAGGCGGGTCCCACGGGCCAGTTCCTTAGAGTTCTGAGGCTCCTGTAAAGTCTGGAGAGTTGAAGTCGCTGTGAGCTGTTCTAACTGCGTCGTCACCCCTGGAGGCGTGGATGTGGTTGCTTTTCTCACTGAGTCAGACTGTTAAAGTTCAGAAATCCAACTCAAATTCAGAAATACGTCCCTGACAACACTTGAGTTCTTTCGACCTGTAGTCATAAGAAATACTGTCGTTGATTGTTTCTACAGTATTTTCAGGATTTTGGGGGATGTTTGGGTGTGTGATCATCGTGGTTATAAAGAAGGACGGCCGAGCCTGGACTCAGTCCACTAGGCGTCTATACCTGCTTGTCTCCTGGAACAGCACCCCCGCTCCCACCCAGCCTCCAGCCAGAGCCCCTCCCCGCTCTTTCGGATTGAAATATTTTCACTGAACTTAATAGGCTGCCAATAGAGAACTATAAAAGAAATTAAATTTTTTTCAGATGACATCTTTGGTAGGCTAATTCTAAGAATTGCAACTTTTAGTCAGCAACCTAAACAAAGAAAATATGAACAAAAACAAGCCATGTGATAATGAAAACTCTTCTCTCATCACTTCCAGTGGTTTTGAAAAAACAGCATCACAAAAAGCAGAGAGACTAGAAAGAAGGAAAGCTAGCATTAGTTTTTAGACCGAACAGTCTGGGTGACTCTGCTAAGCTGGTGGGGGTGGGGTGGGGGGAGAGCACTGCTCTCAGCCTGTGATTGGAAGACTCTTCTCTGCTCCAGACCTGATGCTCGAACCCGGCTCCTGGGACACTCACTTAGACTGGATTATTACTGCTGGTGTTAGAGGAGTGGCTCCCTTCCCTTTCAATTGAATGACAGCAGCAACATACCTATGGCTTTTGTTTCTGTTGGGAGACTGACTAACAAGGTAAAGTCTTAAAGGAATGCCCTTAATCAAGGGCACAGCCATATGAGAAAGAAATCATCATGAATCTTGCAAAAGTTATATCTCTGCACACCATCCACAGACCCCCATCCCAACCCTCACTGGACGTTAAACTCAAGTGCCTCACTGGAAGTTAAACACAAATGCCAAGCCCTGGTTTCTTCCTTGTTCACCAGGCTGCTTTCTCTCTTTGTGAAGTGAAGTGAAGTGAAAGTCGCTTATTGTGTCTGACTCTTTGTGGCCCCATGGACTAGTCCATGGAATTCTCCAGGCCAGAATACTGGAGTGGATAGCCTTTCCCTTCTCCAGGGGATCTTCCCNGCTGCTTTCTCTCTTTGTGAAGTGAAGTGAAGTGAAAGTCGCTTATTGTGTCTGACTCTTTGTGGCCCCATGGACTAGTCCATGGAATTCTCCAGGCCAGAATACTGGAGTGGATAGCCTTTCCCTTCTCCAGGGGATCTTCCCAACCCAGGGATCAAATCCAGGTCTCCCACATTATGAGCGGATTCTTTACCAACTGAGCTATCAGGGAAGCCCTTTGTGAAGGAGGTCCTATTCCCTTCTCCTTTCCAAATTGGATGTGTAGTTCATTTTTGTTTGTTATTTGAAATGCTATCACCACTATGCCTTTTCACTTAGTATCTAGTTATATAATGAACTTTTTCTACACAGTTTAAAATTTTTTGGGAATCATTGACTGAGGGGTAAGGCAGAAGAAAAAGGGGTTATCAGCAGGCTTGCACTTGGAGCTTATGGACTATCCCCAGTGCCCAGAGGAAGGCCTGAGCAGGAGGGGACTGGGGCTTCTCCATCCCCTCTTCCCTCCGGATTTTTCCTCTTACTTGTGCCAGCTCACCTCCAGGGACACATTTTTGTTTTTTTTTTTTCCTGCCTAAAGTGTGGGGGAAAAGTCTTGTCAGAGTTTTCTTGAAAGAACTGGCATTTGGGAGCAGCATTTGCTAGGAGGCTTAGGATAGATGGGCTTGCTCACAATGCTGGCCCCAGGTGCCCGCATCTCCTGCTTCCAAGCAAGCACATCCTGGGGGACTGACCTGAAACAGAGCCACCTGGCATGGGAGCTGCTTTTCCGAAATTCCTCTGCACCTGACTTTGGGAATCCTCTCGGCCATCTGGTGCTCAGGGCCCAGCTCCTAGCTCAGCCATGTGTGCAGCCAAGAGTCTGGGAACAGAGGAACCACTTGCCCCATCAGTCATGTTCATATCCAGAGCCTGAACCAGTAGGGTGGAGGAAGCCCTGGCCTTGGTGGGGAGTCCTAGGGCAACAGGATCCCCCGCAGCACTTCCAGGTTATTCTATACAGAGTCCTTGCTCTCAGCCCCATTTCCCCTTCTAAGGAAAGTATGGAAAACTAAGATTTCTCTTTGAAACATCTCGGGGTACAACTGCTCTGAGCCCTGAGCTGGGACAACATCCTTGGCATCTGCGCACACCTGTGACTCTTACCTGGGTTTCAGGGCCCTCAGCCCTGCACTGACTCAGGCATCCTGACCACACTCTCTAGTTCTCCTGCTGTAGGAACGGCCACACTTGTTTTCTGTGTAAAACTTAAAATGTTTGTATTAGACTAAGCTTTCTGTGATACTTAGAAAATAAGATAGTAAGAAAATTAAGGTGCTTTGGTGGTCTAAATAATTGTGAAGCACATTTAAAAAAATTATAAAATGCCTTAAATATTTCTAAGTAAATTTAAGAGAGGATCTACTGGATTTTCACTAACTGCTTAAAAAAAGAAAGAGAGAGTTACTTTGATCCATCGTACCATACTGTGAGCTGTAACAGTAACCTCATAGCTGCTGCACTCAATGATTTGTTTCATTCTGTTGTTTAAAAACAGGGATTCATTCAGCTGCATAGGAGATGAATTCTGTCATTAGAAACTTTGCCATCAGGCTTAAGAAATATATTTATAACTCATTTCTTTCAGGAAACAGGTTTCAAGATCTCCATAAGTCTTTTATTAAGATAAATCACAGCTTTGTCAGTTTCTCCAGAAGTACTCTATTTTTAATTCCCAAGGAGAATCACAATAATAAAAATAAATTAACCTAGTGGGTTATTTTCTTTCTAATGGCACCTGTTTTTATTAGTAGAATTCCAGTCTACATATCTCTTGTGCTTCACTGGTGGCTTAGGCAGTAAAGAATCTGTCTGCAATGGAGGAGACCTGGGTTCAATCCCTGGGTTGAGAAGATCCCCTGGAGAAAGGAATGGCAACCTATTCCAGTATTCTTGCCTAGAGAATTCCATGGACAGAGGAACTTGGAAGGCTTTCGTCCATGGAGTCACAAAGAGTCGGACACAACTGAGCAACTAATACACATCTTTCTTACTATTTGCTTAGTAGAAGCAATCATTCATAACATTTTATAAAGAACTTTTAGTGCCCTTTTTTTAAAGCTGCACTAGGTCTTAGTTGCCACATATGGGATCTTTAATTATGGCATGCAAACTCTTACTTGCAGTGTATGGGATCTAGTTCACTGACCAGAGATTGAACCCAGGCCCATGCACTGGGAGAAGCCAATGGATCGCCAGGGAAGCCCTCTAAAGAACTCTTAAAGTGAAACTTTTTGGATTTTTGCAACAGCTCTGGGAGGTCCTAGTAGTGATACTGTTCTGCATTCTTGAGCTCCTGTCCTCCCTGAGGGACACAAGGGGCCAAGTGAGCAGATGCTACCCCAGCATCAGACCGCAGGGCCAGACATGCTATGCAACCTCCCTTCCAATGATGTCTTCTTTTAATTGTTCCTCTTGTAAATTCAATACTGTTTTCCTTGAAGCATGTGTTTAAAAGGAAATCCTAGATGTGTTCAAACATTACTGCTCAGTCTCTATTTTCTGTTTTCAAATGACTGGTTCCCATGCTTGATGAAGCTCAATTAAAAAACAAACAAACAAACAAACAAACCTGTCCCAAGTATTTATTGTATAGATTTCCATGCCTGGGGAAACATAATGTGGAAACTGAATCAGAGATTATTTTAAACAAACATATGAATTCTTATATGATACTGCTTANAAGCTCAATTAAAAAACAAACAAACAAACAAACAAACCTGTCCCAAGTATTTATTGTATAGATTTCCATGCCTGGGGAAACATAATGTGGAAACTGAATCAGAGATTATTTTAAACAAACATATGAATTCTTATATGATACTGCTTACTTCATTAATGATTCTAATTTATGTAGTAGTGCCATCCCCATTTATATAATGGAGCCAATTTCAGCACCCTCATCTGAATAAGATGGCTATTTATTTTCCTGTGTGTAAGACTCCTTTAGTATGCCTAAAAATATAAACGTGTTTGTTTCCTATTCCATTCAAACTTTGATTCCAAGCTAAGAGCCACTGGATGAATTCACCTCTAGTTCTATTATGTTTTTATATCAAGTATCAGGCAACATTCCTGTCTATGTGGTATTATTTTTCTCTAATAAATCAAATCCTTCATGATACTTGCTAACCTACTATAGATGGACTGTAGTGATCTTTGTAAGTCTTTGTTTATATCATGTGTTTTCTCCCCTCCTAGAGTAAAAGATGCTGAAAGGTTTGTAGGCAGAAAAAGGGAAAGTCACTCTATAAAATAAAACTAATACATGACTGGAATTGTATTTATTNACTCTCAAAAGTCTTCTCCAACACCACAGTTCAAAAGCATCAATTCTTCAGTGCTCAGCTTTCTTTATAGCCCAATACTCACATCCCAATAACTAAAAGTAAAAAATATACAAAAATCTGTCCTAAAGCAACTTGAATCTAGAAGTATAAGAAACGTTTTCGGAGTTCAGTTCCTTGCTAAGAAACTGTAAGATTTAAGGAGTTAACATCTAAGAAAACTTTTTCTAAACCCATTTAACACTCAATCTATCTGTGGGCTCCAAACCTGGCTATGCATTAGAATCTCCTGTGGAGCTTTTACAGGCTGTGTGAGGCAGCCTTTCAAAAGAATGAGGCAGATCTGCAAGAAGGGATAGGGAAAGATCTCCAGGACATGCTGGAAAGCAACAAAAGCCAGGTGCAGAAGAGTACAATCCCACCCACCCATGCCTGCAGATGCAGAGTATAATGTGTGGAACCATCTGTCAAAAAATATGTAAGAGAAAGAAAACTGAATGACTACAGAATGAGGGGAGGGACAATTGCTTTCACCATGCGACTTTCTACATCTTTTTACTGTGGTTTTTAAAATTATTATTATTTTTTTTGTTTTGCTTAAGTAGGATATATTGGTGGAGAAGGCAATGGCACCCCACTCTAGTACTCTTTCCTGGAAAATCCCATGGATGGAGGAGCCTGGTAGGCTGCAGTCCATGGGGTTGCAAAGAGTCAGACATGACTGAGCGACTTCACTTTCAGTTTTCACTTTCATGCACTGGAGAAGGAAATGGCAACCCACTCCAGTGTTCTTGCCTGGAGAATCCCAGGGACGGGGGAGCCTGGTGGGCTGCCGCCTATGGGGTCGCACAGAGTCAGACACGACTGAAGTGACTTAGCAGCAGCTTAGCAGCGGGATATGTTGGTGGGCACGCATAAGGAGAGGACCGTGCCAGGCTCTCATGAGCGCATGGCCCACCATTTGTCCAGGGGAACATGATCAGGGATGTATTTGACTTCACAGCCACCCTGGATGGGCCGCTTTTCTATCATGTTTTCAAATTCATTGGCATTATACTTAGTAAATCTCCACTTCTTGGAGATGTGGATCTTCTGGTATCCAGAGAACTTGAACTTGGCCCTAGGGAGGGCCTTAATCACATGCTCCTTGTTCTGCAGCTTGGTGCAGATGGACACTGACTTGGCCAGTGTCGACCCTGGCCACTGTGCGTACCTGTCTGGAGCCCATTAGCTCCAGCACAGTACAGCGTCTTGTTCCTGTGGATAACGTGGAAGGGGTGGAGCCACATTTGGATGTGAAAGCCATCTTTGCCACTGCTTTTCACCATGTACTTGTTGGCACAAATACAGGCAGCCTCCAGGGGTTCAGAGGAGAGTGGACGCACGTGACACTGTGGCCACAGAGTGGGGACTCAGCTTCTTTCTTTCGGCTTCTTCTGCCCCATGTCAAAGATGTGGATCTTAGCATCACGGACACACCTCGACCGAAGCCAGACTTTGAATAGAGCTTGTTCTCACAGTACACCAGGAGGGGCAGTGGTCATGGTGACACCAGGATCTTCGGTGAAAAGAGCTGCTTATTTTTTCTTACAAGAAAAAAATACATTCTTGAGCCCCACCTTAGATCTACAGGGAAAAGTTAATGGGTGGTACCTAATAATCTTCATTTTTAACAAGCTCCCCAGGCAATTCTTTTGCTCAGTAGAGAAATGGCAGTTAAGGAACTATTGATCTAAAGCCCTAACAGAGAGGGTAGGGCAATGCCTTATTCACAGTTGCTTCCTGTGAAAACTTTGTTACTCTAATTAGACTTTATGTTTCTTAAAGATATGAGTAATAGTTGCTTCCCTTGTGGCTCAGCTGGTAAAGAATCTGCCTGCAATGCGGGAGACCTGGGTTCGATACCCGGGTTGGCAAGAATCCCTGGAGAAGGGAAAGGCTACCCACTCCAGTATTCTGGCCTGGAGAATCCCATGGACTGTATAGTCCATGGGGTCACAAAGAGTTGAACATGACTGAGCAATTTTCACTTCACTTCACTAATAACTTAGAATTTCCACTCTGTCCCTTTGGCACACCACTGAAGATCCTGGTGTCGCCATGGGCCGCCACCCCGCCCGGAGTTACTGGTATTGTTAAGAACAAGCTGTACCCAAAGTCCGGCTTCTGCCGACGTGTCCCTGATGCTAAGATTCGCATCTTGGTGGATTCATGTCGATGTATGGCAAAGCCAATAGAGTATTGTAAAGTAAAATAAAGTAAAAAAAAAAATAAAATAAAATTTTAAAAATGTAAAAAAAAAATCTTATTTTGAAATGTCCATACTTTTTGTTAATAAAAAATAATGTAGTATTATTGAATGTTCAAATTTAGTCACAGGTATTTATAACCATATTGTGCAAAAAAAGGATCTCTGTTCATTACAGATTTATATATTATGTCCATTTACTCTGTTCTCCTTTCTTGTAACTTCTAAGTATTCCTATCTTAATTTTCCAAGTGGGGTTAACTACTAGAAGAATACATGGATTAAACAGATTATAGGTTGAAACAGATTTTTAAAAGATGAACCAATAGCCCAGCTCACAGTTCTATTGTCCACTGTGAGTATGGGAAGGAAAGCTATATTTTCTAGTCTAATGACATCGACAGAAGATTTAATGTATACAGGGCTAAAAAATCACACCCTGGGATAAAATACAACAGCAAGTGGTAAACTTTTATACTGAGGACACTTCAGTGACGAGTCAGCTACAAAGGACAGATATCAACTCAAGCAGATCCAGTGCCCTAGTAACCTTTCTCCTCTTGTAAACAGTCTTCAGTGCCCAAACCTAAGGGAAGAGATTACATGCCAAGCCAAGCCAAGAGAAAGGATTCATCTTAGAGAACTTCCTGTTGGAACAGAAACGAAGGTTTCTGAGAGGTCTACTCAACACCCTTAGCAGGCTTTTTCATTCTCAATGAAGGATGAGTTAGAGTAGAGGTCTGGATCATGGAAACCTTGACATAATCCTTAAAAAGTATTCCTACAGGAAGATTTCAAAGAACTTCAACAGAATTACAAATCAGAAGTACTCAACAAAAGCAAAATGGGTAGTGCTGAGTTGTCCAGAAAAGTCAGCAGCAAATAGCGCACCATACTGTTTCAAAACACACAGTAAGGGCAAAGTGTAAAGTGCATAATATGCAGGGATTTCTACCTATTCGATCCATTCTGAAGAATATGTATTATAAGTTCCTCAAAGTTCATTTCGTAGTTTTTCTTTATTTCCACTAGAGGTCAGATGATAGATGATTGGCAAATACAAGAAAAATCCAGGCAATCCTCGCTTTGCATGGTAGTGTGGGATCATAAAAATACTTACACAAGTTGAAACCACACAAAGCTATCTTAGTAATCACTGGGAAAATCACAACTGTCCCCTGAGCTTCAAAAATGTGAAAACATTTAAAACTCTCTTACTGTTAATTGTAATATAGAGAGGAATGAAAAATTAGTGAAACATTTAGTACACTGTAATTTAAAATATGAGGATGTTAAGTGTGCCTTCACTAAGTGCTTCTGGCTGCACATCCAGAGTCTCTCAAGGGGCAGCAGGGTCAACACTCTTACCATCAGTTACTCATTTCACTGTTTCGCTTGTGCTCAATTTAAATTTCACTTCCAGAAACATCACTTTTTGTACTCTGCTGGACTTTCATCTTTACTGACCACTTCCCTCTTTTGATCACCCAGCTTCGTATGTAAGATGGGTAAGATGTCGGGTTTATCAGTTGGAAAGCAGGATGCAGCACAGCACCCTTTCCTGCCTGGGTGTGAGCTGAAGGACAGACGCCCAGCTGTCACTGACATACTGACTTGCTGACCTGCATACCGAAGAGCTAGAAGCAAACTTTGTTCTTTATTTGCACAGTTAATATTTCATGGTGGCCAAAATTTGAATCGTGTTATTGGGGGACTGGTATTTAACTAAACCATGGTGATACAGTGATGTAAGGAGAAATATATATTTGGTCTTCCTTCCTGGTTCCTTGCACAACAGTACCTAAAACCTTTGTGAAGTTCCTGAGTGACAGAGGAGCATCTTTTGTTATTTATAACAAGCCCCTCTCAACCACACTTGAGTTTATGCTAATACAGTGACCCCAGATGGGCCCATGGATAGCTTCACAATGGTCAAGTTGCCCCATCCCCCACCCCCTGAACCGACTGTGTGATTAGAGATTTAGAGTTTCAGCCCATGTCCAACCTTTAAGGAAGGGACAGCAGTTGGAAATTAAAAAAAAAAAAAAATCACCAATGGCCAATGATTTAATCTATCATGTCTACATAGTGAAGCTTCTATTAAAAACCCTACCCAAAGGGTTTGGAGTGCTTCAGGGTTGGTGAATGCATTCAGGGGCCAAAAGAGTGGCATATCCCAATTCCAAAGGGACAGAAGTATGTGGGACCCTTAGGACCTTGCCCTATGTACCTCTTCATCATTTATAACCTTTATAATTATAAAAGGAATAGCGCAAAGGAAAGTGCTTCCCTGGGTTCTGTGAGCCATCAGAGCAAATTATCAAACCTAAATAGGGAGTCGTAGAAACCCCCAATTTGCAGCCAAGTCAGACAGAAATGGACATAACCCACATATTCACTATTTGTCATTGGTGTCTGAAGTAGGGGGGCGCAGATTAGCTGGACTGAGCCCTTAACCTATGGTGGTGATGTTGTACAGTGGCTAAGTCATGTCTGACTCTTTGCAACCCCATGGACTGTAGCCTACCATGCTGCACTGTCCATGGGATTGTCCAGGCAAGAATAACGGAGTGGGTTGCCATTTCCTTCTCAGATGGCATCTTACCGACCCAAGGATCAAACCCGTGTCTCCTGTATTGGCAGGCAGATTCTTTACCACTGAGCCACCAGGGAAGACCCCAAAATATAGAACATTTCACAGTTAACCTGTGGGGTCTACTCTAACTCCAGGTAATCACTGTCAGAGTTGAATTAAATTGTAGGACACTCAGTTGGTATCTACAGAGAATTGAGTGTAGAAAACCCACACATTTGTTGTCAGAAGTGCTATAACCAGAGAAACAGTTTTCCTTTGCATGGTGACTTAAATCTGTGCAAATCAGAACCACACAAAGTACGGACTGCCTATACAGCATTCTCTAAAACAGTATTTCTGAAACTGTCCCACGGGAGTTAAGGTTACACACATAAAGATTCCACAGTCAAATAAGACTAGGGAGGTGCTGGGCTGAGATCAAATCACTTTATTTACCAGCAAAACACCTTGGAGAATTCAACCAGTTGATGTGCACACTGCATTTCCCAGATGGGGATCAAGGTGATGTTATTATTTCCCACTTTAGGAATGTGTTATAGAAGTTAACGTTCAGACTCACCAGCTGTGAATATTTACTATACATTTAATGTTTTATAATTACAATTGTTATAGTTTAAATTTATAATTTTTTTAAATTTACAATTGGTACAAAGTACTGGTATATTAAATGTTTACTAAAACCACTCCCTTAACACAGGATACCAAATTAGCAACAGCATTACCAATCACTTACAGCATTCAGTATTGGAAAACATATGAGCAAGAAAAGTCAATGACTAATAACACACCAAAACTTTTGAAAATTATCTCTGCCTCTCTTTTTTGCACTGGGGATCCAGGGCTTCCGTAGTGGCCCAGAGGGTAAAGAATCCTCCTGCAATGTGGGAGGACCTGAGTTTGATACCTAGGTTGGGACGGTCCCCTGGAGGAAGGGCTGGCAACCCACTCTAGTATTCTTGCCCGGAGAATCCCCATGGACAGAGGAGCCTGGCGGGCTATCGTCTGTGGTTGCAAAGAGGCAGACACGACTGAGAGACTGGGCACAGCACCACAGAGAGGATCCTAGTTCCCCATCAGGGATCCTTGAAGCCACGACCCCTGCAGTGGAAACCTGGGAGTCTAAACCACTGGNGTGTATGGCAAAAACCATCACAATATTGTAATTATCCTCTAATTAAAATAATTTTTAAAATAAATAAAGGCATATGCTACACACACACAAATACATATGATAAAGTGATTATACGTAAATAGGTATAGACTAAGTAAATAATATTAATAATGTTACCAATTAATAAGTAGTATTTAATACTTAATTTCTGAACAAAGATTAAGGACAAAGTTGTCCAACTTGAGGAGGAAATCCAAAACTGATTTGTGCATGTGGGAACTCAGCAACATCCCACAGGGAGAAATAACCATTCCTACCAGTTCCAGAGACACACATAAAGCTGATGGGTTGTAAAGATCTGTTCTGTCCCACCTCTGAGAGCAGCCTCAGCTCTGGGCCCACTACCATGAATCCCTTGTGAGACAGGATATGACGCAGAAGAATCAAACAGGGAGCAGACGGAAGGAGGGCAATCATCTTTTAGACAAAAGGGATTAAAATATTTTAGCTATTTTAAGAGAAGTTCCACAGAGAAAGTAGCACTTCAGGAACTATTTTTGAATGAAGAAAAGACGTTATGGTGATGACCAGGGAATTTCCAGAGATTTTTTTTTTTTCTGCTGAAGAGGAAAGTGTTGTGCTATACTTATATACCTGTGGTGAGGGCTGAGGGGTGGGGGGATGGCTAGAGGGAGGGTAAACACTAAGAAAAGGGGGGCGGGGGCTACTCGCCCGAGGAAGGATAACAAAGAAAGCTAGGATAAGGCAGAAGAGATTAGATCATGCAGGGGCAGCGAGAGACAAAAATAAAATGAAGAAGGATTTCTGCAGGTGGAGGTCCAAGCTGTATTAGTTTATTCATTTGTATGCCACAGTATGGTACACGGGTAAAACAGACACTTGACACTATCTGCTTTCCTTCCACCAAGCGATGAACACACAGTGTAAAATGAACCCAAATGCCTGCTATGGCTCAACTATTCACTCATTCAAAGCACTCTCGGGACACTGGAAACACAACAATGATAAAATCAAGACACCAAGTGTCTACACTCTCGAAGCTTACATTTTACTGGAAGGAGATAGACAGAAATGAGGCTGGTACAGCCCGAAGGAGCAGTGGCAGGGGACGATGCCAGATAGTTGGGGACAATCTGCTGGGTCTTATGGGCCACAGGAATGCTTCCACTCTGAGTGGGATTCCAGCAGAAGAGTCACGGATCTGACATTTTTAAAGTACTACTCTGGTTTCTATGTTGGCAGGAGGAGGACTAGTTAGGAGGCTACTGCAATAATCTCAATTTATATAGGAGAGGGAGGTGAAAAGATGAGAAGCAGTGAGATTCTGAAGGTGAGCCAACAGGATTTTGCTGAAAATTTAGTGCAAATTACACGAGAAGAAAAGTGGAAGTGTTAGTCACTCAGTCAAGTCTGACTCTGTAACCCCTTGGACTGTAGCCAGCCTCCTCTGTCCATGGAACTCTCTAGGCAAGAATACTGGAGTGGGTGCCATTCCCTTCTCCAGAGAAGAAGCTAGGGTGACTCCAAAGATTCTGGCCCAAAGGAACTGCCATTAACTGAGATGAAGAGGACTGTGGAAAGAGTAGGGCTGACTGGGAAACCAGATCTGGAGTTTGACTTTAGACACACTAGAGGATCAGATGCTCACTATTCATCCAAGTAGAGATACTGAGTTGGCGATTACATATTTAAGACGAGACCTCAGGGAAGAGGTCTACAAAAGTGATAAAAATTTAGGGATCACCCACACACAGATGAAAGCTGAAGTGGTGAGACCAGGCAAATGTCAGAAAAAGAGAACTACTGAGGAATGAACCCTGTGGAACTCCGGTGACAAAATCCCAGGGAGATAAGAAGGAAGTGCAATGAGACTGAGGATGAGGAGAAGGAAGGAAGAGGGAGGCCTGAGAACTATCAGTACAGGGATCTTCCAGAAGCCAGGTAAGGCGAAGCTCGCTAGCTTTGATAAGAACTGCTCCAACGGAGCAGCAAAGATGAAAGTCCCACTGGGCTCGGTTCAGAGAGAATGGACCTCAACTAGATAAGGAAAGATGGGAAGAAAAGCCACAGCTGGAGGCAGCGAACACAGACAATTCTGGTGAATTTTACTACAAAGGGAGAAAAGAAATGAGGCTGCAACTGAAGGATGAATGTCAGGTTGTTTATTTTTTAATGAAGTTAAATATTATTTGCACACTAATGAGGGGGGGAAATGATACTGGGGAAGGGGGTAACTGCTGGGGTCAAGTCCTTGAATAAGGAGATGGGATCTTCTACAATGAATACACCTACAGATAATCTCCAATGACTTAGCAGTTTCCTTTTCTTCCTGAAATTACATTTCCAGAAAATTTCCTATTTCTGAAAATAGATCTCTCCAACTAAAGCAAACTTTGGCTCACATACAAATGGTTGAATGTGAGATGTGTAGCACTGACGCTTCAAAAACAGCGACTACAATAAAAAAATGTCCGAAGGGGAAAATGTCACTTATTTGAAGAATATATACTATTTTGACAAAACAGATAAAACTACTTTTCATCATTTAAGGATCTCTTCTTTCTGTGGGTGTGTACAAACCCTTTAGCTACATTTTATTAATCTACTTCAAGGTCTACCAAAGTGTACCATTATGCATACCTGAATGAACAGATTTCAAGCAGGCTTGAAGTCTGCTAGAAAGATGGCCCGCCTGAGCAGCCGGTCTACAAGTCATCCAATCTTGCCATAAATACAGAGGACTGTGCTGAGGCTGTGAGTAGGTACACTGCTGGGCAGGCAAGGTCACCACTAAAACAGAGAGGAGCCCAGAGGACCCGAGCACGGTCAACACCGTGAGAACCGCTGAGCCTGATGGCATCCAGTTCCTGGACGGCACTGTCCCTGGCAACAGGACGCCAGGATGAGAACTGAAGCCCAGGTTAGCTTGCCCTGTCAATGGGATGAATTCTGCAGAGCCTTCCGCTTTACAGAGCCATTCTCATTTGGTTAATTCTTCAATCCTTTGCTTCCATTAGCAAAACCTGTATCCTTTACCTGTGTCTGTATTATCCTTTCGGCAATCACCATCACCCTTCTGACAATCTTACACATAAACATTTCAGATGATAACGCCTCTTTATCTCAATAAATATATCTTTTCTCACAAATATTAGAATATGTAGTAAGCACTGCAAACACAGGATTTAACGGATACCACTGTTTAGGACAAAATTAAATTAAAAGAAAAAGTCTGTTTAAAGTGGTTTTAAGGAAAAATATTAAGTAAACAGTACAAGTGCTACGCAGATGTGGCAGAAACCACGATGGTGGTCAATGAAGGCTGGACATGCGGCAGTGGTAAGGAAACCAAACATCACTGATGTGGTGAAAAGGGACGGAAAATCACGCCTACCTTGCCATCACTTGATCCTTAAGTTCTAAGAAGCTTGTGCCACAGTCCTCCTCTGTCTTGTCCAAAGAAACAGAGAACCTCTCAAAGCACCGAAATCGGTGAATGCATCGTGCAGCGGCCCTGCAGCCAGGACAAGGCTAAAAACAAAGCGCTGTGCAGCTGGCAGGAGGAAAGTGGAGAGAGCCGCTAGGTGACACTCCTGAGCGGACAGGCAGCCCCAGCGAGGCAGTCCTGGGGGAGAGGGGTATGTGAAAGGCTGTGGAGCTTCCAAACGCTCATCATTTCCAACACGGGTTTCACAGAATGAGAACCCAAGCCCAGGGCAGGGAATCTGAGCTCTCCTCCCACAAGGGGAGAGCAAAGATGAGGAAAATAAGGCAGGCAGAGCCCAGTGCAGACTCCTTGGCATCTGGATGGCTGGAAAAGTGAGAATGAGGAGAGAAGTCCCTGAATCAAATAGAAGGGACTCTGCTCTCCCCGTAACCATGGCATCGAAGGAAATGTTGATCCTCCGATATGCAGAAAATAAGGACAGGCCAGCAAAAAAAAAGGAAAGTGACTTCAAGAACCAGACACACAGAAAGCCGGCCTTAAAATAGGAAGAATGTAAGAGGAATATGAGTCAGACCTATGACAAGTTAAATTAAGTAAAAAAGCTCCAATTCTTCTAATCTGCAGACAGCCTACATCCCAAGGCTCCTTCATGAAGCAGTGACGTGAAAAAGACTGGCCACATGTCTATGGCGCAGCACGTGTGACCCGTGAGGCTCTGAGCGAGGCCACAGAGAAGAGCAAAGTCCCAGGAACCCCCAAGGCTCTGGAGAGAAGGCCCCCATGCGGCCGGCCACCACAGAAAGCTTCCCAAGTCATCGGTGGGGACCATCCACAAAGTCTCTGCTTCAAAAGATGCCTTTTGCCCCATACTTGTCACAGAGATTCCTGGGCAGTATAAATATCTCCAGGACTTCCAGACAGATGTCCAGGGCCATTTAATTTTCTTTTTTACATTTATTAATATTTAAGTATCATAAATCAAAAGGACCACAGTGGACTATGTCCCAATTTCTTTGTCAAACAGGACCACTCATCTGTGAATAGCTTTTGTGCATACAAAACCACCAAATTATCTACAATGGCATAGCTTTCCCCAGCTTCTGCAGTTTCATAATTTATTGCACACGATATCAGACCGCTATAATTACTGATAAACACAAGTCGATATTATGTTTGAAATCCTGTGTTTTGAGCTCAAGGAAAACACTTCCACTTTACAAAGGAAGAGAAGTTTAACACTTCTCCACAAAGCATTCTGAAAGTTTTACTTTCCCCTACCCCTAAAATAAAAATTGGATATGTCATTGTGTTTCCTCTAACAATGATTTTTTTGACGTATTAGAATTATCAGATCAATGCAACTTACAGCCCTGATAAAGAAGTATCTTACATTTGCATAGTTAGTATGTTTATCAAATTTGTATTTCACTACAAGTGCTCCTTACCCTTTCTGTCTTTAATCAAAAGTCTCTTAAAAAATAAATTTTAAATACGGTTACAGCTTTAAAAAAGTGGGCTTCCCTGGTAGCTCAGCTGGTAAAGAATCTGCCTGCAGTGCAGAAGACCCCAGTTCGATTCCTGGGTTGGGAAGATCCCCTGGAGAAGGGATAGGCTACCCACTGCAGTATTCTGGCCTAAAGAATTCCATGGACTGAGGTCCATGAATTCCATAGTCCATGAGGTCACAAAGAGTCAGACACAAGTGAGCGACTTTCATAGCTAAAAAAAATTTCAGAATGTATAATGCTAGGAACTTAAGAATGTACCTAAATGCTTATCAAGAATAAAGATAAACACAAAAATATATACATATACATTGCAGCACTGTTAAGTACTAAAAAAAAAAAAGAGAGAGAGATCAGCTGAAGAATTCATCAACAGAGAACCAGGTAAATTATGGTAATCCACAGAATGGAATTCTACACAGCCATTAAAACGCATGAGATATCTGTATATGCCGATGTGAAAAGCTCTCCTAGACCACTGGAATAGTTTTAAAAATTAAGAGGAACAAGGTACAAAACCATGTATACCATATGACCCCTTCCATCTGGATAGAAATTCAAAATTGTTAATGGTATGTCCCACTGGGGAAAGGGGACTGTAGGAAGGAGACAAGACACTTCCACTTTTCATTCTTCTATCTTTCTATATTGCTTCAATTGCTTAGCAGATTTTGGAGGTTTTTTGTTTTTTAGTTACGAGTTATGTGGTCAAAGGAGACATGGACCTTTTTTAAGAGTCATCATTTTACTTCACATTGCTCAAAACTAATACATATTATACACTGAATTTTTTCCTTTAATAACCAATAAAAGATGCTACTGAGCCAATTAATTTCAAAACTAGTGATTAAGGGAAAGAATCAAGCATTTAAATCTGCTTCTCCTATATAAACGGTACCACTAGGTAACCAAAGGAGTAGACAAAGGGAAGTTTTCTTGTTATAAAAGTACTCCAGCTAATAAATGAAGAAGAAATTTTATAAATAAAATATTTTGCAACTGCTAATGAACAAATGAATGGATACTGGCATTGATCAATGGCAGCAAACATAATAAAAATAGAAACAACCAGACATTTCATGCCTCCTGACAGAAGACTATACCATCCACTCATAAAATACTCTTGTAGGGAAAAATACCTGAAATCGGATCAAGACCTTCTAGCTCCAACTATCAATATACAGGGAAGAGAGGAACATGCTGAGAGATACTACAGGGATATGATAAGCAAATTCCAGAAAGTGGATAAACAACCACTTTCTGTAAGAAACAAATCGCAAAGGAAAAAAGAGAAACATGAGCAAAACCGACAAATCAGGGTTTTCCAACAGCAGGACTAGCTGGCTGTGTGGATCACAATACACTGTGGAAAATTCTGAAAGAGATGGGAGTATCAGACCACCTGACCTGCCTCTTGAGAAACCTATATGCAGGTCAGGAAGCAACAGTTAGAACTGGACATGGAACAACACACGGGTTCCAAATAGGAAAAGGAGTACGTCAAGGCTGTATATTGTCACCCTGCTTATTTCACTTCTATGCAGAGTACATCATGAGAAACGCTGGGCTAGAAGAAGGACAAGCTGGAATCAAGATTGCCAGGAGAAATAGCAATAACCTCAGATATGCAGATGACACCACCCTTATGGCAGAAAGTGAAGAGGAACTAAAAAGCCTCTTGATGAGAGTGAAAGAGGAGAGTGAAAAAGTTGGCTTAAAGCTCAACATTCAGAAAACGAAG
>SJYV01009011.1:999421-1055613 GCA_006410875.1 Neotragus pygmaeus | reverse complement strand
CCCTGGAGAAGGAAATGGCAACCCCCTCCAGTACTCTTGCTTGGAAAATTCCATGGACAGAGGAGCTTTGTAGGCTACAGTCCATGGGGTTGCAAAGAGTCAGACACGACTGAGCAACTTCACTTCACTATGCCATTTTCAGCACAGGCGAAGTTCCTTCTAAATTTATTCTAATTAAACAAGTTCTAATTCAACTTGTTCTCTCAGCAAATGTATATAGGGCCAATATGGTACCAGCTGGCTGTGAGAAAAGTTTTGATCCTGTATTTGGCATGAGTGTTTCTGAGGCTCTCGTGATGTGTAAGGGAACACAGAACTGTGGAACTGCCCTCTCGAAATCTGAATGACTTCCTCTCTCCTGTCTCCGTTTAATTTCATCCATGCATTTGGACCATTGAAGATCATGATAACCAAGCAGCCTCAATATATCCTTTTCTCTCTGTTTTATCTTCCTAGGAAAAGACAGAAAAACTCTTTCCCCCAGGTCTTATTGTTTAGTCGCCAAGTCATGTCCGACTCTTTTGTGATCCCCATGAACTGCAGCTCCTCTGTCTGTGGGATTTCCCAGGCAAGAATGCTGGAATACTGGAATGCCATTTCCTTCTCCATCCTCCAGGTCTTGCTAGGCTAAAATAAATGAATGTTCTGTGTATGCTGGGATTTGTTTTTTTTAATCACAACTAGTCATAAATCCTGATCTAGAATCTGCTATTTTTCTTTGTTTTTGCCTTTTGTAAAATAAGCCAGGTAAAATGATCAGGAACCGCTTAGCATAGTCAAAGTCAATCAGAGAGGACGAAAATATCGAGAAAAAAACATAACAACTCTATTGTGGGTGTGCATGTCCCCAGAAGTTAACCTCGGGCTTTGAGTTCCACCCTTTTAAGGTAGTGTCCTGTTCAAGAAGAAGTGAATATCTCACTCTTCTTTAAAATTTCATGGTGTTCTTTCAAATCCCTAGTGGTTAAGTGTGATGCTTTGTCAAATCCGGACAACGGAGTTGTAAACTGTTCCCAAAACCATGGAAGCCTCCCATGGAACACCACCTGTACGTTTGAGTGTCAGGAAGGATATAAACTCACTGGACCCCAGCACTTACAGTGTACCTCCTCTGGGATTTGGGACAACAAGCAGCCAACATGTAAAGGTAAGGTGGTTCCCCATCAAGATTAACTGTAACATCTCAACCTATTCTCCAAATGGGCAAGTCTGACCTGCTAATATAACTTGGGACATGTGTTGCAGCTGTAACCTGTGCAGCCATCAGCCATCCTCAGAACGGCACTGTGAAATGTAGCCACTCCTTGGTTGGAGACTTTGCCTTCAAGTCATTCTGCCACTTCACCTGTGCAGAGGGCTTCACGTTGCAGGGGCCAGCCCAGGTTGAATGCACTGCCCAGGGACAATGGACACAGCAGGTCCCAGTTTGTGAAGGTAAGCCTGAGAGTCTCCTTTCTCAAAGAATAGCAGTCTGCAAATGTGGGCACTTAAAATGAAACTGGCTGCCTACATTAACTATAATAATCAGATCTGATGGGCAACAATCATCTTATATTTTTGAGATGCTTGTCCAGGGAAAGGACTGTGTGGAATAAGAGTGGATGCTTTGCTGGTTTCTTAATTGTCCTGGGCTAATATAACTTTGCAACTCCATGGACTGTAGCCCGCCAGGCTCTTCTGCCCATGGGATTTCCCAGGCAAGAATACTGAGGTGAGTTATCATGTCCTCCTCCTGGGGATCTTCCCAACCCAGGGATTGAACCCACATCTCCTGGGCTCTGGCACTGGCAGGTGGATTCTTTATTGCTGAGTCACCAGGGGGCTACAGTCCATAGGACTGCAAAGAGACTGATACAACTGAGCACACAAACAAATATATAAATATATGTAACTTTATAACATTGGCATCGAGTAAGCAGAAATCTTAATCTAAAGGGAAATCGCATTAGAAAATTTACAAATTAGAATTATGAGAACATGTTGTTGCTGTTGTTGTTCAGTTGCTAAGTCATGTCTGACTCTTTGAGACCCCATGGACTGCAGCACTCCAGGCTTCCCTGTCCTTCACTATCTCCCTGAGTTTGCTCAAATTCATGTCTATTGAGTTGGTGATGCTATCTAACCAACTCATCCTCTGCTACCCCCTTCTCCTTATGATTTGACTCTAAAACTCTTGTCATGCCCTTCTTCTGAAACTGCTCATAACTAGCAGTGAGGAAAATGTTTCAAGAATGGTCTCATTTAAAGAGACACCCTTAAAACATAAATAAGCACTAAAATTTAGTTTAATAAAGCAAGACTGAGGATACTGAAAACAAGCAGGTTTCACTATCAGGTGCTAGCATTTTTGTAGCCAAATACAGCACAGAGTTATTTCTAGTGGCAAAAAACCACAAGACAAAAACCAAACTGTAAAGCAGATAAATTTGATGTGGCTGCCTTCTTATCTTCCTTTCTTTTTGGCCTCATCTGTAAGTACTCAAGACTCATAAGTTGCTCCCTGGCTACCTAAAATCTTTCTCCTGACCCTAACTTCATCACATGTCAGAACAGAGCTCAGGAGCCATTGGTCCTGTAAAAGGCTGTCTAGTACCATTATCAACAGAGGGACTGGAATTCAAAGAAAACACAGCCATCTTCCCATTTGTCCAGGGACTAATGAAGAGGCACAGTTGTGTCTGACTCTTTGCAATCCCATGGACTGCAGCCTGCCTTGCTCCTCTGTCCATGGAATTCTCCAGGCAAGAGTACTGGAGTGGGTTGCCTTTTCCTTCTCCAGGGGATCTTCCTGACCCAGGGATNAGAGGCACAGTTGTGTCTGACTCTTTGCAATCCCATGGACTGCAGCCTGCCTTGCTCCTCTGTCCATGGAATTCTCCAGGCAAGAGTACTGGAGTGGGTTGCCTTTTCCTTCTCCAGGGGATCTTCCTGACCCAGGGATCGAACCTGGATCTCCTTCACTGAGGGCAGTTTCTTTACCCACCGAGTCACGAGGGAAGCCCAATGAAAAGGCAGCCACATAAAATTTATCTGCTTTGCAAATTGCCCCAAAGGACTTGATTCTAATTTCCTACATACTGAAAACTAATTAGCACTGAAATGTATTGGTGACTTTCTGTCAGTTTCAGAAGTCTTCCAGTCGATTTTTCTTAGCTGCTACCCATATCCTATCATTTTCAGTGGTACGATGTTCACGTTTAGACGTTTCTGGAAAGCTCAGCATGAACTGCAGTGGGGAGCCCATGCTTGGCACTGAGTGCACGTTTGCATGTCCTGAAGGATGGATGCTCAATGGCTCTGTAGTGCTGACCTGCGGTGCTACAGGACACTGGTCTGGGATGCTGCCAAGTTGTGAAGGTGAAGTGCTGAGTGATCGTGGTTGTCTGGGGCGGGGGAATCAGAGAGAAGAAAGCGAGTGAAGAAAGGAAGCTATCTGGCTACAACAATGAACTATCCAGTTATATCCAAACCAGAAAGGTCACCCAGGTTAACATTTAAGGGATGGATATTTCATTTTACGGGGAAGAGAGAAAACAGGAGTGACATGTTGATGGAATTTTGATAATTGGAGAAAGGAGAGCTAGTGGGAAAAATTGGAGGGGAAAGGAAAATGAGTGAAAAAGAGAGAAAGAGAGACAGAGGTTAACCAAGGTGTGCTGTAAAAGCTTGGCAAGTTAGAGCTCTGTCTGACCGTGCTGGGAGATAAGCTCACAAAGAAGTTTGGGCTATCTCAAAGGCCGTTAGGACTATGTCTATGCCTCATGTATTGGACTAGATGACTCTTCTGCTTTGCACGTTATAACCAGTGTACAAAGAAAAGGGCAAATGGACAGAACAGGAAGACTTTAAATTTAATTTATTCTCATGACCATTCACCCCCTGTTTCCTTAGCTCCCACTGTGTCCCAAACTCCCTTGGCAGTTGGACTTTCTACTGCTGGAGTCTCCCTTGTGACAATACCATCATTTCTCTTCTGGCTTCTGAAACGCCTTCAGAAGAAAGGTGAGGGCATTTATGAATGTATTCCAAAAAGGTTTTTGAAAAAAAATTTTTTTCTCATTGATGAGTCATGTTGTCTTTCACAGATTTAAAAAGTAATTAGAGTCAAATCACTAGTCATTTAATGATAAACATGAATAAACAGCAGGATAAATAAGTAGAAATCTTAGGAAAAGAGTTTTAATACAAATGTCAGCATGCTAACATTGTACAGCTCCAGGGGATGCTACTCACTTTGAACCCTGTGGTCCGAGGGTTGCTGCACTGAGGCTGCCATAATTAGTGTTCATGGGAAAATGAAGACAGTGTTTCCAAAAATTGTATTCGGAATACAGGCTTAAATTTGGGAGCATCTCAGGAAATATTCTCAGGCAGAATTCTTGCCAGGAAAAAATCATGGATAAAAAAGCCTGGTGGGCTACAGTCCACAGGGTCACAAAGAGCTGGACACGATGGATCAACTAAGCACACGCAGAGAATATGCAAACACATCTAGCCACACTCTTGATCTGTTTGGCCTACAGAGTCTTTAAATTTTTTTGAAATAAATTCTGACATTTACGAAATAGGAAATTTCATATCAAATCAGATTTGAGATTTCTCATGACCAACTTGAAGACAGGCTTGGCAGGTGGAGCCTATAGGCTATCTGCCTGCCTTAGGAAGCTGCTGTACCCTTTGCAAGAATGTACGCTTTGCATTCACCCTGCCCTGTCGTCACCAAGATATGTTTGTGTTCTGATAATTATAGGGGCCTTGAAGGCCTTGAGTTTGCAATCCGTGATAAATAGAGTCATATTGTTTCAGGATTTAAAATGTCCTTGAAAGTCATTTAGCCCAAATTAATAGTTCTCTTTCTCTTGCAGCAAAAAAATTTTCTCCTGCCAGGTAAGCTGCATTCTTGAATTTAGTTTGGTGCAAAAGTAATTGCGGTTTTGCACTGTTGAAATTTGCTGTTTGATATTGGAATACATTCTTAAATAAATGTGCTTATGTTATACATTATTTTAATGCACATTTCTCGTTTTATGTGTTTTTGCTAATGACTGTGTGTGCTAAGTTGCTATAATTGTGTCTGACTCTTTGGAACCCTATGGACAATAGTCCACCAAGCTCCTCTGTCCACAGGATTCTCCAGGCAAAAATCCTGGAGGGGATATTTCCAACCCAGGGATCGAACCTGAGTCTCTTATGTCTCCCGCATCGACAGACAGGTGCCCCCTAGGAAAGCCCCACTAATGGCATTACTTGCTGTTTATTTATTTATTTATAATGAAGAGCAATAGTTTCCTACTCTGTTCCTATTTGCTCTCTTTTTAAAATTAATTAATTTATTTTAATTAGAGGTTAATTTTTCTACAATACTGTGGTGGTTTTTGCCTTACATGAACATGACTCACCCACAGGTGGACATGTGTCTCCCCATCCTGAATCCCCCTACTCAGAGCACCAGCTTTGAGTGCCCTGCTTCATGCATCAAACTTACTATTTTGGACTACAGAAATTATGTTCAGCAAAACTCAAAGCAATTTTTAAATTCGAATTCAAAATGGGTTGTAAAGCAGAGGAGACAACTTGCAATATCAACACATTTGGCCCAGGAACTGCTAATGAACATACAGTGCAGTGGTAGTTCAAGACATTTTGCAAAGACGCAGCCTTGAAGATGAGGAGCATAGTGGCCAGCCATCGGAAGTTGACAATGACTAATTGAGAGCATCACCAAAGCTGATCCTCTAACAACTAACTACGTGAGAAGCTGCCAAAGAACTCAGTGTCAACCATTCTTTGGTCATTTGGTATTTGAAGCAAATTGCAAAGGTGAAAAGGCTCAATAAGTGAGCTGACCGCAAAAAAAAAAAAAAAAAAAAAATCATCATTTTGAACTGTTGCCTTCTCTTATTCTACACAACAACAACAACCCATTTCTCAATCAGATTGTGGCATGCGATGAAAAGTGGATTTTATATGGCAACCAGCTCAGTGGCTGGCCTGAGGAAGAAGCTCCAAAGCACTTCCCAAAGCCAAACTCGCACAAAAAAAGGTCATGGTCCCTGTTTGGTGGTCTGCTGCCTGTCTGATCCACTACAACTTTCTGAATCCCAGTGAAACCGTTACATCTGAGAAGACTACTCAGCAAATTGATGAGAGGCACCAAAAACTGCAATGCCTGCAGCCAGCATCAGTCAACAGAATGGGCCCAGTTCTTCTCCACAATGCTGGACCACACATCGCAGAAGTTGAGCACGTTGGGCTATGAAGTTTTGCCTCGTTCACCATATTCAGCTGACCCCTTGCCAACCAACTAGCCCTTCATTAAGCAGCTCTACAACTTTTTGCAGGGAAAACGCTTCTACAACCAGCCTGAGGCAGAAAATCCTTGCCAAGAGTTCACTGAATACCAAGGCACAAATTTTTATGCTACAGGAACAGAGCAACTTATTTCTCATTGGCAAAAATGTTCCTATTTTGATTGCTAATGATCAAAACTTGTTTGAGCCTAGTTATGATTTAAAATTCATAGTCTGAAACTACAAATACTTTTGTACCAGCCTAATTGTAAAGCATGCCACTGAACATTTTACACATTTTTCTCATGTTGGAAACCAGTGCTTTACCTGGGTGTTCTCATGTGTTCCACAGCANATTTAAAATTCATAGTCTGAAACTACAAATACTTTTGTACCAGCCTAATTGTAAAGCATGCCACTGAACATTTTACACATTTTTCTCATGTTGGAAACCAGTGCTTTACCTGGGTGTTCTCATGTGTTCCACAGCAGCTGCTCAAGCCTGAAATCAAATGGATGCTACTCAATACCTTCCGAGTTAATTTAAGTCCAAAGGAATCAGGTAAGATTTGAAAATCACATACGGTTTTGAAAAAAGACATCTTCTCCACATATTCTATTGTTCCTAAACTCTCCAAACCTGCTAGTTTCTAGGGGGGAATTCACCACCTTGGTGTTATTTTATGGAAAGTTGTTTCTTTTCTTTTTTTTTTGTAGGAGAGGAAAGGAACAAGAATCTTGCCTTCAATGAGTCATTTCATTTATGAACATTAATAATAATAATGATAGTTAACCATTCTATGGCACTTACTATATTCTAGGAACCACTCTAAGCTAGGAATTCTATGAAATAAGGGCTATTGTGTGTATTATTATATATATATGAAGAAAATGAGGCACAGCAAGTTGAGTAATACCTAAAATCTCAAAACTATTAAGTTACATAGTCAGGAATCACACTCAGGCAGTCTGGCTCTAAAAATTTGTATCCTTAAAAACACTNCTCTTTCAGAATTTTCCACAGTTTATTGTGATCCACACAGTCAAAGCCTTTGGCATAGTCAATAAAGCATGATGCAAAAGCTCTGAGGATGGAGACTGGTGATATTGCACTAAACTGTGAATGAACTCAATGCCACTGAACACACACTAAAAATAGTTAAAGTAGTAACTCTTACGTGTATCTTACCACATGCACATAAAAAGTTATGTTTCCACGTGCAGGGCAACCTCTATCCCTCACTGAGGAGAGGTTAACTTAACCACAGGTAGCCTAGCAGTATGGCTAGAAATCCCATTCCTTTCAGACATTCCTGCCTTGGCCCTATCTTTGCTGTGTTCCTGTATTTAGTTGCTTCTGAAATTGGACCCCTTCTTCCATGTTTGACCATCCCTTATTCCTTGAACTTAATGTGGATTTGACTTCTAAGGTTCAATTGCTGATATATATTCCTGGAATATATTTGCTTTTCCCCTCTGTCCTGGTTATATTCCAACTGTCTGGGCAAGTCTACACCTCTGCTCCCCAAAACTATTCCTCCTGCCTGGGCCCCACTTTTGCCTAAGGCCCTGCCTGCCTAATCTGGCCTCCTTCAAGGGCAAATCAGACACCTAACCACCAAGGGCCACACTGCTGACTCCCTTCCCTAAATTCTTAGACTCTAGGATGAGAGCACTTATCCACATACTTTCTTGTGACATCCTTTGTTGGGGGATGATAAGAGCTGAGGTCAGAAATGACCAGACCATTCTGGTGATGAAGAGAAGATGGTGAAAACACAGGACAGCAAACAGACTGTGATGACCTGGAGGNATTTTCTGAATGTTGAGCTTTAAGCCAACTTTTTCACTCTCCTCTTTCACTTGCATCAAGAGGCTTTTTACTTCTTCACTTTCTCCCATAAGGGTGATGTCATCTGCATATGTGAGGTTCTTGATATTTCTCCCAGCAATCTTGATTCCAGCTTGTGTTTCTTCTAGCCCAGTGTTTCTCATGATGTACTCTGCATAGAAGTTAAATAAGCAGGGTGACAATATACAGCCTTGACGTACTCCTTTTCCTATTTGGAACTAGTCTGTTGTTCCATGTCCAGTTCTAACTGTTGCTTCCTGACCTGCATTTCTCAAGAGGATCAGTGTCCATCTTTTCCAGAGGAAGCCATGGCCAATGGGAAGTAGAAGAGTAGTAGAAGAAGTGGGTGCAGGGACTGGGCAAACAGAAGGGAGCATGTGGCACATGGCAGGCAGGGCTGACTCACCTCGCTTCCAGATAGTCTACAGCTCTTTGTACAAGGAAGAAGCTCAAATGCTCTTTACAAAAGGCCTAAGTGGTCACAGTAATTCTAGAGCCTTGCTGATAGGGAGCTGAGGATAAAATGATTACCAAAAACCACTAACAGGGCAGTGCTCTGTCATTCACAAAATTACTCCTACGTAGTTAAGTACCTGTTTCTCCTACAAACTTCAAAGTCCCTGAGAAGCCTGAGATGGTTTTTATTTATGGTTATAAATGTCACCATAGCATGGGATTACCTTGTACTTTTTTGTGGCTTCCCGGTAACTCAAATGGTCAAGAATCTGCCTGCAAAGCAGGAGACCTGGGTTCGATCCCAGGTTTCCCGGGAAGATCCCCTGGAGAGGGCACGGCAACCCACTCCAGTATTCTTGACTGGAGAATCCCATGGCCAGAGGAACTTGGCAGGCCTACAGTCCATGGGATCACAAAGAGTTGGACAAGACAGAGTGATGAACATTTTTTTCCCCTATATATACATATGTCCATTCTTTTTTCGGATTCTTTTCAAATATAGGTTATTATAGACTATTGAATAGAGTTCGCTGTGCTATAAAAGGGTCCTTGTTGATTACGAACTTTACACACAGTAGTGTATATATGTTAATCCCAAACTCTTAATTGATCCTCCCCACACCCCCACTTTTCCCCTTTGGGTATTACTTTGTCCTTAAACTACCAAAGAGAAAGTAGTTTCCATGGCACACTCCTCTGTGGTTCTTTCCACAGAAAGANATGAACATTTTTTTCCCCTATATATACATATGTCCATTCTTTTTTCGGATTCTTTTCAAATATAGGTTATGATAGACTATTGAATAGAGTTCGCTGTGCTATAAAAGGGTCCTTGTTGATTACCAACTTTACACACAGTAGTGTATATATGTTAATTCCCAAACTCTTAATTGATCCTCCCCACACCCCCACTTTTCCCCTTTGGGTATTACCTTGTCCTTAAACTACCAAAGAGAAAGTAGTTTCCATGGCACACTCCTCTGTGGTTCTTTCCACAGAAAGAAATAAAGGAAGCTGGGAAGTATTATTCTAAGATGTGAATTTCCTCAAGGGGCACCTCAACCCTTTACCTCCAAAGAAAGGAATCTTGCCTTTTGCATTCCTAGTGTCCTGGCTTCTGCCCTTTGGGGGAGCCTCCCCTCTCCAATACTGAAATCAAATCTGAGGTACTCATATCAAGAAACACCTATTTTTAAAAGGGGGNCACTACACAGATACTAGAATCTACTTAGCAAATTGCACTTCTCAGAAGTGTATAGGTTAGCCATTTGAGAACTATTTTATGTACTGTATGTATACACTAGGATTGAAACTGAAAGTGAAGTTGCTCAGTCATGTCCGACTCTTTGAGACTCCATGGACTGTAGCCTACCAGGCTCTTCCCTCCATTGGATTCTCCAGGCAAGAGTACTGGAGTGGGTTGCCATACTTTATGTATACACTAGGATTGAAGAAATAAGTAAATTATATATTGTAGATAATGAGAGCCCATCTCTGTTAGTCAACGAAGTTATAAGTAAGGAAAGGGGAAGGTTAAAATGAACTCTGTGATGTTAGATTAGAATCAAAGGTATTATAAAATGTTAGAGTCTTTTAATACAGATAGAGGCAAACATACACACGTGTGTGCACGTGTATGACTAGAGTATTTCCTAGCTCTGTCCACTGAGAAGGCCTAGAAGTAACGAGTCCACAAAGTGCCAGACCTTGGTTTCTAACAATCATTCTCCAATAAAAGGAACCAGGGCTCACACAAACACATACAAAAATCACAGAAGTTACCACTAACTCACACTGTAATTAATATAAAAGTAAGTAAGCAATCACTACAACAATAAAACGTTAACTTCCAAAAAGAATTAGACACTTGGTAGCAGCTGCAACATCAGAAGTGACCTACTGCTCAAAAGCTGTGCAAATTATTTCAGTGTTTCAACTGCTCAAACCAGCCAAAGCTCACTCTATAATCAAATTCCTTTACAGCTGTTCTATTCTTATTCTTGAGCTCCACCACAGCAGATCATTAAATATAAAGGCATTCTTCCCCTTGGTGATCAGTAAACTCAATTTCATGCCTAAGAACACGAGATATGAGAGCAAACCAAGCAGAAATCTGCCCCCAAACTAACGGTTTAAAATTTTTTAAAGCTTGATGGAAGAACAATATGTTAGTGTCACTAACCATTGTATGACTCCATTTCACAACATATTTTCGTTCAAAAAGCAACACTGAGCATGTCTGCATAATTACTATTGTAAGTGAAACATATGAAGAAAATACTCATATATTCTCCTACAATAAACTATCACAACAACAACAAAAAAAAGATGTTGAGAAATTCAATAAATAGACTTTTTGTCTCTTACAGGGAGATAATACATGTTCACGTAGTATGTTTTTAATACTAAAAGACTTGATCATTAAGCAGAAATGTATATAAAATCAATTTTAAAAGTAATTCCCAAACAGTCCATTCTGAAGGAGATCAGCCCTGGGAATTCTTTGGAAGGAATGATGCTAAAGCTGAAACTCCAGTACTTTGGCCACCTCATGCTAACAGTTGACTCATTGGAAAAGACTCTGATGCTGGGAGGGACTGGGGGCAGGAGGAGAAGGGGACAACAGAGGATGAGATGGCTGGATGGCATCACTGACTTGATGGACGTGAGTCTGAGTGAACTCCAGGAGTTGGTGATGGACAGGGAGGCCTGGCGTGCTTCGACTCATGGGGTCGCAAAGAGTTGGACACGACTGAGCGACTGAACTGAACTGAACCTTGACATTAAGAAAAATCAAAATACACTCTAATAAGAAGTCCATTATAAGGATGAAACTGAATTATAAAAATTTTCAAGTAACTTTTATTCCCAAGGCAGTTATGATTCTTTTAAACCCATTTATGCCACAGAAATTAATTGCAATAAAGAAAAATAGGGAAGACGTTTGCAGATGTATTTCTATGGAACCATGTCACATCTGTTTACCTACGCCAGCACACCCGCACCCCAGCACACCCGCCACCCCAGGACAGAGGCGGAGTTCAGACCTCGCTCTGCAACCCTGGGAAAGTTACTGACCTCTCAGCCCTCAGACTCCTCATCTGTAAAATGGAGATAACAACATTTATCCAGCAAGGTTACAGTGCGAGTTAAATGAGTTAGTTAACAGAGCTAACGCAGTTAGAACAGCACCTAGCGCTGGTGAAGCATTCAGTTTAAGTGTTTGAGTAAGTTGCCAGGACTCCACAGTGAGTAGCTGGGAAACTCCTTCCTATCCAACAGCATTATTCTTGGTAACATGCTTCTATTCCCACAAACCAGGCTCTTCATTCATTCAAACTTCAGGAATAAAAATTAATATAGGACCCGTGTAAATTACCAAAACCCACTCAAACATTCTCAATCATCTCTCACCCGGATTATCTCCGTGGCTTTCTTACTCATCTGCCTGTCACGTTTACCTCCCCTCTCTCCAGTCTTTTCTCCATGTGGCAGCCAGAGTGAATCTTTTAAAGGTTAAGTCAAATGGTTTATTCCTCCACTCAAAATATTTGCTCTGAGTGAAATCCAACGTTTTTTAGCATTCCAGTGTCTTTCTCAAAACCTTCCATAATCACACCATACGAATGCAGACTTATACTACTCCCAGTCCTTTCTCTTCTAACTCAGTTTCTCTTCACAGCACTCAACATTCTTTCATCACGTGTATTTGTCCATCTATCCCCCCTCCCCGCCATCCCTGTGCACGTGTGCTCAGTTGTACCTGACTCTTTGCAACCCCACGAACTGTAGCCCACTAGGTTCCTCTGTTCATGGGATTTCCCAGGCTAGAATATTGGAGCAGGTTGCCATTTCCATAGAATATGTTAGAGGAGATCAAGGACTTTGCTTTACTCACCACTATATTTCTAGCACCAAGAACAGCGCCAGGCATACTGCAAATTGGGCCAAAGCCAACAGCATACTTGATAAAACCCAAGAGGCAATCCCTTGTGTCAGGAACAAGAGAGGAAATAAGATTACAAAATACTACGTGTTGGCTATTTATGCCACAGAAAATAACTGTAATGCAGAAAAATAAGGAAGATGTTTACAGATGTACTTCTATGGAACCATGTCACATCTGTTTACCTACGCCACCACCCCAGCACACCCACTACCCCAGGACAGAGGCGGAGTTCAGACCTCGCTCTATGACCTTCTAGCTCTGCAGCCCTGGGAAAGTTACTGGCCTCTCAACCCTCAGACTCCTCATCTGTAAAATGGAGATAACAACACCACTTAACCAGCAATGTTACAGTGAGAATTAGATGCAAACTGGCAAATTTTTATTTTTTATACTTTTCATTTTAATATTTGAAGTGTTGTTAATTTTTAAAAAATCTTCAATGCGTATGCAGATCAGTGAACTTTTCCACCTGTATACATCCATGACCAAGATACAGAACATTTCCTGCACCTCAGAAGCTCCCTTCCACCTCCTCTCAGGAAACACCCCTGGAGAGGCAAGTACCAGTCTGACTTCTATCACCCAATTATGCCTGCACTGGAACTTCACAGAAGTAGAATCAAACCTGTCTTCCTTTATTCGACTTAATATCCATGGGATCCACCCACATCGCTGCACACATCAGGAGCACAATCCTTCTTTAAGGCTAAGTAGCATTCCATTTTATGACTATGCCACAATTTATATAATCAAGTATTGATGGTATCTAAGCTGTTCCCATTTGGGGATAATAGAAACAGTGCTGCCATGAATGGTTTTCTGGGTTCATGGGTATGTCATTTGGTGGAAATATTCCATTATCTGCAGAATGCAACATTTTTTGTTTGCGGATTTTTGGGGGGAGGGGGTAGTAATGGTTAATAATAATAATACCTTAGTGAGAATCCAGGAAAAGTGGGCAGTGGGTAAGAGTATAAACTGGAATAACCTTTCTGGAAGACAATCTGGCAATAGGCACAAGAAGCCTAAAAATATCTATGCCCTGTGACTAATCATGCTACTTCAAGGAAATTTCCTATTGAGTATTTACATGGCCCAGATCGCCTTCTAAGTGTTTTACACGTGTTAACTCATTTGATTCATTCTAAGGAAATGATTAGAAATATTCACAACTGGTTTGTTTAGAAGGCTGTCAACCATCCATCATTAGGAAATACAAGAAGTTGTAAACAAAGTAAAAAACTAACAAGGGAATGATTTTGAAGTGCATTGTACCTCCATGAAATTAACCTCTGTGCAGCCACTGAAAATGTTTTTCAGGAACATTAAAGATATAGAAAAAGTAAACATTGATAAATGACAGGAAACAGTAGAATGCATTAAATAAATTCCCGGTTTTATTTTTCCAGTTTTATTTTTAAAAGTACATACCTATAACTTAAATGTTAAAATGAATATATGACTAACAAGACTAGAAAATAAAGGCATTTACATTATAACAGGGAGAGAAAAGACATAATACAACTGAATTAGGGCAATGATGCAATTCTGCATAAGTGAAAAATGAAGTCACTCAGTCGTGTCCAACTCTTTGCGACCCCATGGACTGCAGCCTACGAGGTTCCCCCAGCCATCAGAGTTTCCTCAAGAGTACTCGAGCGGGTTGCCATTTCCTCAGTTCTACATAGGACGATGTAAAAGCACTATGGAAAGACATCTAGCCTAGAGACTGGGGGAAGGGCATTGTCAAGAAAGTTCTCCATTGTCTTACTTCCACTAAGGACTCAGAGGAAGAACTCCATCTCCAGGTTGGAAGGAACCTGCCCAGGAAAGTCCTGTTAATTCCTCAGCTCAGCACCCCCAGGGTATCAATTATTGGTTGTACCCTGGACCCATATTCTTTTCCTCCCTGGACCCATATTCTTTTTCCCTCTTACTTTCGGAAAAGGCTTAGGCAGACTTGAGGAACAGGAATTCCTAAACACTAAGGATGCAATCAAAGTTCCAAAGCCTCACGCTTGGAGGAAGCTGGTTCCATCTGACCTCGTGCCTGACTAAAAAGCCTCAAGGAAGGTCTTCCCAGTCAGGATAATTTAGGGCAAAACTTTTTTGGATTTCCAGATGCCAGGAACTCCAGACACAGTAAACCCAAATTCATACCAAAATTCACTAACTCCTTGAGATTAAAAATTTTTTTCTACTTGAAAAAATAAAAGTATCAAGAACTTTTCCAGGTAGAGATAATCCACTGTATCCATTCTCCTATGCTTTCTTTCTCTTCTGCAGATGGACCATCCCTGGAAACCAAAGGAAAGTTGAGCATGGGGATTAAAGATAGGTAAGCTTAGCTGCTCAGTCATGTTCCACTCTTGCGACCCCATGGACTGTAGCCTACGAGGCTCCTCTGTCCATGGGATTCTCCAGGCAAGACTACTGGAGTGGGTTGCCATTTCCTTCTCCAGGATTAAAGATACACCATGGTATTTTAGGGGCCAATTCTCACATAAGCAAATGACATCTGTTTAATAATACATAAGAACATTTTGCTCTGTTCAATAAACCATTCACTTGTGGTACAATAAACAGAGTAAATATTGATTACAAGANTTAAAGATACACCATGGTATTTTAGGGGCCAATTCTCACATAAGCAAATGACATCTGTTTAATAATACATAAGAACATTTTGCTCTGTTCAATAAACCATTCACTTGTGGTACAATAAACAGAGTAAATATTGATTACAAGAAAAACATATGGACCCCAAATTACCAATATTTCATTCAGTTAAACTTGTTAATGAGATACTGCTTTTGTACCATAGGGCATTATGTATCACTAAATTTTCTAACTTTTGACATCTGAATCACATTAAGTTCTCAAAGACTGCTGGTCAAAAAAGGCCCTTGGTTCAAAAAAAACATTTTCAAAGTCAATTCTACAAATACAAAGTCACAGAAATTCATGTGACAAAGCAGCTCACACCCCTGCTCTCCCTCCTTCATGCACGCCCTCTGCTTTCCCTTCAACCTTTTCTGTTTACAAATTTAATACTTAAATGTATTAACATGATTCCTCATAAACTACCTGCAGCTTTTCACGGTTATAGTGTCACCTAAATTAAGATAAATAAAATTCCAGTCTAAAATTGATTAACCTACCAAACCTCTACATTGTACAATGGGATAAATTTCTTATGCAGCTAAAACAGTTCTTTGAAAAAATAAGTATTTGCATAATCACCAGGGATTCGGGATTTATTCTGCAGGGAACCTAGATTTCTGGATCATCTACTCTGGTTGAGTATGATGGGAAAAGAGGATATAGAGATAGAACTGGCAAGACTTGTATCTTCCTATTTCAGTTTTACGCACAACCAAAATATAAGAAAAGCATCGGTTCCAAGTAACGAAAAAGAACTTTAGAGAATTTGTTTTTAATTACAAGCGGCACGCTGTAATAACACTCCCAGCATATACCAGACTGTGAAAAGAGGATCTGCTATACAAAGCAAGGACGCTGTCTTACTTTTACGTTGACAATTTGTTGGTTTTACTCTCCTTGTGTTGTTGCTGTCAGAATTAGGGAACCTGAAAACGGATTAAGTAAAACTAGCTGTACTTGAAAATTAAGTAAAACTAACTGTACCTAGCGCTCAACACTGACAGGAACGCTGTAAGTGAACTGGTTTTCTCTCCCAGGGCCAGTAGAGGGAGACTAAGACATCTGGCCTGGTCGTGCAGTGTTTCTGCAAAATTGGGGAGGTGGGGGAGCGGAGGCTGTATTTAAATGTCCTGCTGTCAATCAAAGGACACTTCCTACAATCACAGTCACCATATCTGCTATTACCCGCGAGCGTACTCTCGCCCAGAAACACCCCGAAACGGGGCTCGGGAAACCTGCTTCACCTAAAAGTGACCGCAGGCCTTGCCACAACACCCAAATAAGGACTTGGGGAGCCCAACCTCAACTAGTTTCTTTGTTTAAATGCCTGCGAATCCCTCCCACGCCGGAGTCAAGAGGCTGTGGCGCCGCCCTTTATTAGCCTCACACTTTGATTACAAAACACACGAGTCGGCGGCTCGGCGGCGGGGGCGGCCCGAGCTCTCACAAACGTCAAACCCGAGACACAGGCGGCGGCCGAGGCAGAGGGCNCCCCCCAACTAGAGGAAGATTGCAGGTAGCAACGAAGACCTAGTGCAGTCATACAGAAAGAAAGAAGTATAAAATGCAGACACACACTGCAAGTCTTCAGTAACTGCACATTAAGGCGGGAAAAAAATCACATTTTCCCTAGAAGGAAAGTTCAGTGTCTAGGCTGTATTGCCAACATGATGCCCACAGGCCGCCTGTGGCACTGAGCAGTTGAATATGGCTGGTCAGATCCGAGATGTGCTGTAAAACATATAGTTGATTTTGAAGACTTTGTATCAGGAAAAAAGGGGGCGCAGGGAGAGAGAGGATGGAAAATAGCTCTGGAATATTTAAAAATACTGATTACACGTTGAAATGTTAATACTTTGGATACACTGAATTAAATAAAACATAGCTAAAACTAATTTCCCCTGCTTCTTTTTACTTTTTTAAAAGTGCAGCTACAAGAAAATTAAGATGACATATGTGGCTACATTAGTTATGTTTCTGCTGGGTAAGTCGGATCTACAGAAGTGCCCACTGAGAAAATTCTGACTTTACCAAGACATATGCATTTCTCTTATGCTTCTAGAATTATTTTTTTCTTTCACTGGCCAACTAGACGTGGATATGTACCAAAAAGATAAAATAAAATTCACTGGCTGACTAGACATGGATATGCCGCGAAGGGCGTAATTGTTTCCCTTTGCTTATCTTTGGCAGAGTACCTGCTTTTTCCATTTTTCTTGTGGTTCATACCTCTGGGAAATAATGATGTCAAATTAGTGTGTAAGACATTTGAAAGTAAAATAAAATCTTTATATAATAAAAATATTTTTAGAAGAACTAGCCAGTCTTAAGTCAACAGAAATACATCCAGAAATAAATTCAATACAAAACATGATTTTGGAAGGGGTGCCTGGATCCCACAAAAGTCCCCAGGAACTGGGGTGTCCCAGCTGGGTGCCCTGCTCTCCCCTCCTTTGAGAGTCACGTGGTTTCTGACCAGGATTTTCCTGTTTCCAGATGACTCTGCCCCAAGAAGACAGTCATCAAAAAAGCATGAGGCCCCATGTGACAAGTCGCCTGACCCTTCTGTGTAGGCCGTGGCACCAGCCCTGACTGGGGCAGGCATGAGGTTTGGTCACTCTGGGTTCTGCTCCGGAGTAAGGAGACCTGGAGAGGAGTCTGCCAGAGTAGACAGCAGCTCCGTCCTCCAGCCAGAGTGTGGCAACTAGCTACGTCAGGCTCCATGCCACCTGGACACCTACCCCAAAGGCAGCCCGGGCAAGGGGACACCTGGGAGGTGGGGCCAGGCTGGCCCGCCTGTCAGCATCATCCGCAACTTACTGTGAGGTCCTTGCTGAACTGGCTCTCTGGTGTCGCTCACCTCTCCAGGCTGGAGCCCCCTTCTCTTCCTTGTTAACATATTTTAAGCATGTTCCAGGTGCTGGCGCCAGACAAAGCTCATCTCATTTCATTCCTAGGTGCCCTTCAGGGAGGAGCTGTCATTACGTTTCCTAATTCGCTGATAAGAAGACGAAAGCAGAGCTGTAACCCGCATCCAGGAACAGGGCATTTTACTCCTCCCTCAGAATGAATGGAGACCAGAAATTGGACGTTTACGACCAAGAAAGGCAGGATTTCATCCACCACTTCTCCCAGATTGTCAAGGTGCTGACTGAGGAGGACACTGGGCACCCAGAGACAGGAGAGGCCATTACCCGACTCAAGGAGGTCCTGGAGTACAATGCCATCGGAGGCAAGTACAATCGGGGTTTGACGGTGATGGTTAACGTTCCGGGAGCTTGTGGAGCCTGGGAAACAAGCCCTGACTGTGGGCTGGTGTGTGGAACTGCTCCAAGCCTTCTTCCTGGTGTCAGATGACATTATGGACTCATCCATCACCCGCCGGGGGCAGACCTGCTGGTATCTGAAGCCAGGCATAGGTTTGGATGCCATCAATGATGCTTTCCTTCTGGAATCATCCGTCTACCGCCTGTTGATGCTGTACTGTCGGGAGCAGCCCTATTACCTGGACCTGATCGAGCTCTTCCTGCAGAGTTCTTATCAAACTGAGATCGGACAGACCTTGGACCTCATCACAGCCCCCCATGGCGACGTGGATCTTGGCAGATTCACAGAAAAGAGGTATAAGTCTATTGTCAAGTACAAGACAGCTTTCTACTCCTTTTACCTTCCTATAGCTGCTGCCATGTATATGGCAGGCATTGATGGGGAGAAGGAGCATGCCAATGCCAAGAAGATCCTGCTGGAGATGGGAGAGTTCTTTCAGATTCAGGATGATTACCTTGATCTTTTTGGGGACCCCAGCGTGATGGGTAAGGTCGGCACAGACACCCAGGACAACAAGTGCAGCTGGCTGGTGGTTCAGTGTCTGCAGCTGGCCTCTCCAGAACAGCATCAAATCCTGCAGGAGAACTATGGGCAGAAGGAGGCTGAGAAGGTGGCCCGAGTGAAGGCGCTCTACGAGGAGATGAATCTGTCGGCTGTGTACATGCAATACGAGGAAGACAGTTACAGCCACATTATGGGTCTCATCGAGCAGTATGCTGCGCCGCTGCCCCCAGCCATCTTCCTGGGGTTAGCAGAAAAGATCTACATGAGGAAAAAGTGACCTAGAGTCTGTGAAGGTGGGGAAGGGAGGCTTCTCAATAAATTATTGTCTAACCTGTGGGGGGGGCGGGGAAGAAGATGAAAGCACAGAGAGGCTGAGTGAGTGGTCCAAAGTCACACAGCTCAGGACCCATATGCTTGGCAACCACTCTGTGCGGCCTCTTTGAAGAAGAGCCAGAAACCCAAGTGCTCCATTTCAATAAAGCAGTCCCTCCAGGGAGGTGTCACACTGCTCCCCAGCGCCTCTGCCAGGAGAGCCGCTCCTCCCTCAGGTGCCCCACATCCTCAGGGCGGCGCCACCCGCCAGTCACCCAGCCAGCCACTCCAGTCTAGCAGCCAGTGCTTCCTCCGCAGTCCTGGGCGTCTCTGACATCCGCTGCTTTCTCTCCAGCCCCTCCCCTCACTACCAACTTGCGTCATCTGCTGCAAGTCACTTGGCCTCTCTATGCTTCAGTTTCCCCATCTGTAAAATGAGGATATTGATAGGCCTCATAGAATCATTTGAGATCAAAGTGATTTTTTGTGTGTGGCTGCACCAAGGCTTAGCTGTGGGATATGGGATCTAGTCCTCTTAGCAGGGATGGAACTGGGGCCCCCTGCTTTGGGAGTGAAGCATCTTAGCCACTGGATCGCTGGGGAAGTCCCCAATGTGATTTTTTTTTTTAGCTTTAATTTTTATTTATTTTGACCACATCAAATGGCTTGTGGGATCTCAGTTCCTGGACAAGGGACTGAACTTGGGCCATGGCAGTGAAAGCCCAAATCTTAACCACTAGGCCACCGGGGAGCTCCCAAAGTGATTTTTTTTTTTCATTAAAACATACACATATATACATTTTAACATATATATATATCAGGGCATACCATGGCCCTGGCATACAGTAAGAGCTCAACGCCATTTAACTATCATAATGAGCATCTGTATCCAGAGCCCAGCACAGTGACAGGACCGCAGATGTCTGGGAGGTCAGAGATGGTTTCCTGGGCAGATTCGATCACGCCCCTCCCTAGCTGGAGGTGCTGTGGTGCGATCCCCAGGAGCCTGAGCATGAAGCACAAACTCCTTGGGCTGTCTCAGGGGCTCCAGCTTTGGTCCTGCCTGCTCCTGCCCACATCCATCCATCTTCCCCCGTCCCCGGTCCCAGCATGGAGTTCTCCCCACTTGGGCCCCTGCAGTTTGTCAGTTTATACCTGCTTGTCTGTTGACTGTCCCCCAGCTGTGAGGGCCAGGACCTCACCAGGTGCCCACAGCTGGGTCTTCCGGCAGGTACGCCTGGCAGGTGCTTCAACACGCGTTTGTGGAATGACCGAATGCGGGAATCAGTGAAGGAAAAAATGGATCTCTTCCGGCACTGGTTCTACAGCCTGGGAATCTGATGCGGTGACGTCACAGGTCAGATACACGGTGGGTGGTGGAGCCAGATTGGGGTTATTACTATGAAATATTTCATGAGGACAAAGGGGCCACAGGCCTGCAGACAGAGCTCTGGATGACTTCCTCTCTGATGTGCCACCAGCCCGGTTGACACAGGCGACTGGAGGTTCCACAAATCACTGCCCTTCATCAGGACTACAGTCCCCCCTGAGCACTGGGGTAGGGGCCAGCTGAAAGGTCTTTTCATCCAATGCTGGGATGGGGGTTGGTCAGGATGGTCTCTCTGGTAGGACCCTCCACGGGATGGGAAATCATATCCTAATGGCTGAGTCATAGCCAGGGGGTGGAATGGCATCACTGGCAAGCATGATCCATGACGTCCATCCCAAACTCATCCCGGCCCTTTGCGCCAATCCACAGAGCTTGGCTGTATTCACATCGGATCACTGGGAAGATACTGCCGAGGGGGAAGGAAGAAGCAAACCCAGAGAGGAGAGACCCGGCTTGGGGTGGGCAGCCTGACCAGTGTCCCGTGTGGAGGGAGACAACCAGGTCTTGATACCCAGGCCCATGAGGCATCTATTGTCCTGAGTCCTCACTTGCACCCTCATGAAATGTGCAGAACTGTTATCTCCATCTCACCCTCATGAAATGGGCAGAACTGTTATCTTTGAGCAGGGCTCAGAGAGGTTGAGGGCTTTGCCCAGGGTCACACAGCCAGCCAGAATTACCCTGGGGCTGGAACTCCTGCGCCTCCCCTGCAGCATTCCAGATGATCCCAATCCACACTCCAGCCCATGCTAAGTGTTTAACACATTGCTGCCTTTAGTTATTTTTTACAAGAAACTCACAAGCTATGTGCTGTTAGCCCCATTTTACAGAGGAGGAAACTGAGGCTTATATAAGGGAAACCATTTACCCAGAGTCCACAGCCAGCAGGAGTGGGATTTGAACCCAGTGCACCTTCAGAGCCCACGGGCTTCCGTCTGCACCTGCTGCCTCTTTCATCATTGCCTCTTAGCTTCTGCGCAGTTGGGCAGGAGCAGGCAGGTTGACCCACACTCAGTCAAGGACATGGAGCTGCAGCCACCCCTCTACCATCCCAGGCCCCTGGCTCCCCCACTACCTGTGTACCTGTTCACTCTGTTCTTATGCACGACCTCCTGCCTTGGCCCTGTCTGACCCCCCCATCCCCAGAAGCCCCTTTAAAAGAATAATCAAAGCTGGAATGAGGGACTGAGGCTGAGGGATGGGCAGACAGACAGCCAGCCTGGAGGCAGGTGGGGACGCGGCCAAGGGACCCAGACAACCATGGCGAGCATAAGAAAGCAGGTGATGTACACGCGAAACGCTGACGGCTGATGTGAGCAAGGCAGACAGAGAAATCTGAGTTAACTGTGGACCAAAAGAGAGAGACGCCGCTTCTCACCGGCCTAACACGGCTCCCTGGAGGCCAAGTGTGTGACCTTAAAGAAACACTCTGAAAACTGGATTTGACTCAGCTGAAAGTTTTGGAATCCTCCCCCCCACCCCCCACCTTACCTTTATCAAGATGTAATTTACATACCAGGAAATTCCCCAGTGGTCCAGTGGTTAACACTCCATACTTCCTCTGCAGGGGGCAGGGGTTTGATCACTGGTGAGGGAACTAAGGAATTTGATTTACGTCATACCTAAATGGTCTAGCGGTTTTCTCTACTTTCTTCAATTTAAGTCTGAATTTGGCAATAAGGAGCTCATGAGCTGAGCCACAGTCAGCTCCTGGTCTTGTTTTTGTTGACTGTATAGAGCTTCTCCATCTTTGGCTGCACAGNTTTCTCCTGGTAATCTTGATTCCAGCTTGTGCTTTTTCTAGCCCAGAATTTCTCATGATGTACTCTGCACATAAGTTAAATAATCAGGGTGACAATATACAGCCTTGACGTACTCCTTTTCCTATTTGGAACCAGTCTGTTGTTCCATGTCCAGTTCTAACTGTTGCTTCCTGACCTGCATACAGGTTTCTCAGGAGGCAGGTCAGGTGGTCTGGTATTCCCATCTCTTTCTGAATTTTCCAGTTTATTGTGATCCACACAGTCAAAGGCTTCGGCATAGTCAATAAATACAACCTGTAGATAACATTAAATATTCATTTTCTTTGGTGCAAACAGTATTGTGGTTTTATAGAAGAACACCCTTATTTTTAGACACATGCTAAGGTATTGATGCTTTCAAACTGTGATGCTGGCAAAGACTCTTGAGAGTCCTTTGGAGTAAAACGAGATCAAACCACTTAGTCCTAAAGAAAATCAACCCTGCATATTCATTGGAAGGACTGATGCCGAAGTTCCAATACTTTGGCCACCTGATGTGGAAGAGCCGTCTCATTGGGAAAGACTCTGATGCTGGGAAGGATTGAAGGCAAAAGGAGAAGGGGGCGGCAGAGGATGAGATGGTTGAATAGCTTCACCCACTCAGTGGACATGAGGAACCTCCAGGAGATGGTGAAGGACTGGGAAACCTGGCATGCTACAGTCCACAGAGTCGCAGAGAGTCGGACACAACTTAGCGACTGAACAACAACAACAAAACGAAGGCTTTAAAAGTAAAGCGTTATGATGTCAGCACTTGCTTTGAAAGGTTCAGAAAAAAAAAAAAAGAAAAGCAAGATGGAGATGAATGAAGCAAATCCGATAATATTAACAATTGTTGAATCTAGGTAATGATGTGTGTATGAATGTTCATGGTACTAGTGTTTCAACTTATCTGTATTTTATAAATCATCATAAGTTTAAAAATATAACCTTTCCTGAGTCTTTTCAAAAGTTAAATGATTTTTTTGCAGTGGGATAATACTTTGTAGAGTTACACCTGTCTTTCAGAGATCAAAGCACTATGGGACTATTTCTTTGTTTAAGCTTTACAAACCAAAGGGTTATGAAATAAGAGGGAAAATATGACCCTTCTAAACAGGAACAGGGAGGGGCTCTTTTACAGAAAAGTTTCCTAAATGCTCCTAGTGCCCCCAGCAGTCCATTGCTTGTGTAATGAGAGATGATGCTACTTGTGGGCGCATGCCCCACACATGGACAACGAAGATGCAGCAACCTGTTGATAACCACTGTTTTGGACTATGTATCTCCTTACTAAAAAGCTCCAACTGTGCCCCAGTCTAACCATGAGAAAAAAAAATCAGACAAATTCCATTAGAGGGGCCTTCTACAATGTACCTGACCCGTACCCCCTAAAACTGTCAAGGTCATGGAAAACAAGAAAAACCTGAGGATATGTCACAGTTAAGACAAGCCGAAGGAAACATGATGGTTAAATGTCGTGTAGTCTCCTACCGGGGGGACGGGATGAGTTGGAAGATTGGGATTAGACCTCCATATACTACTGATACTAAAGACAAAATAGATGAGAAGTATTGAGAACTAACGCTGAGATGAGAACTAATGAGAACCTGTAGTACAGCACAGGGAACCCCATGCTCCGTGGTGACCTAAGTGGAAAGGAAATCTGAAAAAGACGGGACTATACATTTAAGTATAGCTGATTCACTTTGCTGGATAGCAGAAACTAACACAGCAGTATAAAGCAACTATAGTCCAATAAAGGAAAAGAATAAGTTTTATCAGAGAAGCAAGAAAATGCAGAAACAAAGGGAAACAGTCCAACAAGACTAAATAGCCATTAGGCATAGTTAAGGACTTTAGTTCCTTTTCAAGGGCTATGGATAATATTCTAAGCTGTATCCTGTGAACTGTCTTATAGACACTGAAATCCTCACCAGGCAGAGAAATTAACTACTCGATGACCAGACTATAGCCATGACAGAAGCTGCCACACTTCTGAGACCTGGTCTCGAAGAAATGGGAACAAATCCACCCTGGACTGAAGTGTAACTGTTCTTAAAATGATCCAGATGATGCTGATCCCACCACCACATGACCAAATTCAAGATGACTGTCACAGCTGAATGTTCTATTTCTGTATGTAGCCCCCTCCCTCAGTCTAGAACTCTCTTGCCCACTGATTGTCAGTGTAGGGAGTCAGCCTTTGGACAGGAGCCTGCCCTCCCTCTCTCCCCGCCCCCAAATGCCGGCCTCCAAAATAAATCAAACTTTCCTTTCCACCAAAAAATTAAAAAAAATAAAAGCAAGTGTAATGTAGTATTCTAGATGGGATTCTGGAAAAGAAAAAGGATGTTAGGTTAAAACTAAGGAAATATGGGTAAACCATGAGCTTTAGTCAGTTATAACACGTCAATGTCAGTTTGTTAATTGAAGCAAATGTATTGGACAAGTGGAGGATGTTAATGACAGGGGAAACTTGGTAACTGCTATCATCTCAATTTTTTTGTAAATTTAAAACTCTTCTTTCAGGGGCCTAGAGCTTAGGGTTAGCCCATAATCATAATGCTTTGGATTTGCCATTGTTTTGATCTATCAAAGAACTCTTGGGTGTGTTATCGACAAAGATACACCTGGTGGGGTAAGCCACATCTTATTAATAATGATTTAGTCTAGAAAATTTTGCATGTCCGTGTCTGTATGCATATGTACCTGTCATTAGCCTGAGGGGTTGGCAAAAATTAAAAGTATTTATTCATCCATCTACCTCTTCATACATTAATTCATCATTGAGTGTCTGCTCCATACAGCTGGTAGTTGCTAAGAACACAAGAACACAAGACAAATCCCCTGTGCTCAGTGTGCTCTCACCATGAATGGGATAAACAAGTAAATATAAAATTGTGACATAACACACCATAGAAGACAGACACAAAGAGCTCTGGCCACACATAGGAAGGACGTCTAATCTGATGGAGTTGATCAGGGAATGTTTAGTCTGAAAGGACAGAAAAATATTGAAAAAGTATATTTCCTTCACCATCTCTGTTTATGAAGTAGTAAAACATTTACTTTTCAAGCAGTATAAAGAAGTTATACTCCCACCTCTAGAAGAGATGGGATTTATACATTGTTTTATGGGTTTCAGGTTATAAGAAGCAAACCAAATAACCAAGGTACTACTTGCTAGTAATGAGTCTGGGGTATCTATCGTTAAAGGGGACTGAATGAGTGGCAGCGGAAAAATCTTATGTGTAACAACAGAATTTATAAGCTTTCGAGGTGGTGTATTCAGCCATACTGTAGATTTAAGAAAAATTTGCTAAACACTATAATAAACTCCAATACTTTGGCCACCTCATGCGAAGAGTTGACTCATTGGAAAAGACTCTGATGCTGGGAGGGATTGGGGGCAGGAGGAGAAGGAGACGACAGAGGATGAGATGGCTGGATAGTATCACCGACTCGATGGATGTGAGTTTGAGAGAACTCCAGGAGTTGGTGATGGACAGGTAGGCCTGGAGTGCTGCAATTCAAGGGGTCACAAAGAGTCAGACACGACTGAGCGACTGAACTGAACTGAACTGACAATAAAAATTGTAAACAAGTTATTGGGACTTCTGCGGTGGTCCAGTGGTTAAGATTGCACAGTCCCAGTGCAGAGGGCACGGGTTTGATCCCTGGTTGGGAAACTAAGATCACTCATGCCACACAACGCAGCCAAATAAAAAGAGAAAATTATGGACAATTTCTTAATAAATTTTGTTTGCATTCTTATTTCAGGGGTGAGTCCTGCATGTTCTTGATTGGTGGCAATCAGCAGTCACTCCTAATGATCAGTAAACAAATGTTTTTAAAACGCAAAGAATCTCTTTCAAATGGAACCCAAATGGCAAGTAATACTTTTTGTTACCTGAAAATTGCGACATTATATGTAATGTTTGGATATTGTTCATCATCTTTGAATTTCTCATGACTTATAAACCTTTTGCCTATGGATAATTTACAAGAATAACTTACAACGTAATTTACAACCTATTACATCTGTAGCTTTAATTAAATTGTGAGTCCTGCCTCTTAATTGTATTGCATCACAGATTTATTGTTTTATAAGTCCTAATTAAGAAATTAACATTAAAACATAAAGGGGGAGTGAGAGGAAGGCTTAAGAGGGAGGGAATATATGTATACTTATACGTATTCACGTTGTTGTACAGCAGAAACTAACGCATCATTGTAAAGCAATTATCCTCCAATTTTTAAAAATAAGTGCTTTGAAGTTTTAGTTTTGTTTTCTAATTGCACAGAAACTATAAAATACTATAGTATTAGAGATAGGGTTTAGAATTTCCAGCTTATCTTTTGCTTAAGTAATTAAAAATAGTAATTCATGTATAGTCCAGCCTTAATATTCAGGGCCAGTTATGGGAAAGAAACTTACAGTCTCATACATTTGAGAAAAAAAAATTGCTTTAAAGATGATTTTAGCAAAAACACTAAAAAGAATTATTTTAGCATGTAGAAAGAAAAATAAGTTGGGTTAATAAGATTTTACTGAGGCCTGTTTCATGTAAGGCAGTATATTAGATGCCATGAAGAAAATGAAAGAAATATATAAATTGTTCCTGCTTTTAAGAAACTTATAATTTACATGATTAAAAAAAATAGTGAACCAAGAGTTAATCATATAGTACACAGGCAGCGCTTTTAATCCAAGATTTTCAAAGAACTTGATGAAAAGAACATTCAGTCAAAAACAAATAAAAAATTGCAGCACAGATTTGTATAAAAGGTGTGAGGAAGACCAAAGCCTAGGATGAGCTGGGCCTTGCCAACATAAATGTGGGACAAGTAAAAGGACTCTTGAATCTATATTTAGAGTAGGGAAAAGAACAAGGAAGGTGTAGGCATAATGGTAGAGGCGGATGGCGTAGTATTGACAGATGATAAAGCAAAATTCTCAACATCTATTTAATTTTCATCTCTTATTATGTCTTTTGAGCTAGAAAATAGTCTCTGCCAAAAAAAGATGGTATGTGAGACTAAGTATGGATTTGATCTACTTACTTGAGGCAGCATTGGAAAGACTAGAAATGTTCTCTATTTGATACTAGACTTCGCTTCTTGAGTGAGCCAAAGGGAAGTATCAAAGGATCAGAGAGGCAGAGGCAGGTGATCCTAGAGAGATCCAGGCGAAGATACACAAAGGACCAGTGTATCCACCGGAAACATTAAAACCAGATGACGGCGCAAAGAAGGCTGTTGGCGGTAGGACTAGAGACAAGGTGGTAGAGAATGGAATCTAGAACTATCAGGTTGGCCGAAAAAGGTTCATTCTGTTAGTGAACAGGTTGTTCAATAAAGTTCTGGGTGAAAATGAAAAATGTGTCTTTTACTTACAGCCAAACAAACTTTTTAGCCAACCCAATATATATGTGCAGAAACTACCCTAGACTCTTGGTGTACATTATCATATATATATATGTGTGTGTGCGTGTGTATATATAAACATATATTAAGATATGATGGCAACCCACTCCACTATTCTTGCCTGGAGAATACCATGGACAGAGAAGCCTGGAGGGCTACAGTCCATAGGGTCGCAAAGAGTTGGACACAACTGAAACAACTTAGAGCACGTGCGCGCACACACACACACACACACACATATCTTAATGAGAGTAGTATTTTGATCCTTGGACTTTTCTGATGTAGAAAATAAGACAACTTGCTCAAACTATGCAGCTAGCAAGAGGAACAGGTGAGATATGACTCCAGGTCCATGTGACTTCATGGTCTCTTTCCTCTGTGTGCCAAAGATGGCCCAATAATACGGAATCCAAGGGATAATAAACTAAAGAATCAAAGTACCCATTGACATCAAGGAAGTGTGTCAGCAGCCATGAGTGTTCCTGTCTTAGAACTGGAGTTTAGGAGGCAGGTGGGCTTCCCTGGGCAAAGGGACTGGCAGGAAAGTTAGGCCCTAGGCCTATGTGGTCTTGGATATATCAAAAGAATGACCTGTCTCAGGGACTAGGACAGAGGCCAGGAATTAGAAATACAATTCAAGGAAGATGACTTGCTGCTGAGGTGCTTAAGTACTTCCTGCTAAGATTCACGCAACCCAGGAGAATGGTAGAGGGAAATCCCAGGGTTATAACTGAGCAGAAGGCCTAGACAGCAATCTGTCACATGAGAGAGGATGACAGAACAGGAGGACAAAGGAAAGGTCTTCAGGGACCAAAAAATAATGAAACTGATAGATTGCTTCGAATCATCTTGTTAACATAAAAAAACAAACTGATGAAAGATATATTGGAGCACGTGTGCTAAATCACTTCAATTGTGTCCAACTCTTTGCGACCCTGTGGACTGTAGCCCACCAGTCTCCTCTGTCTATGAGATTCTCCAGGCAAGAATGCTGGAGTGGGTTGCCATTTCCTTCTTCAGATATTGGAGCAAGGGGTAGCAGGGGGAGGAGAATTAATAAGTATTTAGAAAAATAAGCAAATTAAAAAATAAGTTGATTTTAATCTTCAGTTCAGTTCAGTCGCTCAGTCGTGTCCGACTCTGCGACTCCATGAATCGCAACACGCCAGGCCTCCCTGTCCATCACCGTCTTGCGGAGTTCACTCAGACTTATGTCCATCGAGTCCGTGATGCCATCCAGCCATCTCATCCTCTGTCGTCTNATTTCTCCCAGCAATCTTGATTCCAGCTTGTGTTTCTTCCAGTCCAGCGTTTCTCATGATGTACTCTGCATATAAGTTAAATAAGCAGGGTGACAATATACAGCCTTGACGTACTCCTTTTCCTATTTGGAACCAGTCTATTGTTCCATGTCCAGTTCTAACTGCTGCTTTTAAAGTTGTAGGAGAAAGGAAATAATTGGAGTATACTATGGAATTCTGTAGTGAACCCTATTTAAACTCTGGCTATTGTTTCGTTTTGCTTTTTATGGTGATATAACTAACTGTATTTAGAAGATGGAAAATCTAGAAGAGGGATTGGATTGAAAGAGTTAAATTCCTAACAATAACAGGAAATCATTTGGCAATATCCAAAATTGAGAAATAGCCATATAGGTATTTTATTTAGAAATATGAAGTGAAATAACAGAAAAGTGGATAAAAGCGTTAAAGGTACTTGCCAGCGGAGAATGGGTCTGGGAGGCATGGGGACAGATGTGGCCAGTTGGGGTAGCCAAGGTGTAGCAATGATAGCAAAGGACTACTTTTTTCACTGTTCAGTTGCTCAGTCATGTCCAACTCTGTGTGACCCCATGAACCGCAGCACACCAGGCCTCCCTGTCCATCATCAACTCCCAGAGTCCACCCAAAATCATGTCCATTGAGTCGGTGATGTCATCCAACCATCTCATCCTCTGTCGTCCCCTTCTCCTCCCGCTTCAATATTTCCCAGCATTTTTTCACTGTAATTTCATACTATCTGATTTATTATTACTTATATCATTATGAAAAAACTGTGAGCGTTTTAAAAACAGATGGGATTGGATTGATTGAAAAAGAGAAAGGAACCACACCAAAAGTAATTGTGGATAGTCCCAAGAAAGTTTTAGGGAAACTTCAAGCTCCAGTCAATACATTCAAAGACAAAGAGTGAACTGTGGGACAATCATGAGGGTAACTCATTAAAGAACACTTCAACGTCCTGAAACAGGTGTATCCTCGCCTCTCCTCCTCAGAAACCGAGTTGCTGGTGGCATCGGCTTTGCCTTAGGCTGATAACCATTGTCAGATTTGTTGCTGTTGCTCAACTGCTCAGTTTTGTCCGACTCTTTGTGACCCATAAACTGCAGCACGCCAGGCCTCCCTGTCCGTCACCAACTCCTGGAGACTGCTCAGACTCATGTCCGTTGAGTCCGCGATGCCGTTCAACCATCTCATCCTGTCGTCCCCTTCTCCTCCTGCCTTCAATCTTTCCCAGAATCAGGGTCTTTTCAGGGCTCTTCACATCAGGTGCCAAAATAGTGGAGCTTCAGCTTCAGCATCAGTCCTTCCAATGAATATTCAGGGTTGACTTCCTTTGGGATTGACTGGCTTGATCTTCTTGCAGTCCAAGGGACTCTCAAAAGTCTTCTCCAACACCACAGTTCGAAAGCATCAGTTCTTCAGTGCTCAGCCTTTTTTATGTTAGATTACTGGGCATGTTTTCAGGCTTGTTAAAACCCAGATTGCTGAGCCCCACCCCCAGAGTCTCAGTAGGTCTAGGGTGGGGCAGAGAATTTGCATTTGTAACAAGTTCCTAGGTGATCCCTAGGCCGCTGCTGGTCTGGGACCACACTGAGAACCACTGAGCTAGAGGAAAGCTAGAACTGCTCTCTAAAGAAAGCGGGCAGCATGCCTACAGAGCTCGTAATCAGGGTACTGAGGGATGGGAGAGAGACGCAGCAGAGCTTAAGGTAACCCCAGGCCTCCATAACAGACGCCAGGAAAAAAGGGGAGAGATGGAGTGGACAAAGACAGAAATACACTGCGCAGCCATTTCCCCGGAATAAAGCCCTTCTTCATTTGATAATTGAGAGCTTCCCCAACCTGCTGGGCTGCTGTTCACAGACCTGATCTGAATGCCAGTAAACACTCCTCGCCCATCTACCTAAAATGCACAGTCAGGGCTCCTATTGAGGAAAGACCCGTGTGGATAAACTGCAGAAAAAGCCCAAACCAACTCAGACTAATAAACAGAATTGTAAAGGAATACGTCAAGGCTGTATATAACTTCTATGCAGAGTACATCACGAGAAACACTGGACTGGAAGAAACACAAGCTAGATTCAAGATTGCTGGGAGAAATATCAATAACCTCAGATATGCAGATGACATGAGAAAGTGAAGAGGAGCTAAAAAGCCTCTTGATGAAAATGAAAGAGGAGAGCGAAAAAGTTGGCTTAAAGCTCAACATTCAGAAAACTAAGATCATGGCATCTGGTCCCATCACTTATTGGGAAATAGATGGGAAAACAGTGGAAACAGTGTCAGACTTTATTTTGGGGGCTCCAAAATCACTGCAGATGGTGACTGCAGCCATGAAATTAAAAGACGCTTACTCCTTGGAAGAAAAGTTATGACCAACCTAGATAGCATATTCAAAAGCAGAGACATTACTTTGCCGACTAAGGTCTGTCTAGTCAAGGCTATGGTTTTTCCTGTGGTCATGTATGGATATGAGAGTTGGACTGGGAAGAAGCCTGAGCGCCAAAGAATTGATGCTTTTGAACTGTGGTGTTGGAGAAGACTCTTGAGAGCCCCTTGGACTGCAAGGAGATCCAACCAGTCCATTNTATGACCAACCTAGATAGCATATTCAAAAGCAGAGACATTACTTTGCCGACTAAGGTCTGTCTAGTCAAGGCTATGGTTTTTCCTGTGGTCATGTATGGATATGAGAGTTGGACTGGGAAGAAGCCTGAGCGCCAAAGAATTGATGCTTTTGAACTGTGGTGTTGGAGAAGACTCTTGAGAGCCCCTTGGACTGCAAGGAGATCCAACCAGTCCATTCTGAAGGAGATCAGCCCTGGGATTTCTTTGGAAGGAATGATGCTGAAGCTGAAACTCCTGTACTTTGGCCACCTCATACAAAGAGTTGACTCATTGGAAAAGACTCTGATGCTGGGAGGGATTGGGGGCAGGAGGAGAAGGGGACAACAGAGGATGAGATGGCTGGATGGCATCATGGACTCGATGGACGTGAGTCTGAGTAAACTCCGGGAGATGGTGATGGACAGGGAGGCCTGGCGTGCTGTGATTCGTGGGGTCACAAAGAGTTGGACACGACTGAGCGACTGAACTGAACTGAAATGTAAAGGACAAAAAGGCACGTGAGAAAAATCTACAGCATAAAAGAGAAGGACTAATGTGGAAAACAAGCACACAAAGAAACAGCTCACTAGAAGAAGCATAATTCAGGAACATAAGAGAAACATATGTTCTCTTAATTCTGATGAGTTCAATTCAGTCACTCAGTCGTGTCCGACTCTTTTGTGACCCCATGAATCGCAGCATGCCAGGCACCCAAACCCATGTCCATTGAGTCGGTGATGCCATCCAGCCATCTCATCCTGTCTCCCCCTTCTCCTCCTGCCCCCAGTCCCTCCCAGCATCAGGGTCTTTTCCAATGAGTCAACTCTTCGCATGAGGTGGCCAAAGTACTGGAGTTTCAGCTTCAGGATCAGTCCTTCCAATGAACACTCAGGACTGATCTCCTTTAGGATGGACTGGTTGGATCTCCTTGCGGTCCATGGGACTCTCAAGAGTCTTCTCCAACACCACAGCTCAAAAGCATCAATTCTTCGGCACTCAGCCTTCTTCCCAGTCCAACTCTCACATCCATACATGACCACAGGAAAAACCATAGCTTTGACTAGTCAGACCTTTGTTGGCAAAGTAATGTCTCTGCTCTTCAATATGCTATCTAGGTTGGTCATAACTTTCCTTCTAAGGAGTATCTTTTAATTTCATGGCTGCAGTCACCATCTGCAGTGATTTGGGAGCCCCCCAAAATAAAGTCTGACACTATTTCCACTGTTTCCCCATCTATTTGCCATGAAGTGATGGGACCAGATGCCATGATCTTCATTTTCTGAATGTTGAGCTTTAAGCCAACTTTTCACTCTCCTCTTTCACTTTCATCAAGAGGCTCTTTAGTTCCTCTTCACTTTCTGCCAAAAGGGTGGTATCATCTGCATAGTAGCCTCAGAGAAAGTTGAGAGCGAATTTCAAGAAACAAGAGCAAGCTGCTACCAAGAAGCCTCCTTTTTTGTTCCTCTCAGAGTTTGAGGAACCTAAAAAATATGACTACTGGAGTAAAAGAAAAAAAAGTGAATGAGTGAAATAATGAATGAACAAAGTTAAAGGCCAAATTAGTGATCTGGAAGATAAACCTAAGGACATCTCCCAAAACATAATGCAAAAAGGCAAGCAAACAGAAGGTATGTGAGGGAAATTGAGGCATAGAGGATGAAGAAAGTCCAATATTTATTAAATGGAAGTTCTGTAAGGAAGAAAACAAAGAAGGGGCAGGGAAATCAGAGAAATAATAGTGAGAAAACCCCCTACACTTAAGAATGAATGATTTCAGATGGAAAGGACTCAGTAAATGCTGAAGCAGAGCAGTTATAATGAGACCCAAAGAAAGGGACATCTTGGTGAAAATCTAGAATAAAGTTAAGGTTAAAACATTTATTATTTATGCATATTGAAAGTTTCCAGAAAGATAAAGCATATTACCAAGGAATAAGAATTAGTCTGTAGCTAACGGGAATTTGCTGTATGTCTCATGAAACTTAGATGCTCTTTATCAACCTAGAGGGGTGGGATGGGGAGGCAGATGGGAGGCAGGTTCAAGAGGGAGGGGTTATATGTATACCTATGGCTGATTCATGTTGAGGTTTGACTGAAAACAATAAAATCCTGTAAAGCAATTATCCTTCAACTAAAAAGAAAAATTAGTCTGACTTCAGACTTGTCCACGTGGCTAGATGCTTGAATTTCTTCTGAAGAGGGCTTCATAATTTGCAGGGCTCAGAGAAAATGAAAATGTGGGACTCCACAAAAAATCATTAAGAATTTCAAGACCCTGGGGCCTCTCTGGTGGCTCAAGTGTAAAGAATCCACTTGCCAATTCAAGAGACATAGGTTCAGTTCCCGGTTGGAGAGGATCCTACATGGGAGCAACTAAACCCATGTGCCACCAACTACTGAGCCTGGGCCCTAGAGCCAGGGAATCTCAACTTCAGAAGCCTATGCTCTGCAAAAAGGGAAGTCACTAGAATGAGAAGCCTGAGCACCACAATTAGAGAGTAGCCTCTGCTCGCCAAAGCTAGAGAAAAACCTGCACAGCAAGGAAGACCCAGTGCGGCCCAAAATAAATAGATACAAGGTTTCCAAGCTGGGACAGGAGAGACTTAAGCCAAACAAGGGCCCTTCTAAATATAAGGCTTCTTTAATCTGTACTTCAGTTATTTCCAGGTCACTCTCAGCTACCAGTGCTTGTTGTATTTCATGCCGCTCTCTTCCTTGGAGTGAAGGCAGCCCTGCTTCCAAGCTTGGAGAGGCAAAGACTTTGAACCTAAAATTCTATACTCAACCAAACTGTCAATTAAATAGAAGTGCAAACCGATGTTTCTGGACTTGTCAGAATTTAGAAAATTTGACACTTACCCTGCACGAAAAAAAAAAGTATCATACGAGTTGTTTTCAAAAACAAACAAACAAAACCCCAAACCCCAGAACTTCCAGAAAAATAAATCAAGAACTCTACGAAATAGAGTGACTTAAAAAATCAGAAGCAATGGTAGCTGACAATGACCTAGAAGTAAAAGAAGATTAATGCATCAGTGATTTTTCTTTAGGCTTCAAAGATTTCATAACATTGGATTACATTCTCACCCTACAGAGCTAATCACTGTTGGTTCAGTGGTGAATACCATTTGTTTATTTATTTTTGGCTCTGCTGGGTCTTCATTGCTGAGCAGGTTTTTCTCTAGCTGCGGCGAGCAGGGGCTTTTCTCTAGTGGCAGTGCGAGGGCTTCCCGTGGCGGTGGTTTCTCCTGTTGCGTCTCCCGGGTTCTGGAGCACGGGCTCAGAGGTTGTGGTGCACAGGCTTAGTTGCTCCACGGCAGGTTGGATCTTCCCAGACCAGGGATGGAACTTGTGTCCCCTGAACCAGCTGGTGGATTCCCAACCAGGGAACCACCAGGGAAGTCCCTGAATAATATTCAAATAATTACAATACTGTTATGGCTTTTTACATGATTTTTATTTTTAGAATCAATCTACAGTCAAAACATGGAAAACTTGACTTATGGCTACAGAACAGAATGTATTTTTTAAATCTTGATAACATAAAAGAATGTCTAATAAAGAAATGAGAGGCAGATGAGAAAAGAAAGGAAAGGAAAGGGAAATGTGCAAATTTCTTCATCTGTCGGCAGAGATTCAATAAGATCTGTCTGAATTTGGTAAACCCAGAAAAAAACCTTTAGTATTTTATGTGAGGTTGTAAGATATCCCATAGCAGATGTAAAGAACTGAAATAACATATCTAATAAAACTGATTAGGGAGAGTAGGCAGCATTATATATATGTTAAATTCTTTATTTGCATAGCAGGGAATTAGTAGATACTTTCTACATTGATAAATCAAGAAACAGTCATAAACAAATTATTCCAGTTTGTATCATAACTACCATAAAATGTAAAGCAGAAAATCCTCACAATGGGGGCTTCTGAGGAGTGAGTCTGAGGGAGCAGTTTGGAGAAGGGAATGTGAAGTTTATTTTCCATCTTATACTTTTATTTTTTATTTTTTGTATCATTCTAATTTTGTGATGTGCATGCATTATTTCTAAAATTACAAAACAGTTAAGCAAAAAAGGAAACGAGGGAGATAGAGATCAGCAGGAGCCATTACGATTTGAATTTGACTTTCTTTTCTGATTACTAAACTAGTAGATCACAAGAATTCATTTCCATTGTGTCTCAGACCCTCTTCTTGGAGCCAGGGGTGCAGCAGTGAACTTTAAAAAGTTAAAAAAAAAATTTGACTGTCCTCATGGAACTTGCATCCTAATGTAGGAAGCTCACATCCTAGGCAAAATTTCAACTAAGAAAATGTCCATATAGCCAAAGCTATGGCTTTTCCTGTAGTCATTTACAAATATGAGAGTTGGACCATAAGGAAGGCTGAGCCCTAAAAATTGATGTTTTCGAAATTATATTGCTGGAGAAGACTCTTGAGAGTCTCTTGGACTGCAAGGAGATCAAACCAGTCAATCCTAAGGGAAATCAATCGTGAATATTCATTGGAAGGGCTGATGCTGAAGCTGAAGGTCCAATAATTTGGACCTGATGTGAAGAGCAACTCATTGGAAAAGACCTTACTGTTGGGAAAGATTGATGACAAAAGGAGAAGAGGGCAGCGGAGGATGAGATAGTTAGACAGTGTCACCAACTCAATGGACATGAATCTGAGCAAACATCTGGGAGGTAATGGAAGACAGAGGAGCCTGGCATGCTACAGTCCACAGGGTCACAAAGAGTCAGACACAACTTAGCAACTCAACAAAGGAAGGACAAAGGGACAACTGAGTGTGAGGGCTGATGGATGGTAGCTTTAGACTGAGGGAAGGCCTCATGAGAAAGTGACTGAATGACTTAGACATGATAATGAAGGACTGGTAGTCTGGCTACCTGGGCCAAGTATTCCTGAAAAAAGAGCTAGTGCACAGGCTCTGGAGCAGGAGTATACCCTGTAAATTCCAGGAACAGCAAGGAGGCCAAAGTGGCTAGGATAGAAAAAGCAAAAGGGAGTGTTATCACGGGGGATATGAGAGAAGAAAGTGGACAGGGGCTAAGAACCATCAAAATTTCCTTTTAACTCTACGGAGAATTTATAAGTGTACCAACTGCATTATCAGTCATATTCTTGACAGGCTAGAGCTATCATTCCAACCAGGCATTGATGAAAACAAAATCATCTATGTGCAAATTTATATACCTGATGACTGAAAGAATTTTCCGGACTAGCTTCTGGTTCCAGATATTTAAAAACCTAGTTTCTCCTCCCTTATTCACATGTTTCATAGCAAATTTCTGATTCTAACCCTGCCCCTTCCTGACATAAAACAGGGTGAATCTACAAAGTGGGCAGTAGACATGTCCTGGTTCATAGCCCTGTGATGAAGCCGGCTCCTTCTGGCTCACAGGACTCCATTGTCAGGTTTTCGGAAATTTGGGGAGTCTGTTGCTAAACAGAGACATTATTAAAAGTTAAATAAATAAATAATAACTAAAAGATAATGAATACTCAAAACTCATCATCTCCCAATTATCTCACTGCATTTTACCATTATTATGCTGTTAAGGTTATTTACATCTATTGACTCCATTGGATGTGAATACTATATAATGGTGTGTCCTCTTTCCAGCTCTGCTTACAGTGATGTCACATTGACAGCTTGAAATATGCGCCAGTAGGAGTATTTGCACCATGTTGCTGTGGTTGTTCATTCACTTAGTCGTGTCCGACTCTGTGACACCATAGACTGCAGCAGGCCAGGCTTTCCTGTCCATCACCAACTCCTGGAGCTTGCTCACACTCATGTCCATCGAGTCAGTGATGCCATCCAATCATCTCATCCTCTGCTGCCCTCCTTCTCCTTTTGCCATCCATCATCCCAGCATCAGGGTCTTTTCCAATGAACTGGCTCTTCACATCATGTGGCCAAAGTATTGAAGCTTCAGCCTCAGCATCAGCCCTTCCAATGAATATTCAGGGTTGATTTCCCTCAGGGTTGATTGGTTGGATCTCCTTGCAATCCAAGGGACTCTCAGGAGTCTTCTCCAGCACCATAGTTCAAAAGCATCAATGCTTCGTTGCTCAACCTTCTTTATGGTCCAACTCTCACATCCATACATGAGCACTGGAAAGACCACAGTTTTGACTAGATGGATCGTTGCAGTCTAGTGATGTCTTTGCTTCAGAAATCAGCAAACACCACAAATCCGCTGCTAAACACTCACTAGCGCACTGCAACCTGGCAGCCATTCCTACCCCAGAACAGCTAGCCATCAAATAACTGTACACAGCCACGACTACAACACACAAAAATATGTTCCACAAAAGCAAACAAAGTGAAACTCCAGCTCAAATTTCTCTTAGCTGTGGCTACTCTCAGCCGGAGGATAAGTGTGATGGAGAGAAAGTCCAAGCGGAAGAGGCAGCAGTTTCAACCAACTGCAGTAAAAATGTCTTTTGATAATTTTTAAAAATATATTTTATTTATTCACCTGCCTCGGGTCTTAGTTGCCACGTGCAGGCTTAGCTGCTCCTCAACATGTAGGATCTTAATTCCCCGACCAGGGATCAAACCCACATCCCTTTCCCTCAATCAAGGGCAGGATGGATTCTTAAACGCTGGACCACCAGGGAAGTTCCTTGTCAATTTTAAAAAACGAGACTATGTGAATACTCTGCTAGGGCACCTCCTCAGACATTGGAAGAAGCTCCAACAAGTTAGGGGCCCTGAAACGTAAGCTTCACTAGCTTCGTGGTAAATTTGCCTCTGCTCCTGTACTTTGGAGATGTTTCTACCGCCCCTTAGTGGCTCCCCTCAGGGCCAACTCTAGGGCTGGAGGCAAGTGGAGTGTGGGCACAGCGAGAGCCCTGAGGCCGCACACATCCTCCACGCTCCGCTGGAGTTCTACATGGTGGCTCTCCTGCACATATTCTGGAAGGGCTTCGCGTTCCCCTCCACTCTTCCAATCTGAACATCACTGCCCTCGTGGCATGGCTTTCTTATTCTTAGTTGCCAAATCTATATTAATTTGCTAGGAGCGCTGCAATAAAATGCCATTGACTGGGAACTGTAAACATCAGAAATCATTTTCTCGTGGTTCCGGAGGCTTAAAGCCCAAGATCAAGGTGTTGGCAGGAGTGCTTTCTCCCCAGGCCTCTTCCCTTGGCTTGGAGACCACCATCCTTGTGCTGTACCTCTGTGCTCTCGTGTTCCTGGTGCTTCTCTGTATGTCCAAATTTTCCTCTTCTTCTGAGGACACCAGTAAGATCAGATCAGGGCCCACTGTAAAGACCTTGTCTTAACTTCGTCATCTCTGAAGATATTATATTTAGATGCAGTCACATTCTGAGGTACTGGAGGTTAGTACTTCAACAGCTGAATTGGGTGGTGGGGGGGGGGTCACAATTCATCAGGTAATACTATCCTCCCTGGAGACACTAAGCCTCAGACTCTTATCCTACCATTAATATTGATAGTGAAAAGACCACTAAAGGACTTGACTTATCAAGAAGGAAAATACAGCAGTAAGTGTTCTAAAACCTATCACAATGTTACAATAGAGATCCATAAAGAATAGGAATCAGAACTAGGGTTTGGAAGGTACAGGGAGGCAGGTTTTAGTTTTGTATGAAAGTATTGTGCAGAAGTGGTACTGCCTGGTACCCAAAGAGCTCTCCATCACCTAATGCATTCAGAGAGAACTCAGCTACCAAAGAGAAGTGCCCGCATAAGGTTTTATTTATTTACGGCTGTGCTGGCTCTTCATTGCTAGGCATGGGCTTTCTCTAGTTGCAAGGAGCACGGGCTACACTCTGGTTATGGTTGCATTGGTCTTCTCATGGCTGGTGGCTTCACTTGTGAAGTCCAGGCTCTAGGGTGGGCAGATTTCTGTAGTTGCAGCTCCCGAGCTCTAGATCATGGGCTCAGTAATTATTGCACAGAGTTTTAGTTGCCCATGACATGTAGGATCTTCCCAGACCAGAGATCAAACCCACGTTCCCTGCATTGGCAGGTGGATGCTTAACCGCTGGATCGCCAGGGAAGTCCACATATAAGGTCTTGAATTAGATGATCTTCAAAATACTACTTACCCAACATTCCCCCATTTTTTTGTAAATAACCAAGATGGCAAACACACTCCTAGATCCAGCAAACTTTTTATTTTTCAAATGTAGGATAGGTTATAATTCAAAATATATTTCACAACTTAGAACTATGGCTCAGTAATTTAAAGTCATTTTCCTTTAACATTTTATCTGGGAAAGATCTGAAATGATCGGAAGCAAAACAAAAACAAAAATTTCCCAAGCTCCAAGATTTGAAACTCACAAAAAAGTTTTCAGATCTCAGCACGAAATGATCCAAAATAGGCAATATAATTTTTACATCTCTTGGAAAAATACTGAGTCATATTGCCCACCCACATCTTACAAAAATAACAGAAATCCAGTGATTCAAGCAAGATACACTCTGCCATTGTCTGAAGCAAACATTTGAGTCATTCAGGAAAATGAGGAGCAAAGTCTCGTCAGTGACAGAAGTTTAAATACTGTGTCCCAAGGAAAATTTTGGAGTGAGGAATTTTTTCCAGCTTCAAACATGACTTTTTCTTGCACCCTTGGTTACCCGAAGACCAGAAATCACCCTCTGCCATGAGAACAACACAGAGTGTTTGCTGAACGGGCAGAGCATGGCCAGGAATCCAGCCACCAGTTATTTGCACTCAATAAACAGTTCCCAGGGAGAAAACAACACATCCTGGATGAAGGACACAAAGGGCTTGCTAGAGACCCTCACAGCCCAGGGCAGATGGAGACCGCACCTCATCCACCCTCTGAACTCCCTCTCCCAGACTTCCTCTTTTTCTAGATTCAGAAGCCACAGCCTAGGGGCTTTGCTGGTGGTCCAGTGCTCAACACTCCCAGCTCCCACTGTAGGGGACACAGGTTCGATCCCTGGTCAGGGAACTAAGATCCCACATGTCACAGAGTGTGGCCAAAAAAATTAAAGAGTTTGGGCAAGAGTTTGAATATAGAGCCCAAACCTTTTTGGCTTTTGAGGTATGAGTTGCCCTAAGTTGGCAGGCCTCAAAGCCTGTCTTTCCAGAACAAAATACCCTCACTCCTGGAAAGGAAAGTAGAGAAGGTATCTTGTGCATGCCAGAGAGTCTAGCCTGAAACACAGGATGGTGAATAAAAGGAGCACAGAATAGATCTGAGAGGTCACAGGTGCTCATTCCTGCTGAGCTGACACCCTCTACGCCCTGATGGAGAACAGGTCACCTGAAGTTCCCTGACTTCACAGATAGCATGGCCTCATCCCCTCCTCCTTGGGGCTTCCCTGGTGGCTCAGTTGGTTAAAGAGACCACGTGCAATGCAGGAGACCCAGGTTCAATCCCTGGGTCGGGAAGATCCCCTGGAGAAGGGAATGGCAACCCACTCTAGTATTCTTGCCTGGAGAATCTCGTACAGAGAGGAGCCTGGCGGGCTACAGTCCATGGGGTCGCAAAGAGTCAGACACGACTGACTAAGCTACCACCACCACCTCCTCCTTGCGCCCTGCTCATACCAGGCAGACTGCAAATATTGATTGGAATCATGAATGGAATATATGAATAAGATAGGTTTCTGAAAGGCCATGCATTTTTCTGGAAAGCTTAGTCTCTCCGTGAAGACTTCACCTTAGTGCTGTTTCATTAGCGCTGCCCCCATAGGACCTGAGGCGTCCTGCATGCACGCCACAGGGACACAGGGTCTAATTAATTGGTTCACAGACGCAGAAGTTTTTACCACCCTTCTGTTTTCATTTGTCTGACCCTCAGCTATTGTTTAGGGGGCCAGGCCAGCATCCTTTGACTCCTGTCATTGACCTCTGACCTTTCAATTGTTTTCAGTGGTTCTCTGTCTGGGAACAACAAGGACGCTGGGGAGGGGAGAAGGAAGTTCAAGTGTCTACTAAGCATCAGTAGAAGAGATTCTCTTTTGATGAGAAACCAACAGAAAGCCTTGAAATAGACAGCAACAGAGTAAGGGAGAGAGGGTGAGAACCAGATATAGAATCTTTTTTTCTGTGTTAAATACTGGTGACTCTGAGGGTGGAGACAGCCAAGAAGCATCAGCACAGACAAGTTCAGTCAGTTCAGTTCAGTTCAGTTGCTCAGTCGTGTCCGACTCTTTGCGACCCCATGCACTGCAGCACACCAGGCCTCCCTGTCCATCACCAACTTCCAGAGTCCACCCAAACTCACATCCATCGAGTCTGTGATGCCATCCAGCCATCTCATCCTCTGTTGTCCCCTTCTCCTCCTGCCCCCAATCCCTCCCAGCATCAGAGTCTTTTCCAATGAGTCAACTCTTCACATGAGGTGGCCAAAGTACTGGAGTTTCAGCTTTAGCATCAGTCCTTCCAAAGAACACCCAGGGCTGATCTCCTTCAGAATGGACTCGTTGGATCTCCTTTCAATAGCACCCGGGAGAAACATCCTCCATGCAAGGTAATCATGTATCAGTTCTCATTAACTGGGCTGAAGCAAGAGGCTCCCTTTCCCCTGTTCCTCATCTTGATCACAGAAGGCAGGTAGGATGTTACGGTAGAGGAGAGTACAGGCTCAGAGCATCACCCACTAGAGTTCACACTCCAGCCCCATCAACAGATATCAGCGTGATCTTGGGTGAAACTCCCACGTGCGTGGTCGGTGAGTTCACAGACCCTGCCTCACGGGGTTGTTGTGAAGATTCAATGAGGAAGTAGTATAACACGTTTAAAAAGACCCTAGGATACAGCAAATCTCGGTAAATCTGAACTGTTAGTCTTTTATTTTCCAAAACTTTCTCCTTCCATGTTCCTTTATTTATTATTATTATTTGGCTGCACTAGGTCTTTGTTGCTGCCTGGGCGTTCTCTAGTTGCAGCGAGCGAGGAATACTTTCTAGTTGTGGTGGCTTATCACATTGCAGAGCATGGGCTCTAGGATATGCAGGCTCAGTGGTTGAAGCACGAGGGCTTAGTTGCCCCACAGTATGTGGGATTTTCCCAGACCAGGGATCAGACCCACACGCCCCTCATCGGCAGGCAGATTCTTAACCACTGGACTACCAAGGAAGTCCCGTTTGAGTGGTAGATTGTTACAAAAACCTGAAGACACGACAAATGTCTCTGGGGAATAAAAAGGAAACAGGGACACTTAGGAAAAGAGAAATACATTTAATGGGAAAGATACACAAATGCCCTTTTGAAGGCTGAAATCACTTTGATATTCGGGAACATTAAAATATGCTGTGTATATAGCCCACCAGGCTCCTCCGTCCATGAAATTCTCCAGGCAAGAATACTGGAATGGGTTGTCATTTCCTTCTCCAGGGGATCTTCCCAACCTAGGGACTGAACTTGGGTCTCCTGCATTAGAGGCGGATCTTAGCACTGAGCCTCCAGGGAAGCCCATAACTCCTCGTCGAATGCTTTATATAGCAACTGTAAGAGCATAGCCTACCTAAGCATTAGCTGTAAATTTATCAGTTGACTTTCTCGGTATATGTTTTGAATTCTTGTTGTGAACGAAACTAAGGTCAAAGGAAACTGACTTGTCAGTGTTTGCCTGTTTTATGAGAATCAGACACAATCTAAGAACTGGGGGTTGGAGGTGGGTGGTGGGGGTCAGCTTCATAGTAAAACAAAGAAAGTCATTATGTTCTCTGTATTCAGTGTTCTCCACTGTGTCAAAAAGATACAGAAAGCCCTGGTTTCCAGAAAAGGAGCTGAGAATAAAACGAACCCAGATTCATAGAGAACATCTTGTTTTTTCTCTCCCCAGTTTTCTAATCAGTCTCGTTTTGTGTGCTGCCACTAACATTGTCAGCTTTTTTGTTTCCTTTTTATCACCTTCAGGGATTTTGGAAGAATAAAGTNGGACATGACTTATCGACCAAACAACAACAGATGTCTCAGTTTCCCAGGCACACAGACTCTGGGACACACACGGGCACACAGGAGGTTTACTGGGAAGGCACTCAGGTTTAATGACGGGCGAGGAGTGAAGGTTGCAGACTCAGGCAGAGGGAGGAGCTGAGCTGTGAGGGGATCATGAAAAAGGCCTCACTCCCCAACAGGGAGCTCTGGAGCTGGGATAACCCCTCAGAGTGTCCAGAATTGAGGTAAGGGGGTCATACCCCAGCACTGACCAGTCAAGGGATGTGACCCATCCCTGGAGGAAGGAGGTATCTTGAACAAGGAGGGCAATTCCTGGTAGGGACTCAACTCAAGAGTTGAGTCCACCTGCTCCCAGCAGCACCCTCAGAACCCACTACTGAGTGATGTGATTACATTAAAAGTGGCTAATCATTACCCCTACTTCTCATTTTGTGTCTCCACTGGGTGATAAATACATTGTGGGAAAGTCTTGCCCTTCCAGCTCTGAGCATCCCTTGATCACCACTCCATGGTTCCTGACAGCGTGCCCAGACAGGATTACCAAGTGGCTCTGCCATAACCAAACTCAGTCCTTCATGCTACAGGGACACCAGCCATGAAAAACTTGCCTGCGCAAGACTGTCAGCCTAGCTCAGGATCCCTTGTCTTCTGATCAGGAAGCCAAGAGTCAAGAACACCTCTCAGAAGCTCAACCTGCTGCTGACCCAGAAACTTTAGTACACACAGTGGGTCCCAGAGCATGACCCTGGGTCCAGCCTCAGCATCACCCGGGAACTTGATAGACATGCAAATTCTTACAGTGCAGACTTCTGAATCCGAAAATCCACGGGTGGGGCCAGCTACAAGTGTTCTAATATGCCCTCCTGTGACTCAGGCCCACTCTTTGGGAGGCTGGCTTTAGTGATGCAGCTTCCAAGGGCCACACATGGCCAGGAAAGACAAGGGCAAGCATGGAAGGGCAGAGTATCAAGGGCAAGGTGTCCATCCAAGGACTCACCCTGGCCCAGGGAACAGGAGAAAGAGCCAGGCAGGCCTGATGCCACCTGAGACGAGGTGTGGCAAAGCTGGACGAGCATCTGTGAGGGCCCCCCTCCTGCTGTGTTCTAAGGGTCCCTGGGCTGGGCTGTGTTTCCTTACTGCAGTGGAAGGGAGGGGCCACTTCCTTGGTGGAGAAAAAAACAAACTTCTGCCCAAGCCACTCCCCTCTGTGGGAAGGAGAAGTGAAACAGGGCTGCAGATCAGAGGGAGGGGGACCACTGGGGTCCTCCAGAGACACAGAGACTTTCTGGTTTAGTCTGCCCACACAACCCCAGCCGTTCTAGGAAAACAGAAGTGGCTCCCTGAGGAAGCTGCTTCCATTTCTGTAACTGCTCATGAAGCAAGAGTTTACTGGAACCTGTACGTGTGCTGAACATGAAAGACAGAGCTTTGTGTGACAGGCTCGTGGCGCCCAGTTAAGAGAGACAGGAGTCACGCACCTGAATGAGCAGCTGATGGACTGGCTTGTATCAGCGAGAGGAAGATACAGGAAGACGGAGGAAGACGCCCCGGAAGAGGCTGGAAGGAAGGAAAGGCCCTGAGGCCAGGAGGCCAGGAGGGAAGAGAGCCGGAGGCATGAAAGTGAAGGACCAGAAACCAGGAGGCTGAGAGGCCAGGGAAGATCCAGCTCCACTAAAGTCAAGAATCCCGAGCTGGGCAAGGGGTCAAGCCTGCCTGGGAGCCCCCCTCCATAGGGTGGCTAGATAAAACACAAGCTGTTGGGTTCCGTTAGAATTTCAGACAAAGCAGAGAGTAATTTTTAGTATAAGTGTGTCCCAAATATTGCAAAACTTTTTGTTCTAAAACATTATCCATTGTGTATATTTTCTAGTTTGTCACTTGCTCTTCAGTAGCACCTTATGAAGTGGTTCTGGTATCACCATCATTCCCATTTACAGATGAGCAAACTGAGTCAGGGAGTTGCCCCTGGCCACACAACTAGCGAGTCTGTTTCCACAGTCCGTGCTCCCAGCTTCTGAGCTACCTTACGGAGTTTGGAGTCCACCAGACCTTGATGCAAAGGCTGGCTCTGCCACCCACCAAGTAAGGACCTAGTAACAGTTCCCTCTGGCAGGTCACTGAACCCCTCTGAGCCTCAGTTTCCTCAAGGAGTTCCCGCCTCGGCACTTTTGTGCAAATTAAGTGAGGTAGCTGAACAAAAAGGAAGTCCTCAATAAATGGTACTTTGATGATGAAGGGTAGGAAGATGAAGATGATGGCAGTGATACCAAGCCTTGAAAGGCATTAAGAGGGTCACTTATGCTACAGAGAATGGGCTACCCATTCCAGAGCTGGGCTGGAACAGAGCTGAGCTGCCCCATCCCCTATATGTCAGAGGCTTCTTCTCCAGAGCTCGCAGGAGCCTGTGAGTCCAGAGTCCCTCTTTCCTGGATGCAGGGGTTCCCTCCCTGCACTGCTAGCTCATGTAAGCAATACAGGCCTTTCCTCTTGTCTGTCAGCCCCTCGGTTCTCTGTGCAGATGTGCCAACCTCCCAGTTCTTGCTGTCACTGGGGAAAAAATCCAACAGATGGAGTATTTTGCGCCCATCGCCAACCACATATGACAAACAGTTTCTCCTCTCTGTTATGCAACTCAGGCTGCTTCAGACTGCCAGTGCGCATGCTCGGAACTCCTTTAATCTACATATGCACTGAGTAAGATCCAGATAGAAACTATCTGGTGATTGGGTTCAGTTTTAGTCATTTCCTGCCTTCTCAGGACAAGTCAGGTCTAGAGTTTCGCTCCTGGCCCACCAGCTTCCCACTGAAGCCGCCTCCCTCCTCCAAGGTCGCCTTAACAATGGGGCATCCCTGACAAAAACAACCTCACCCTCTAATACCTGGGCTTGGTGTCTGAGGTGCTGGGGACCTAAGTCGCTTCAGTCATGTCTGACTCTTTGCGACCCTATGGACTGTAGTCCGCCAGTCTCCTCTGTCCATGGGATACTCCAGACAAGAGTACTGGAGTAGGTTGTCATGCCCTCTTCCAGGGGATCTTCCCAACCCAGGGATTGAACCCACATCTCTTATGTCTCCTGCGTCGGCCGGGGTTCTTTACCACTAGCGCCACCTAGGAAGCAGGACCATGACTGTTTACAAGTTTATTCCTCATGACTTTTTACCATCAGTGCTTCATGTAGGTATTAATCCTAGTAAATAAACTTTTAAAAAATGTCTGGTCAGTTCTCTCATTAGACTGCTCTGTCTCCCGGGACTGAAAGGGCCACCTTCCGCCCTGACCTTCAAGAGCCATAACTGGCTCTCAATGAGATAGTGTGACTTTCATTCCAGGCTGTGTTCTAAGCAGTGCAGATTACAGCAGAGAAAAAGAGAGACAAGTTCCTTCTTTCATGGAGCAAATAATATTTTAGACCCAGATACCAACCATGTGGTCACTCCCAAATCTCTAAGTCACTTGCTTACCTTGACTTTAGGACATGAGGCCTCGCCTCCCTACCACGCTCTGGCTCTGCACATTCCTAACTGCCAACTGTGATGAACATCCCAGACCTTACGTGTTCCCATGCCCCTCACCTGTGTGGTCCCTATCAGTTTCTAGCCTTTCTCAGACCCTCCCAGCCCTGGTGCTGAGTCCTAACCTGAAGACCCTCAGCCACCCATCCTGTGACACTGACAACACCCAGAGTCTGGCCATCTGGCCCTCGAAAACTGTCCCCAGCTCATGCCAAGCTGTCCTACAGATGGGCCCTCAGTTCCCTAGGAAACCACAGGCTGAACTGGCTGCCAAGTCAATGGCGGGTTTGGGCCATGTGGTTGGCCACCTGGGCAGAAGGCTTGCTCATTGCTTTCTCACTTGGCACTTTCCCTTCCTGAACTCAGGAGCCCAACCCTATCTGAGTCACCTGGGCCTTGGAAACCTGTTGCTTTGAAGTCATATACAACTTGGAAACCCAGTCCTGCTGGATCACAGTCACTGTGCATATCTGATGAGTGTTCTGCCTTAATTAAATCTTTAGGTCTCTGAAATATCTCTTCCTGTTTCTGGTGTCCCCCTGGATGCCCTGAACCTGTGAGAGCCGGACCCCGAGAACTGACTCCCTTGTCCCTAGAAACTAAGCCAGCAGAGACTTGGTCACATGCCTAGATCAACAACACCCTGCAGCCGTGTCAGTCCTGCCTTCACTCGCCCCTCTGCTCACTCATCTATTCTTCCAGGCAACAAATGTTTACAGAGCACGTGCTTTGGAGCCAGGTAATGTGCAAGTTGCCCAACAAGGAGTGGTGAGACATGCTTCCTGGACCAGGGGAGCTCCCAGCCATTGGAAGGTATCCAAGCAGATCTAATCCATTTCACTGACGTGATCAGTGTCACAGTGGGATGGAGCAAGTTCAAGAAACTGGGGGAACACTAGAAAGGCATCTGATTCATGCCCAGGGGTACAGGGACTGTCTCCTCAGCAAGCGATACGGAGTCTAAGCTGCATCCTGAATGGCAACAAGAGCTGGTGAGTGGGTTCAAGTGGGAATGGCAGATGTCACATGAGAAAAGCCTCAGGGAAACTGAAAAGGTCAAAGTGACTGGGGCAGTTTGGAGGAAGAGGCAGGGCCCAATCACAGAGGAGCTGATTGGCATCCTGACGGCAATGGGGAGCCATTGGGAGGTCTGAGTGGGACCCACTGCACCTGCTTTGCTCTTCATGATCAAGGGCTATACTCTGGGAAGCTTGCTCAGCCACCTGATGGAGAATGAGAGGGACGGCAGGTCCTGGGCAGGAAGGGGCGGCCGCGGCAGGATTCCAAGCATGTGATGATAACAGCTTGCACCAAGGGAGTAGTAAAAGGACTGGGAACGTAAGATCAATGGGACTGAGTGGTTGACTGGGCGTGAAGTGTGAGGGGAAGGGGAGGGGTCTGGAGGCCAGGATGATGGACGATGGGAACGTGGTGGTGCCATAAACTGTCATCAAGGGACAGAGGATGAATGAGAGACAAGACCCTGGACAGGAAGAGCAGTGCTGACTCTAAGGTGGCCACGGCTGAGGGAGTTGTGCCTGCAGGAGCCATCTCGGCCAAAGACAGAGGTCTGAGAGAGGTGCACCCAGAGTAGCTGAGACCACGCACACTGCCGAGTGAGAAGAGCTGAAGGCTGCCGAGCGAGCATGAAGACGTAAGAATTTTTATAATCCTGGGACTTCCCTGGAGGTCCAATGGTTAAGACTCCAGGCTTCCACTGCAAGGAACGTGTGTTCAATCCTTGGTTGGGGAACGTTAAAGATCTGACATGCTGTATGGCCAAAAGTAAGGAAATTAAAATGAAATGATGAAGAAAAATATTATTGAAAAAGAAACACACATAGTCTCAAAGTGTCTTCCATACATGACATTTTTATTATCACCAGAATGTAACTTTACAATGTAAAAACATTGAAGTTACTAACAAAAGTAACTTTACAGTGGAGACACCTGCCAGATACTACCGTCACCCAATGATCAAAATGAACATCGCCACTAATGGGCAAATAGATATCGCGGGCCTCCTGACATGAATCACTGGGAAGGAAACAACATCGCTCCTGTGACATTCCTGCCCAAAATTCATAATCTGAGTCTAATCATGAGGGAACATAGGACAAATCCATATCGAAGGACATTCTACAGCATTCTTATTTAGCTAGGAAAGTAATCAAGACTCTGGTGACTCACAGAAATGGTTCCTAGGGGCAGGGTGGCCAGTTCTTGGCATACAGCTCTCATTGGTCTAGGACAGCTGGGAGGAACTCCAGAAACAAGATGAGATATTTCAAAGACCTAAAAATTTAACTGCTGCTGCTAAGTTGCTTCAGTCGTGTCCGACTCTGTGCGACCCCATAGACAGCAGCCCACCAGGTTCCCCCGTACCTGGGATTTTCCAGGCAAGAACACTGGAGTGGGTTGCCATTGCCTTCTCCAAAAATTTAACTAAGACAGGGCAAAATAACTGGCCTGTGCTCTTCAAAAATTTCAAGATCATGAAAGACATGAAAAGGCTAAGGAACTGTTCCAGATTAAAGGGGACTAAGTCACAAACATAATAACTGAAGGATTCAGTATATGATCCTAGATTAGATCCTGTAGCAGGAAATACAAGATACAATTGCTCTGTGATAATTAGCAAAATTTGAGATAAAGTTTATAGTCAATATAGACATTAGTACTAAATCAGGGGTTTTATAATCTTGATCTGACTTTTGTCATGTGCTGTGTAAGAGAAAGCCCTTTCGGGGAAATACCAATAGAAGTATTTAGAGCTAAAGGAGAATTATGTCTATAGCTTACTCTCTAAAATAGTTCAGGGAAAAAGTAACATAGATAGATAGGTAAATAGATAAGGATAAAGAAAAATGTGATAAAATATTAGCTGTTAACATTTGGGGAACCTGGGTACAGATATCCTGGAATTCTTTGTGGCATTGTTTTCAACTTTTCTGTAAATCCCAAATTGTTTTGAGGTGTGTACTAAAGGACAGGCATTTACTAAGTAGTGTCAAACTGACCTGTCAGTTGTTCCTCCAAAAATTTCAGCTCTCATTTCTACCCCTTCCTTTCCTTTGCAATGTAACCAAGACTTCAAATGTTAGTCACTTAGTTGTGTCTGACTCTTTTTTGACCCCATGAACTGTAGCCTGCCAGGCTCCTCTGTCCATGGGATTTCCCAGGCAAGAATACTGGAGTGAGTTGTCATTTCCTTCTCCAGGGGATCTTCTCAATGGGATCAAACTAGTGTCTCCTTCATTGGCAGGCAGATTCTTTACCACCTAGCGACCTGGGAAGCCTAAGACTTCAAACAGCCTCCTTTTTTTTTTTATTATTTTAAATTGTGATAAAGAAATATATAGCACGAAACCTACCATCTTAACCACTTTTCAAGTGCACAGTTCAGAGTGTCAAGTATATTTACATCGTTATGCAACAGCTTTTGGTAAGTCTGAAAGTATTCTTTTTTTTTTTAACCTTTAAAAGTAAGAAGCTTTCTTTTATATTGGAGTATAACAGACTGACAATGTTGTAACAGTTTGGGGTGGAGAGCATGAAAGTATTTTTACATAAAAGTTTTTTAGGGGCTTCTCTGGTGGTTCAGTGGTTAACAATCTGAGGTCCACTGCAGGGGCACAGGTTCAATCACTGGTCAGGGAACTAAGATCCCACATGTTGTGCAGTGGCCAAAAAATAAATAAAAATTTTAAAAAGAAAAGAAACAATCAGATGAAGAGGTGCCCTGGGAGGAGACAAGAAAGAATAGGCACAGAGGAAGCAAAAAATATGAGAGAGTAAGGTGATGACAGTCCAGGGAGGAGGGTGTCAGGATGCTGAGCAGGAACTTGTGGTCTGAGGGGTCAGCTCTGCAGACAGGTCACAGAAATGTAAGGGGGAGACAAACAAACAAACCACAACCCCAAGAGTTTGCTCTAGAGAACATCATACTCCTTCCACAGAGGCTAACGGTGGGGAGAGAGGCCTAGAATATTCTTTTAAATCACTGCCTCATGAAAGAAGAGTTGGCCTCAGAGTTTCTGCCAGTGTTTCCTGTGGCTAACAATGGAGCCCCCAGGATGGAATGGGGAATCAGGGCCCTGCTGGGTAAGTCCAGGGGGGCTCACCCCCAGGCACCCACCCTCACCCTCGCCAAAAAGAGAACACTGAGTCAACACGGAACTGAAATTGCCGAGCATAAAGAGTAAGAGTTATTTTCATAGGACTTTGGTGACCCGAGAGACAGAACACTGGGGTGGGCCTTTCGACTAAAAGAAGCTAAAATATGGGAGGCGATTCCAGGTGGGAAGCAAAGGGGCTGCGGCCACAAAGCAAGAGAGACTGGCCAAGAAGAGAGGTGCTGGGAAGAGATTCCACAGGGCCAGTGGTCGGCAGATCACGGGTCCCTGGGAAGGGTGCTCCAGGCTTTCTGCTTTCTCACCTGTGAGGTAATTCCCTGAAAGCATCTATAAACTTGAATAATGTCTCTTTACCCAGTTGCAGAGTGAGTGGTATGTCCTCGGTATAAAGACAGAGGGGATGTGTTCTAATCTGGGGGATCACGTAAATCAGAGAACTGGGCAGCCCTCGGGAGCAGGACTGAGACAGCCACAGGAAGGGGGATGGGAACAGTAGAGAGAAAAATTCCAAGAGTTTAAAAACATACAACCAAGGTCCGTCTAGTCAAGGCTCTGGTTTTTCCAGTGGTCATGTATGGATGTGAGAGTTGGACCATAAAGAAAGCTGAGCACCGAAGAATCGACACTTTTGAACTGTGGTGTTGGAGAAGACTCTCGAGAGTCCCTTGGACTGCAAGGAGATCCAACCAGTCCATCCTAAAGGAGATGAGTCCTGAGCGTTCATTGTAAGGACTGATGTTGAAGCTGAAACTCCAATACTCTGGCCACCTGATGTGAAAAAAATGACTCATTTGAAAAGACCCTGATGCTGGGAAAGATTGAAGGCAAAAGGAGAAGGGGAGAACAGAGGATGAGATGTTTAGATGGCATCACCGACTAAATGGACATGAGTTTGAGTAAACTCTGGGAATTGGTGATGGACACGGAGGCGTGGTGTGCTGCAGTTCATGGGTCACAAAGAGTCGAAAACGACTGAGCAACTGAACTGGCCAACTGGCCTGGGCTTCTGTGATGGCTCAGGCAGTAAAGCATCTGCCTGCAATGCAGAGACCTGGATTCGATCTGTAGGTTGGGAAGATCCCCTGAAGGAGGAAATGGCTACCCACTCCAGTATTCTTGCCTGGAGAATTCTAGAGACAGAGGAGCCTTGTGGGCTACAGTCCATAGGGTCACAAAGAGTCAGACGTGACTGAGCAACTAACACTTTCCCTTTCATTTTGTTTGGTTCTAGGGCACTACACAAACCCTATGGGATAGGGGCTCGGCCCAGATGGCGCTCAAAGTGATGTTTCAAAGCCCCGTTGTCATCATTTTTATCTTGAACTAACTGGAACTCATTGGCAGAATCCATGAGACTAGGCCTTTCTGCTCTACCCTAGCCGCCTCAGTGGTGGGGACCCTGTTATGAAGGGGTAACGTTAAAGTAAACTAACTGAATGTTCTGGGGTTGAAAAAAGTCAGACAGAACTGAGTGACTAACACTTTTCCTTTGTTTTTCAACTGAATGTTCACAGCCTACTAATCATTACATACTTGATTACATTTAATTCTCACAGCAGGCATTATTAACCCCATTTTATAGATGAGCAAACTGAGACTCAGAGAGACTGAGAATAAGCAGCAAATGGCAGAGGAAGAAAACAAGTCTGGATCTTATTCTGAAGACCATTTTCTCTTCACTCTAGCCCTTAGGAAATACACCCTAAGTCCCCGAGTCAAAAGAATTATGTCTAATTACCTACAGATTCATAAAAGGATAACCAGGCTTTTTTTCTGAAGCCTCCCTGGATTTTCAGAATTACAGAAATGCCTCTCTCTGTATCCCGAACTAAAGAAACCTGAGCCTACATAAGCTGTCCAGTCTGTTCCTCTTGAAACCCAGAAACTCTGCACCTAAGTGTCTCCCCCCAGGCCATGGAGACTTGGAGCTGCTGAGCTCCATGGTAACATAACTAATCTGATAAGAGAGGTGATCATGGGCTCCTCTCCTGCCTCAGCTGGTACCTCCCGTTCACCTCTGAGGCAATTCCAAGAAACCCCAGGACTTCATGGAACCATTTAACAACCTCAATTATTGATCATAAAGTCTCACTTTTTTAATGAAGATACTAAAGCTCAAAGAAGTAAAGTGATCTGCCTATGGTCACACAAATAAGTGAATTATAAATCAGAATAAGCTGATAATTTTACAGCTTTAAATCCACCTTTCTCCGATACAGGCTTCTAGCTGCCTGCCCAACCCAACAGCAATGTTCCTTCTCCCCGTTGGGATAGCAGAACTCCAAATTTATTCTGAGTAGTACCATACCCTGCTAAAGGATTAATTTTCCCAGTCTTCCTTCAACTTCATCTGGCCATTAAGTTCTAGCCAATGAGTTGTAAGCAAAAGCATAGTATGGTTCGGACCAGAAAGTCTTTGTCTTGCTGCTTGGAAGTCAGATGTGATAGCTGGAGCTCCAGCAGTCAATTTGGACCATGAGGATGGATCACACTATCTAGGGAGAGCAGACAGTTCTGGAAAGAGCTTGGGTCCCTTAAAATGGTAAAGCTGACATAAAGCAGCTAGACTATGTACATAAAAAGCTATTTAGTATATCTTGGTTAAGTTGCTGTTGTTGCGGCTTAATCTGAAATAAACTGACACAAATCAGGAGCAAATTCAACAGTTTTCTCTAGGCCCTAAGGATAATTCCCAACTCTATGGCCTGGGAAGTATGACTAGCAACCTTCCATTCACTCTCAAAGCCCCTGTGTGCTGTGTTTCCTGAGGCAGAAGGCCAGCCTAGCTGCATTAATCAGTCTTTGGAGTACCAGGTCATCTAAATCACCAATATAGGCTCATCAAGAATGTCTAAGTCTACAAATGGGCTCTATTTCCAGAACTCCCAAAGCCCAACCACTTCCTGAGCCTTCAAGCTGCCTTATTCCCTTAACCTCAGAAAACCCCTGAGCTTGTGTGATTAAGAAACTCAAACAGGGGTCAGTGAAAACTGCAAGAAGTCATGAAAAGAGACTACTTAACCTTGTCCACAGAAACTCAGTAAAATTATTAATACACTTAGTAGCTATGAGTGAGGCAAAAAGAATACATATAAGGAGATTAGAAACCAACAGTGATAGAAATAGCTAGAATGGGATCCTGAAAACTTCAGCAAAGTTTTCCATTCAAGCAACAAATTCAGTCTGGCCGGAAGAGACCAGAATGTAGGAAATTTCCACCTACTTCCCACAGATGAGACACAACTTGGGAAACACAGCTGTGTCTGAACTTGGCAGTTCCACAATCATGCAAGCACTACAACATCTCTGGAGCTCTGACCTCAGCCCTAGGAGTGAAGCGGGGAGATGGTAAACACCAGTCAGTGTGAAGACACATAGGCACTGGTTAATGCCTTAGCTGAGCTGCTGGGGCAGCTAACAGGGATGGAAAGCTCTGTATTGGTTCCCATACTTATGAAATGAGGGAAAAGGAAGGTTATCTTCTGATCAAGGTGAAGCCTGACATTTGCAATCATCTTGATTATAAAAACTGCAAGAGAAGGGTGAAAGTGAAAGTCGCTTAGTCGTGTCCAACTCTTTGCAACCCCATGGATGTCCTTGGAATTCTCTAGACCAGAATACTGGAGTGGGTAGCCTTTCCCTTCTCCAGGGGATCTTCCCAACCCTGGAATAGAACTCAGGTCTCGCTGTGTTGCAGGTGGATTCTTTACCAGCTGGGCCACAAGGGAAGCCCAAGAAAACTGAAGTAGATAGCTTATCCCTTCTCCAGAAGATCTTCCTGACCTAGGAATTGAACCAGGGTCTCCTGCGTTGCAGGCGGATTCTTTACCAACTGAGCTGTCAGGGAAGCCATGAGAAGGGCAGTACCTGCCCACAGAAGAGATTAGACACAGTGGAAGTGGTCAAGGAGCCTCACCCGTGATGCTGAGCACTATGGTGGGAACCACCAGTGGAGAACCTAGGAGAACTCTTCCTCCTGGTGCTGTTAGCGCTGATGAGGGAAGTCCCCCTAGCGATGGTGAACACCTGCACGGATGAGACATTGTGCCTCACACCCTCTCTGCTCCAGCTCTTGCTTTGGCAACCAGCTGCACGGGAGGGTCATCTACAATGCCTTGTCTCAGCTGTGCCCCGAATCTCTTGCTTTCTGGCCCAGGGTCTCTCTGCTATTGTCTGTCATTGGTAGCCTGCAGGAACCCCCTCACCACGGGACAACAGTGACTCTCAGGAAGCAAGAACCAGTGAACATCCTCCTCCCCCTCCCCTTGAGCGAACAACGCTTCAGTTCAGTTCAGTTCAGTTGCTCAGTCGTGTCCGACTCTTTGCAACCCTATGAATAGCAGCACGCCAGGCCTCCCTGTCCGTCACCAACTCCCGGAGTTCACTCAGACTCACGTCCATTGAGTCAGTGATGCCACCCAGCCATCTCATCCTCGGTCGTCTCCTTCTCCTCCTGCCCCCAACCCCTCCCAGCATCAGAGTCTTTTCCAATGAGCCAACTCTTCGCATGAGGTGGCCAAAGTACTGGAGTTTCAGCTTCAGCATCAGTCCTTCCAAAGACATCCCAGGGCAGATTTCCTTTAGCATGGACTCGTTGGATCTCCTTGCAGTCCAAGGGACTCTCAAGAGTCTTCTCCAACACCACAGCTCAAAAGCATCAATTCTTCGGCGCTCAGCTTTCTTCACAGTCCAACTCTCACATCCATACATGACCACTAGAAAAACCATAGCCTTGACTAGATGGACCTTTGTTGGCAAAGTAATGTCTCTGCT
>SJYV01009011.1:965432-996015 GCA_006410875.1 Neotragus pygmaeus | reverse complement strand
ATGCTATCTAGGTTGGTCATAACTTTCCTTCCAAGGAGTAAGCGTCTTTTAATTTTATGGCTGCAGTCACCATCTGCAGTGATTTTGGAGCCCCCCAAAATAAAGTCTGACACTGTTTCCACTGTTTCCCCATCTATTTCCCATGAAGTGATGGGACCAGATGCTATGATCTTCGTTTTCTGAATGTTAAGCTTTAAGGCAACTTTTTCACTCTCCTCTTTCACTTTCATCAAGAGGCTTTTTAGCTCCTCTTCACTTTCTGCCATAAGGGTGGTGTCATCGATGCTTAGGTGTGGGCTATGCAGCCCCCAGGGAGATTAAGCTCCAATTTGTTGTTGTTGCTTAGTCACTCAGTCATGTCTGACCCTTTGTGACCCCATGGATTGCAGCATGCCAGGCTCCTCTGTCCATGGATTTCCCAAGCAAGAATACTGAGTGGGTTGCCATTTCCTTCTCCAGGGAATCTTCCCAATCCAGGGATTGAACGCCTGTCTCCTGTGTCTCCTGTATTAGCAGGTAGATTCTTTATCACTGAGCCACCAAAGTCCAGTTGCCCAGAGCCAATAGGATGGGCCTTTCCCCTTCCTGTTTCACTTCCCCAGTCCTCTCTCTTGTTCCTGGGAATCTCTTTGCAAAATAAATGAGAGGCACATCTTGTTTTATTGTGCTTCCCAGAGACTGTATTTAAAAAAAAAAAAAAATTGAAGGTTTGTGGCAACACTGCATGGAGCTGGTCTACTGGTACCATTTATTTCAACAGCCTTTGCTAGTCTGTATCTTGGTGTCACATTTTGGTGATTTGCACAATATTTCAAATGTTTGCATTATTATTCTTTTTTTGGTGCTCTGTCCTCTTTGACATTACTATTGCAAAAACATGACTCAGTGAAGGCTCAGGTGATTGTTAGTATCTTTTTAGCAACAAAATATTTTAAATTAAGGGATGCATATCTTGCTATTGCACACTTAACCAACTACAAGATAGTGTAAGCAAAACTTTATACGCACTGGGAAGCCAAAACATTCATGTGAGTCACCTTATTGTGAAATTTGCCTTTTTTGCAGAGGTCTGGAACGGAACCTCTAGCATCTCTGAGGTCTACCTGTAACCTGCAAGCCAGTCCTCCTCTCAGGCTCTAAATTCCAAGGAGAATCAGGCCAGGAGAACGTAGAATAGCACAGGCGCACAGCCTCTGGAAATGACCAGCCTTGTGAGGTCAGAATCGAATAGCTCCCATGTATAAGAAAATATCAAAAGGACAACTATTATAGTAATTGGGAATATACCCAAAAGCCAGGGACCCTGAATTCTGGGACAATGTGACTCTTGTGCACCCTCTTTGGGCTTCAATCCCTTTCTTCAACTCTTCCCCTCGGAACAGTTCTGTCCACAAGACTTCACCTTCTCAATTTCTACTGAGTTTCTGATATTGCATTGGGTTCACAGCTCCACCGTCTCACCCAGGATCTAGGCTCATCTTAAAGCATCTCACCCTCAGCATCTCACTGACAGCCCACCTGGATCAGCCCACCTGGTCTCTCCTTCCCAATTTCTTCCCTGAATGTACAACCACCAGTCTTGAGTTTCACATTCAGAATTATTTTCAGGCTCCCGTCCTTTCCCCGCCACGTTCAATCAGGCAATTAGTCCCATGCTTCCTTTCCAAGTTTTGAAGAGGCTTATATCCTTCAGTGACAGAGAGGGAATTGGACCCCAAGTCTAGTGCTTTTCTACTTCCATTGAATATGAAATTCAAGTCACAGGAAGATTACAAAGGACATAATAGCCTCAGTGAACATGTAACAGGTCCGAGGGACAAAGGTATTACATGAATCTGAGCAAACTCTGGGAGATAGTGAAGGATAGAGAAGCCTGGCATGCTGCAGTCCATGGGGTCGCAGAGTCTTAAGTCTCTGCTTAATGTCTTCACTTCTCCTTCCATATCTGGCCCCAACCCAGGCTGGGACACCTTCCCCCGAAATTCCTGACATGGCAGGTCTGCCAGTCGGTGATCTTCAGCGCTTTCTTCCTCCTATCTGCCCTGTGAGCTGTGCTCAAGTATCACTGACATGGCTGAGGTTTCATCTCTGTGCCTCTGCTGTAAGACAGGCTTATGGGGCTCAAAGGTCCTCTGTTCCTCCTGAGAGTGCACAAAGGGCCCCAGAAGTTCACAGAAGCTTGGTCTCCTGGGAGTGAGTGGGGACACGGGCCTGGTTTCTCTGGCACCTGCTAGCTGAGTTGCTTTCTCTGTAGACTCAGCCTAAGTACTGTGGCTCCCAATCTTTCCCACAGCATAGCCTTTGCTTTTACAAAATGCCAGAGCTGACAGTCATTCCAAAGCTTTCCATTTTTGTTTTTGACAGTTTTCACTGTTGCAAAGTTTTTTGTTGAGCCAAGATTGCTCTCACTCTAATTTTGCCCGCGGGCTCTTATCCTGCCCCTGGGCTGTCTTTGCCTTGCTCTGGACTTACACGAATCAGTATGACCCCTCTCTCACATGGGGGCTTTTCAGACATGAAGACATTTCTCCTGCCTACATGTTTTCAGCTCTTTCAGTTACTTCCTAAATGACTTGGCTTCCAGGTCTTTCCATCATCTCCCCAATTCATTCATTTATCCAATAAATGGACATAGGTTGGAGCAAACTCTGGGAGTTGGTGAAGGACAGGGAAGCCTGGCGTGTTACAGTTCGTGGGGCCACAAAGAGTCGGACATGAATTAGCAGCTGAACGACAATGACATCCAGTAAATAAATGATGGTGCACCCACTTTGTGTCAGATCTTGTTAGGCACTGGGATACAATGTTGAAAAGGAGTGACCTGATCTGTTTTCATGAAGCTTATTTCAATCTAGGAAATGCTTGAGTTTACCCTTGTCCCCCTTAAAATGTGATTTGTTGCCCCTTAAAATGTGATTTGTTGTTGTTGTTGTCCAGTCACTCAGTCATGTCTGACTCTTTGTGACCCCATGGACTGCAGCGTGCCAGCCTTCCCTATCCTTCACTGTCTCCCAGAGTTTGCTCAGATTCATGTGATACCTTTGTCTCTTGGACCTGTTACACGTTCACTGAGGCTGTTATGTCCCTTGTAATCTTCCTGTGACTTGAATTTCATATTCAATGGAAGTAGAAAAGCACTGGACTTGGGGTCCAGTTCCCTCTCTATCACTGAAGGATATAAGCCTCTTCAAAACCTTGATCTTCCATCCATAAAATAGGGGTAAAAAAATACCCCGCCAATGCAGCATCATTCCCGGTGGCTCAGCTGGTAAAAGAATCCGCCTGCAATGCGGGAGACCTGGCTTCAGTCCCTGGGTGGGGAAAATCCCCTGGAGAAGGGAAAGGCTGCCCACTCCTTCTCCATTCTGGCCTGGAGAATTCCATGGACTGTATAGTCCATGGGGTCGCAAGGAGTCAGATGCGATTGAGCCACTTTCACTTTCAAACCCAGTTTTCAGCAGCCTGGAGTAGAAATCGGGTAGTTTTTAGATTGGGACTCCAAGTCATGATGATTCTGAAGCCCCAGATGAATCTGAATGCTGGCCCACTGCCCCACCCCTGCAAAGTCTCCCCTGGGTCTTTCAGGGAGCCCTGAAAAGGGTCCCCCAATTAGTCCTTGTCATTAACATGCCCCTCCTCTGCCCTGGCTTCTCTGGCTGAGATTCACAGCCCCCACACCTCCAGTAGGAGCCTTGGGGCCACGAGGGGTAACGTTGGGAAGCCTTATTTGGCTCCAGGCTTGTGTGTGGGGTGGGGGGGCTGCTGCCACACCCCAGAGCCTCACACCCTGATGACCCAGCAGTACTGACTTTATTCACAGGTGGAAAAAATGCACCTTCCATTCATCCACTCCTACAAGCACCTTTCAGCAAATACATACCCCTTCCCCCTCAAAAGAAACCAATTAAGAAAAACACCAATTTCCACAGGAGTGAGTTCAGAAGTCTCAGTCATTTGCACCCCCCAGATTCAGACCTGGCTCAGCTTGATGAATGATGAACAGGCTCAAACTGGACCTGTGAACCTCTGTACTTGGGCGACATAAACGGCATCTTGCCAGCTTCCCCTAGGACAGCAAGGCACACCTGCCCATCAGGTGGCCTTCAGGAAATAGAAACTCTGCCCCAGAGCTGAATTGAAACATCCACTTCAAAAAGCCAGAAAACTGCCAACTGCTTTTAGAAGGCAGCGCCTCCTCCCTCCCAGCACTTGGGCTGCCTTGCGGCCGAAGCCACCTGATCACACTGAAGTAGGAGGCCAGAGACCATCACCTGGGAAAAAATTGAAGGACGAGGTGGGAGGGGGGTGGGAGGTAGGGGTGGTACCTGGAGAGAAATGGTGGCAGTGGTGTGGCAGAGATGGGAGAGCAGTGGGGGAAGGAGGGGTTTCAGAGAAAATCAGGTGAATGAACACACAAAGCAGCTGCCACTCCAGGGCAAGACAAGGGTTGCAGGTGAAGTGGGAATGGCCTACAGCACTGCCTGGCTCAGAGGCCCATAGCACTTGTCCAGTCCTAATAACATGAAAATGAAATATCATTTCATCAAATGTTGTGATGCAGGGGCAGGTGACTCCTTGGCTACCACAGTTAAAAGTAACTGGGTGGTGTCCAAAACTGAAAAATCAAGCAATAGTAACAGAAGCATATTATTTAGAACAAGAGAATTAAACACCAGAATAAAGGCTATCGGGACTGGCTGTCTCTGGAGAGAGCCGGGGGGCAGTGGATGAGGGTGATGGCTGTTTTTCATCACAATTTTAATATATTTATTCAATTTCACTTTTTTTTTTTTAAACTGCACTGTGCAGCGTTCAGGATCTTAGTTCCCTAACCAGGGATCAAACCCATGACCCCTGCAGTGGGAGTGTGAAGTCTTTAACCGCTGGACCACCAAGGAACCCCTCATTTCATTTTCTAAAACTGTGTCCATGTATGATTCTGTTAGAGAAAGAGAGAGGGGAGATAATTTTACATAGACAGGTCCTCTTGGCTTCTATTAACACAAAGCAGGATTTCAAAAACCTCAGGGCTCTGCTCTACCCGGGAAGTCATCAGATACATGGCCATGTGTATTACTTACCAGGCTGCAGCAACCAAGTGCTACAGACTGAGCAGCTTAACCAACAGCCATTTAATGTCTCACTCTGCTGGAGGCAGAGGCTGAGATCAAGGGGCTGGCAGGGGTAATGCCTTCTGAGGCTGTGAGTGAGACTCTCCTCTGGGCCTCTCTCACAGTTCACATGATTTGCTGGTGATCCTTTGCCTTCCTTGACTTGTAGACACATCACCCCCATCTCTGCCTTCACGTTCACAAGGCATGTGTTCACGTGTTCACTCCCTGTGTGCATGTGTGTGTGTGTTAATCGCTCAGTTGTGTCTCTTTGCGATCCCATGGCCATGGAAGTCCATGGAGTGGGTAGCCATTTCCTTTTCCAGAGGCTCTTCCTGACCCGGGGATCAAACCCAGGTCTCCTGCATTGCAGACAGATTCTTCACCGTCTGAGCCACCAGGGAAGCCCTGCTGTGTGCATATCTGTGTTCCAAACTCCCTTTTTCATATGGTTTTGTTTTCGGCCACCTGGCTTGTGGGATCTTAGTTCCCTGATCAAGGGTTGAAACCAGGCCCTCAATCGTGACAGTGCGAAGTCCTAACCGCTGGACCACCAGGGAATTCCCACTTCATTCTAAATGAGCACATTGCAGCTACTGTGCACCTATTTCCAAACAAGGTCACCTTCTGAGGCGGTGGAGGCCAGGACCTCAATACATGAGGGGGGAACACAACTCAACCCATGACTCTGTGGTGCAACCAGGAGACGTCATCGCTACACTCTGACACAAATTGGCCACGGTGCAGGCACGTGACGTTTTAGGCTTCAGGCTCGCCACCTGCCACTCCTGATTCAGTCCAGCAAGGGCCCGTCCCTCCTCTCTGCTCCCTGAGCACACACCTCTGCAAAGCACTCTCGCTTCCTGCTAACACGACAGCAATCCCTGTGTCGGCCACCATGTCATTGCCCTCAGCCGCCCCACTCAGCCCCCATCCTCCCCTTCCCTCTGACTCAGCCAGCTCCGTTACCCCTCACAAGGACTCAGCCCAGGAGGCCCTTAGTTCCCCACAGCAAGTACCCATACTCAATCTGCAGCACAAAAGAACGAACGCTCCCATCCCCACGTGTCTGAGCCGGACAGTCGTGAGCAGGAGTCCTTACCATCCACTCACTAGTCCAGGGCGTGCATGCTCAGTCGCTAAGTTGTGTCCGACTCTTTGTGAGCCCACGGACTATAGCCCGCCAGGCTCCTCTGTCCATGGGATTCTCCAGGCAAGAATACTGCAGTGGATTACCATTCCGTCCTCCAGGGGATCTTCCCAACCCAGGAATCGAACTCATATCTCCTACATCTCCTGCATTGGCAGGCAGGTTTTTTTACTACTAGCACCACCGGGCAAGCCTATATCTATCTATCTATCTATCTGAGCTCCCCTCCCTCTTGAGGCTGCCTCCCATTCCCCATCCCACTGCTGTAGGTTGTCACAGAGCGCTGGGCTGGGCTCCCTGTGTTATGGGGCAGCTTCCCACTAGCTAGCTATTGTACATGTAGTAGTATATACATATCAGTGCTCCTCTCTCAATTTGTCCCAACCTCACCTTCCTCCACTGAGTCCACAAATCCGTTCTCTACATGNCAGTTCACATGATTTGCTGGTGATCCTTTGCCTTCCTTGACTTGTAGACACATCACCCCCATCTCTGCCTTCACGTTCACAAGGCATGTGTTCACGTGTTCACTCCCTGTGTGCATGTGTGTGTGTGTTAATCGCTCAGTTGTGTCTCTTTGCGATCCCATGGCCATGGAAGTCCATGGAGTGGGTAGCCATTTCCTTTTCCAGAGGCTCTTCCTGACCCGGGGATCAAACCCAGGTCTCCTGCATTGCAGACAGATTCTTCACCGTCTGAGCCACCAGGGAAGCCCTGCTGTGTGCATATCTGTGTTCCAAACTCCCTTTTTCATATGGTTTTGTTTTCGGCCACCTGGCTTGTGGGATCTTAGTTCCCTGATCAAGGGTTGAAACCAGGCCCTCAATCGTGACAGTGCGAAGTCCTAACCGCTGGACCACCAGGGAATTCCCACTTCATTCTAAATGAGCACATTGCAGCTACTGTGCACCTATTTCCAAACAAGGTCACCTTCTGAGGCGGTGGAGGCCAGGACCTCAATACATGAGGGGGGAACACAACTCAACCCATGACTCTGTGGTGCAACCAGGAGACGTCATCGCTACACTCTGACACAAATTGGCCACGGTGCAGGCACGTGACGTTTTAGGCTTCAGGCTCGCCACCTGCCACTCCTGATTCAGTCCAGCAAGGGCCCGTCCCTCCTCTCTGCTCCCTGAGCACACACCTCTGCAAAGCACTCTCGCTTCCTGCTAACACGACAGCAATCCCTGTGTCGGCCACCATGTCATTGCCCTCAGCCGCCCCACTCAGCCCCCATCCTCCCCTTCCCTCTGACTCAGCCAGCTCCGTTACCCCTCACAAGGACTCAGCCCAGGAGGCCCTTAGTTCCCCACAGCAAGTACCCATACTCAATCTGCAGCACAAAAGAACGAACGCTCCCATCCCCACGTGTCTGAGCCGGACAGTCGTGAGCAGGAGTCCTTACCATCCACTCACTAGTCCAGGGCGTGCATGCTCAGTCGCTAAGTTGTGTCTGACTCTTTGTGAGCCCACGGACTATAGCCCGCCAGGCTCCTCTGTCCATGGGATTCTCCGGGCAAGAATACTGCAGTGGATTACCATTCCGTCCTCCAGGGGATCTTCCCAACCCAGGAATCGAACTCATATCTCCTACATCTCCTGCATTGGCAGGCAGGTTTTTTTACTACTAGCACCACCGGGCAAGCCTATATCTATCTATCTATCTATCTGAGCTCCCCTCCCTCTTGAGGCTGCCTCCCATTCCCCATCCCACTGCTGTAGGTTGTCACAGAGCGCTGGGCTGGGCTCCCTGTGTTATGGGGCAGCTTCCCACTAGCTAGCTATTGTACATGTAGTAGTATATACATATCAGTGCTCCTCTCTCAATTTGTCCCAACCTCACCTTCCTCCACTGAGTCCACAAATCCGTTCTCTACATGTGTTTCTATTCCTGCCCTGCCAACAGGTTCATCAGTATCGTTTCTCTAGATTCCATTTATGTGCATTAATACACAATATTTGTTTTTCTCTTTCTGACATACTTCACTCTGTATCACAGGCTCTAGGTTCACCCATCTCAGTTCACCTGAGTCACACGCATTCCTTTTATATGGCTGAGTAAACACGTCTTAAAAAGTAAATGATTCAGTAAATAATCTTGAGTTGATTTGCTCTATGAAATTTTAAGACCAAGTTAAGTTACATTACCCATATCATTTGACACTCTCAGGCCTACAAGCACCCCGCTGAGTCCTGGACCACGTGCTTGTGAAAACTTTCTCCCATGGGGAAGGAAGGACAGGTCAAGTCTGGAAGCATGTTTCCACGGGAAAACACACTGTATAGGTTGTCTTGGAGCATCTTGGTCAAGAATTCCACTGCTAGAGCCATTTGGAGATGGCTCAAGGTAGAAAACAGCCAACCCCTACCAGTTTCTAAAAGAATTCATTCAGGACCTAGAGAGTGTTATATAGAGTGAAGTAAGCCAGAGAAAGAGAAATATTGTATGACATCCGTTGTATGTGGAATCTAAAAAGAAATGATACAAATGAACTTACAAAACAAAAAGAGACAGAAAACTAACTTATGGTTGCCGAAGGGGAAATTAGGGAGTTTGGGAAGATCATGTACACACTGCTATATTCAAAATGAATAACCAATAAGGACCTTTTGTAGAGCACAAGGAACTCAGTGTTATGTGGTGCCTGGATGGGAGGGGGGATTCGGGAGAACCAATACGCATATGTGTATGGCTGAGTCCCGTCGCTGTTGACGTCAAACTACCACCATTGGCTATACACCAATACAAAATAAAAAGTTTAAAAAATAAGGGAGTTCGCTGGTGGTCCCGTGGCTGGGACTCTGCACTTCCAGTGCCGGGGGTTCGGTTTCAGTTTCCGGTCAGGGAACTAAGACCCCACATGCTACACGGCCCCCCTCAAAAAGAGTTTAATAAATAAAATAATTCACCCAGGTCTGCTGCCTACAATTCCTTTAGAACTTGCCAGCGCAATAGAGGGAAGCCTTATGCTTCTTATTTGTAATAATAACAGTGATGAAAAGAACAGCTAACCTTTCATCATGGGCAGATTGTGGTCCAGGCACTGTTGTGTTTTGTGAGGCTTTATTCGTTTGATTCACCCAATTAACTTTTAGTGAGGAGGTGCTCAGGAAGGAGGGCTCATTCCCACAGCTGCCTGGCCCTAGGCCTTCAAGTTCTCTCTGTAAAGAGAGGATAAGACCCATGTAATAGCTTTGTTATGAGGATTAAATGAAGCCATGTAGGTAGAGCACTTTAGCCCAAGATTTTCCATTCCACAGACATAGAGAACTGAACGAAACATTTGAAAAATATGCACTGAGTTAGTTAAAAACCAACGAAAAAGGGGAAAATGTGAGATCCTTTCCAGAGTATGTCAACCGGCCCCTCAAGACGTCTGTCCCGGTGGAGGTGAACTTGGATCGCTGTTTGATCTCTTGATCCCGGTAGCCAGTCTCTGCAAAGCCTGGCGTCACCCCACATCAAAGGAGACAACGCGAAGTCAGAAGAGCCGAAATGCGGCCCCCACTTCAAAGGGAGTTCCTCTCCCGGAAGCTGTTAGAGTCTTACAAGGACGGTAAACAGCAATACTCCTCAGGGGCCTCACAGCGAGGTACAGCTCCATCCAACCAGTTGCCTCTCGCATCCAACTCAGACTTCCCTGGGACCCAACGAGGACACCCGAGAATGAAGATGCCGCTCTGTTTGAGGATGTTGGTCCTTCGCCTTCCTAAGTTCCCTGCAGCCAGAAAGCCCCATCGCAGAGTGGGCCGTGACGGCAGTGCCCCGTCTTCCTTTCTGCCCGCTGTCAAGTCCACACCAACAGCTCTGATTCCTGGGCTCCCGTCCTCTGGCTTAAATAGACTGTAGGCTTCTGTGTTTAAAACTCACAGCCAGAAGTAAAACACTCCTTTTTAGAGCGGGACTGGGGTATGAGTCCGATGGTGAAGGAGGCACCTAAAACGATCTGCCTTCTCCTGCCTTAGANCGTCCCCAGCTCACCCGTGTTTTCTAGCTAGGCGATGTTAAAATAAGCTTGCTCTGAGGAGCTGGAGATGCTATTCCTGCCGAGAGAAAACACTTTCTGTAAGTGATGAAAGAAACGTTCCACTTTAGTCGGTTGTGCACTGGGGCCCAGGGCATTTACGCCCCAGCGTTCTTCACTTTCCCAGGAAGGGGAAGCGTCGGGAAAAAGCCTAAGCGTTTTAACGCCGCCGGGTGCGGGCCTGAGAAAGTGACAAAGGCACAGCTCGCGTGGCGCCGAGAGCGACGCTCCGCCTCCGAGTAGAAGACCAGAAAGACGTCTTCCAAGGGGCCGGTGTGGCTGGGTTTACCTGGGAAACCTTTCCCAAAGGGGGCGATTTGAGCAGAGGCTGGAGATGGCGGGCCTAGGATTAGAATTGCGAGCCGGGACAGAGAGCGCGCGCGGGGGAGCGCGCTCCCAGGGGTCGATGGGGACCCGGGGGCGGCGAAGGCGCAAGCGGCCCTGAGTGGTTCTCGGCGGTGAACCTCAGAGGAGCCGTCTCGCCTCATCCCAGCCGCAGTCAGCCAATGAAAAACACGCGCAGGGGGCTCCCCAGCCAATGGAAACGTGCCGCCTGCCGAGGCACGGCCACTGGAAACACCGATGGAGACCCGGCCCAGCGCCTTTTCTCGGAGGCTGCTTTCCCAGAAGTCTAGGATCTGTGTGTATCAAGGACTGAAATACCCAGAGCGAGTTCATTTACTCAGTCATTCGGCTTAGAGCGCCTGCTGTTTGGAAGGCACGCGCCGTATGGGTGGAGGGGGCAAAGGAAGAAAGGGAGGAGGGCTGAGGGACGGAAACGCGCTTCCTGTCCTGAGCGGCGCGGAAGCTGCTAAGGGTTTTCTGCGGCTCTTCTACGTCCCGCGTTGTTTCTCCTACAATAAACGTTAGCATTAATGTTTGTGTAGTGCTTTACAGTTTCCAACTTGCTCTCACAACCGTGATCTTATTCGGCAATCGTTATTACCTAAGAGACGAGTATTATTACTCATGTTTTAATAGGGAGAGAAGTGGGGCTCCAGATCAATTAAATCATATACCCAAAGTGACACAGCTGTTAGCTTTGGGACTAGAAATCAGGTGTCCAGGCTGCAAATCCAGGGCTCTTTAAATTTATCAAAGGAAGGAAACCAGTTCTGCTCTATGATACTGGTGCCCAGGGCACACCCAGCAATTAAAATGAAATCCAGAAGGGCTAGGTTAATTTTTTTTTTTTTAAGCCTTAGTCACTGCCCTTTCAAATTGTCCTTTGAAACGCAGCTTAGCAATGCTGTTATACACCTGGGTGTGAAGAGGAGTGTCCATGGACTCACCACCGGGAAAGTCAATACCATAGGGAAAAGCAGAATGAGAAGAGTGAGGATAGGTTAGCACCTGTGGGTTTCCTCCTCATCTACATCCTCGGGGGCAGTCTCTGTCTTCTCTCCTATTGGTCCACAACTGAAGATACTGCTTCCTACTCCTTGGGCCAGGCTTTGCCTGCCTAATATAGGCTATACTCCAGGGGACCGGTGAGACCTCCCCCACAGCCACCGTCATCACCTCAGCACTGAGGAAATGAAAACGCCCCACCCCTTCCCTGGCCACAGTGACCTTGAGGTCTGTTTTTTTGTTTGGGGCTGTAAAGTATGTGGGATCTTAGTTCCCCAAGCAGGGATTGAACCTGCATTCTGCATTGGGAGAGCAGAGTCTTAACCACTGGGCTCCAGGGAAGTCCCACAATGGCATTATTAAAAGGAATTTTGCTCCCAGAGGATTTGTCACTCTGGAACTCGCTGTCTCTGCCACAGACGAAGTCTCTGGCCTGGTCAGCAAAATCGATAGTGCCGGAGGCTGAATGCCCATATCAGTCATCTGAGATTTTTTTTATTATGTCATTGTTCCAAGACTCACCTAGGGATCTTAGTTCTCTGACCAGGGATGGAACTCACGATCCGCTGCAGTGGAAGCTCAGAGTCTTAGTGGAAGCTCAGAGTCTTAACCGCTGGACTGCCAGGGAAGACCCTGCTGATCTTTTTTTTTTTTTATGCACATCACTGAAGACAACTCTGGATTGTGATTCAGGAGGTCCTAGTTGTGTAATTTGTTTTGTCTTCTTTTAAATACTCTGATTCAGATGACCAGCCAAGTTGGGAACCCACAGATGTAGAAAGACTTTCATCAGGAAGTTTGAGATATCCCAAGGGTGAAGCTGACAGGTGATTGGCTAGATGAGGAACTTGTCACTCATATGTTGATACTGCCTAAGGATGTGCAGAATGACAGCTCCATTCATTAGAGAGCCTAAAGGGGAACTAAAACTCCTCAAAGAAAGAAAATACTATGTTGAGTAATCTAAGACTTCACAGGAGTATAGGGCTAGGGAACTGAGAATGGGTGATACCTTACTTTAACTAAAAGTTGTTGTTCAGTTGCTCAGTTGTGTCTGACTCTTTGTGACCCCCATGGACTGCTGCATACCAGACACCCCTATCCTTTACCATCTCCCGGAGCTTGCTCGAACTCATGTCCATTGAGTCAGTGATGCCATCCAACCATCTCATTCTCTGTTGTCCCCTTCTCCTCCTGACTTCAATCTTTCCCAGCCTCAGGGTCTTTTCCAATAAGTCACTTCTTCACATTAGGTGGCCAAAGAATTGTAGCTTCAGCATCATTCCTTCCAATGATTACTCAGGGTTGATTTCCTTTAGGATGGACTAGTTGGATCTCCTTGCTGTCCAACGGACTCTCAAGAGTCTTCTCCAACACTACAGTTCAAAAGCATCAATTCTTTGGCTCTCAGCCTTCTTTATGGTCCAACTCTCACATCTATACATGACTACTGGAAAAAACATAGCTTTCACTAGATGGACCTTGGTTGACAAATTCATGTCTCTGCTTTTTAATATACTATCTAGGTTGGTCATAGCTTTTCTTCCAAGGAGCAGGCATCTCTTAATTTCATGGCTGCAGTCACCATCTGCAGTGATTTTGGAGCCCAAGAAAATAAAGTCTGACACTGTTTCTGTTGTTTCCCCACCTATTTGCCATAAAGTGATGGGACCAGATACCATGATCTTAGTTTTTTGAATGTTGAGTTTTAAGCCAGCTTTTTCACTCTCTTTCACTTTCATCAAGAGGCTCTTTCTGGTCCTTCTTCACTTTCTGCCGAGTGAAGGGTGGTGTCATCTGCATATCTGAGGTTATTGATATTTCTCCTGGCAATCTCGATTCCAGCTTGTGCTTCCTCCAGCCCAGTGTTTCTCATGATATACTCTGCATATAAGTTAAATAAGCAGGATGACAATATACAACTTTGATGTACTCCTTTCCCAATTTGGAATGAGTCTGTTAGTTCTAACTGTTGCTTCTTGACTTGCATATAGGTTTCTCAGGAGGCAGGTCAGGTGGTCTGGTATTCCCATCTCTTTAAGAATTTTCCACAGTTTGTTGTGATCCACACAAAGGCTTTAGTGTGGGCAATGAAGTAGAAGTACGTACTCTAAAGAGAGATAAGGTCAGTGACTCACATCTTACATAACTTCTATCTGATCAATGGAAACTGTTTGCTTTGGTTCTTTACATGCTCACCCTCTAGACCAGCACTCTTCAACACAGTAGCCACCAGTCATGTATGGCTATTGAGCCCTTGAAATGTGGCTGGTCCAAACTGAGATGTGCTGTCAGTGTAAAATGCACACTGGATTTCAAAGACTTAGCCAGAAGATAATGGCTAGCTGAGTAACACCATTAACACTGATTACATATGAAAACAGTATGTTAGATCTGTTGGGGGGTAAATCAAATACATTATTATAATTAATTACACCTGGATTTCTGTTTTGTTTTAATGTGGCTACTGGAGAATTTGAAATTCCATATATGACCTGTGGGGGCTAAAAACTTTAGGCACAAATCGTGCCCTAAGCTTTGTGCATTCTACTGCTGTATGTAAATGAAAATCAAATTTAAAAATTAAACAAATAACGGCTTCCTGTTGCATTTAAAGCAAAGATCCTCTCCTGGTCATCAAGACCCAGCCTGCTTCTCTACCTCATCAGATATCATGAGGGCTTCCCAGGACTCACTGACTGTCCTGCTTTTCACCTGTGCCTGGCTCATGCCCGCTTCTGCACATTGCCATTTACTTCTTCCTCTGTTTGAAAAGGATTTCCCTCCAGATCTTTACAGTCATTCATGTCGCAGCTCAAACATCACCTCCTTTTTTCCTTGGGCATCTATACCAGTTCTAATGTTGTTGGTCAAAAGAAACAAGAAACTCAGATTGGCTTAAACATTGAACAGAATATAGTGGCTTCTGGACCTAAAATGCCCAGCAGCCAATCAGGCTCCAGGGCCCTGGATCTGTGTCTCTATGATTCTTTGGATGCTCCCCTCTTAAGTGGGTCAGCTCTGTCCTCATGCTAGCAAAATGGCTACAGCAAATCCTGGCCTCACATCTGTCCCACCTCGTGCAGAAAGAGAGTCTCTTATCTTCCAACACTCAAAGGAAAGCCCTAGACTTTACGTAACCCATCCATTAACCTAAGGGACTCCCATGTGCTGATCAGCGTATCCCTGAACCAGTCACTGCTGAAAGGACCCACATTAGGCTGAGGAGCTAAGGTCCTCTCCCACCCAGATCTCTAGGCTGTCAACTACTAGGGAGATGCTGATGGTTGCTATAGAGGTCTCCAGCAGTGTTCTCTAGACCAACTGTCCCCAACCTCCAGGATCTAATGCCTGATGATCGGAGGTGGAACTGATGTAATAATAAACTGCAGTATAAATGTAATGTGCTTGAATCATCCTGAAACAATGCCACCCCAGTCTGTGGAAAAATTGTGATCCACAAAACCAGTCCCTGGTGCCAAAATGATTGGGGGCGGCTGCTCTAGACCACCCTACCACCTAGGGCTCGGCAAACTTTGTAAAGGGCTGAAGAGTAGGTCACTAGTCTTTATATTTCCTAAGGGTTTATTTTGTTTTATAATCCCTTAAAAATATAAAAATTATTCTCAGCTGATGGACCTTACAAAAATAGGCCTCGGGCTGGATTTCGCCCAAGGGTCGTAGTTTGCCAATCCCTGAACTAGACTATTATGATGCTTGCGGTGTCTAAATTTACTTTGTTAATTGGCTTCCCCTGACTACAACATACACTCTATGAGAGCAGGAACCATGTTTGTCTACTTAACACCTAAAAATAGTGCTGGGCACACAGCAGATGCTCATGAAGTGGTCCCTGAACAGATTACGAAGCAAAGTTTCTGGTGGAGCACGTCAGGACCCAGGACCTAGCTCTGACCTGGGTTTTTCTGCCCTCCCTGTAGGGGACACAGCTGCTCCCATATTGACCAATGCAGGAATGGGCAGGGCTACTAATAGTTACTTTGTCTTTACACAAATCAAGGGGTTTCTTCTGGCTGGTGCACCCCAGGACCACGGTGAGTGGGTGAGGACTGGGCTGTAGCCCCCACCTAACCCCTTGGAGGGGATCGTTGGGTAAGATGCAACTTGCACATCTAAGATCTCACCTTTCATCGTTCCCACAAAAAAGATCTCACCTTTTATTCAATGGCAAAACCCTCTGCTGGTGCTCTGCCTGCTTTTACTCTTTCTTTACCCACTCCCAATCCCCTCGTTTCCCAGTTTTCTTCAGTCAAATATCTACAATTTTTATGTGTCAAATCAAAATTCTCATTTGGTTCTTGGAAGTGTATCCCAGTATAATAGAATACAGCAGAGGGGGAATTGTGGCTGAGGAGGGATTTCCATCCTGTGTGATTTCTGTGCCTCGGGAAAGACAATGAGCAACGAGAAAAAAGGACCAACCAAAGTTGCCAAGGGAATAGGGAAGCTGCCGAAAATATAGAGTGATACATTGAGGGTTCTTCTATCTGGAAAGATAAAGGCTAAGAAGGAATAATATGTTTGATCATGAACATTATGGTCAGTGAACTCATTCACCCAATCCCGAGCTATAACCAGGGGGCTCTGGTTAAAGCTAGAGGGAATGTGGTTTCAGAATAATAGAAAATCAGACTTCACTTGGTGGGTGGTAAGTTCATGGAACTTATTACCCCAAGCAAGAGTCAAACTGGAAATTAAAATACTCAGTATGCTGTGGAAGATTTTGTTGTTGACAGACTGTAATGTCTTAGGAAGAGGAATGAGGATGCCTTGGGATATGTCTCCAAGATATGCTCTTGGAGGTCCCAGACGGGAAGAAAAACTGGTTGTTCACAGTCCTTCCCAGCATGTCCTTGGCGGATGGAGAGTTCTAAACTGAGCAGGACCTAGAGTCCAGGTTGCTACCACACACCCTGGGCAGTCCGGAGGGCTGTTTTGCTGAGGAGAGGGGATCTCATAGAAGACTTTTCCTGCTTGGATTTCCTTACCCAGCTACAATCTATTGCCGAGAATCCAGGGGTCACTGAGGCAATAAAATGTTTGTGGAAACCTTACATTACTGTCTACTCTGCCCAATGGAAACCCACCTGCTGTCATTAATGATAGCTAACAAATACTATGTTGTTATTGTTCAGTCACTCAGACTCTTTGCAATCCCGTGGACTGCAGCTCGCCAGGCTTCCCTGCCCTTCACTGTCTCCCGGAGTTTGTTCAAACTCATGTCCATTGAGATGGTGATGCCATTCAACCATCTTATCCTCTGTTGCCCTCTTCTCCTCCTATACAACAAATACTATGTACTATGTGCTGTTACAGGTAGGTAATGACTTAATCCTCCTAACAACCCTGTAAGATGGATCCCATTCTCATCATCTTCCCTGGAGGCTCAGACGCTAAAGAATCTGCCTGCAATATGGGAGACCTGGGTTTGATCCCTGGGTCAGGAGGATCCCCTGGAGAAGGGAATGGCAACGCACTCTGGTATTCTTGCCTGGAAAATCCCATGGACAGAGAAGTCTGGAGAGCTACAGTCCATGGGGTCACAGAGTCAGACATGACTGAGCGACTGACACTATTTGACAGATGGGAAATGAAGGCACAGAGAAATAACCTTCCCAAGGCTTCATAGCTAATAAGCGTTCTAGGACTGAATCTCCGGCTGGCTGACTCTGGGATACACAGACCCCACCACACTGGGCTTCCGGCCACTCCTGCACATCTTCTGGGGGTACACCTCTCAGCTCCAGCCAGGTGCTGCACAGAAGGAATACAGACCCATTGTAACCTTTTCTTTCTTTTTTTTTTTTTTCAAGAAAAGCCATAAGGGTCCACAATGGGTTCTGGATTGAATAAACCCAGCTAAATCCCCCAGAACTCACCAGTTTCTGACTTCTGTTCACCCCAAGCCACCTCTCCAACTGACTTGTCTTATGGAGAGGGTGCTGTGGTCCATGTCCAAGGACATGAGTCACTAGATGTGGACCCTAAGCAGAGCAGGGGAGACAGGCAGGACATGTGTATAGAAGCAGCTTGGGGCAGGGTGGGGGGGTGCAAGGGCTGTGAGTTGGGGTGCTTCTGTGTCTATGGTCTGTCCCCAAGGGAATAGGCTTGCTGGCCTTATCAGTCAGCAGTGATTAGTAATCTCTGGGTCCCTTGCAGTTCCAGGGCTCAATCAATCTATGGATGTCATCACAGAAAGCAACATCTAAGGCAGAGATGTTTGATGTTGGGAAGATAGGCTCTGTGGCACATATATATATATGTATAACCTGACTGTCCATCCTAAGGCCATCAACCACACAAAATGTGCAGAGCCCAAGGCTATGCAGTGTGGTGTGGGCCGAGAAAGCTGGCAGGGCAGAGGCTGGGCAAGGAATCCGNCCCTCTTAAGTGGGTCAGCTCTGTCCTCATGCTAGCAAAATGGCTACAGCAAATCCTGGCCTCACATCTGTCCCACCTCGTGCAGAAAGAGAGTCTCTTATCTTCCAACACTCAAAGGAAAGCCCTAGACTTTACGTAACCCATCCATTAACCTAAGGGACTCCCATGTGCTGATCAGCGTATCCCTGAACCAGTCACTGCTGAAAGGACCCACATTAGGCTGAGGAGCTAAGGTCCTCTCCCACCCAGATCTCTAGGCTGTCAACTACTAGGGAGATGCTGATGGTTGCTATAGAGGTCTCCAGCAGTGTTCTCTAGACCAACTGTCCCCAACCTCCAGGATCTAATGCCTGATGATCGGAGGTGGAACTGATGTAATAATAAACTGCAGTATAAATGTAATGTGCTTGAATCATCCTGAAACAATGCCACCCCAGTCTGTGGAAAAATTGTGATCCACAAAACCAGTCCCTGGTGCCAAAATGATTGGGGGCGGCTGCTCTAGACCACCCTACCACCTAGGGCTCGGCAAACTTTGTAAAGGGCTGAAGAGTAGGTCACTAGTCTTTATATTTCCTAAGGGTTTATTTTGTTTTATAATCCCTTAAAAATATAAAAATTATTCTCAGCTGATGGACCTTACAAAAATAGGCCTCGGGCTGGATTTCGCCCAAGGGTCGTAGTTTGCCAATCCCTGAACTAGACTATTATGATGCTTGCGGTGTCTAAATTTACTTTGTTAATTGGCTTCCCCTGACTACAACATACACTCTATGAGAGCAGGAACCATGTTTGTCTACTTAACACCTAAAAATAGTGCTGGGCACACAGCAGATGCTCATGAAGTGGTCCCTGAACAGATTACGAAGCAAAGTTTCTGGTGGAGCACGTCAGGACCCAGGACCTAGCTCTGACCTGGGTTTTTCTGCCCTCCCTGTAGGGGACACAGCTGCTCCCATATTGACCAATGCAGGAATGGGCAGGGCTACTAATAGTTACTTTGTCTTTACACAAATCAAGGGGTTTCTTCTGGCTGGTGCACCCCAGGACCACGGTGAGTGGGTGAGGACTGGGCTGTAGCCCCCACCTAACCCCTTGGAGGGGATCGTTGGGTAAGATGCAACTTGCACATCTAAGATCTCACCTTTCATCGTTCCCACAAAAAAGATCTCACCTTTTATTCAATGGCAAAACCCTCTGCTGGTGCTCTGCCTGCTTTTACTCTTTCTTTACCCACTCCCAATCCCCTCGTTTCCCAGTTTTCTTCAGTCAAATATCTACAATTTTTATGTGTCAAATCAAAATTCTCATTTGGTTCTTGGAAGTGTATCCCAGTATAATAGAATACAGCAGAGGGGGAATTGTGGCTGAGGAGGGATTTCCATCCTGTGTGATTTCTGTGCCTCGGGAAAGACAATGAGCAACGAGAAAAAAGGACCAACCAAAGTTGCCAAGGGAATAGGGAAGCTGCCGAAAATATAGAGTGATACATTGAGGGTTCTTCTATCTGGAAAGATAAAGGCTAAGAAGGAATAATATGTTTGATCATGAACATTATGGTCAGTGAACTCATTCACCCAATCCCGAGCTATAACCAGGGGGCTCTGGTTAAAGCTAGAGGGAATGTGGTTTCAGAATAATAGAAAATCAGACTTCACTTGGTGGGTGGTAAGTTCATGGAACTTATTACCCCAAGCAAGAGTCAAACTGGAAATTAAAATACTCAGTATGCTGTGGAAGATTTTGTTGTTGACAGACTGTAATGTCTTAGGAAGAGGAATGAGGATGCCTTGGGATATGTCTCCAAGATATGCTCTTGGAGGTCCCAGACGGGAAGAAAAACTGGTTGTTCACAGTCCTTCCCAGCATGTCCTTGGCGGATGGAGAGTTCTAAACTGAGCAGGACCTAGAGTCCAGGTTGCTACCACACACCCTGGGCAGTCCGGAGGGCTGTTTTGCTGAGGAGAGGGGATCTCATAGAAGACTTTTCCTGCTTGGATTTCCTTACCCAGCTACAATCTATTGCCGAGAATCCAGGGGTCACTGAGGCAATAAAATGTTTGTGGAAACCTTACATTACTGTCTACTCTGCCCAATGGAAACCCACCTGCTGTCATTAATGATAGCTAACAAATACTATGTTGTTATTGTTCAGTCACTCAGACTCTTTGCAATCCCGTGGACTGCAGCTCGCCAGGCTTCCCTGCCCTTCACTGTCTCCCGGAGTTTGTTCAAACTCATGTCCATTGAGATGGTGATGCCATTCAACCATCTTATCCTCTGTTGCCCTCTTCTCCTCCTATACAACAAATACTATGTACTATGTGCTGTTACAGGTAGGTAATGACTTAATCCTCCTAACAACCCTGTAAGATGGATCCCATTCTCATCATCTTCCCTGGAGGCTCAGACGCTAAAGAATCTGCCTGCAATATGGGAGACCTGGGTTTGATCCCTGGGTCAGGAGGATCCCCTGGAGAAGGGAATGGCAACGCACTCTGGTATTCTTGCCTGGAAAATCCCATGGACAGAGAAGTCTGGAGAGCTACAGTCCATGGGGTCACAGAGTCAGACATGACTGAGCGACTGACACTATTTGACAGATGGGAAATGAAGGCACAGAGAAATAACCTTCCCAAGGCTTCATAGCTAATAAGCGTTCTAGGACTGAATCTCCGGCTGGCTGACTCTGGGATACACAGACCCCACCACACTGGGCTTCCGGCCACTCCTGCACATCTTCTGGGGGTACACCTCTCAGCTCCAGCCAGGTGCTGCACAGAAGGAATACAGACCCATTGTAACCTTTTCTTTCTTTTTTTTTTTTTTCAAGAAAAGCCATAAGGGTCCACAATGGGTTCTGGATTGAATAAACCCAGCTAAATCCCCCAGAACTCACCAGTTTCTGACTTCTGTTCACCCCAAGCCACCTCTCCAACTGACTTGTCTTATGGAGAGGGTGCTGTGGTCCATGTCCAAGGACATGAGTCACTAGATGTGGACCCTAAGCAGAGCAGGGGAGACAGGCAGGACATGTGTATAGAAGCAGCTTGGGGCAGGGTGGGGGGGTGCAAGGGCTGTGAGTTGGGGTGCTTCTGTGTCTATGGTCTGTCCCCAAGGGAATAGGCTTGCTGGCCTTATCAGTCAGCAGTGATTAGTAATCTCTGGGTCCCTTGCAGTTCCAGGGCTCAATCAATCTATGGATGTCATCACAGAAAGCAACATCTAAGGCAGAGATGTTTGATGTTGGGAAGATAGGCTCTGTGGCACATATATATATATGTATAACCTGACTGTCCATCCTAAGGCCATCAACCACACAAAATGTGCAGAGCCCAAGGCTATGCAGTGTGGTGTGGGCCGAGAAAGCTGGCAGGGCAGAGGCTGGGCAAGGAATCCGCAGCATCGGCTGAAGCCTCCCTACAAGGCCGCCCCATCGGGTTGGGCAGGTCGTGCATCGCCCCTCATGTGTGCAGAGAGGACTGGGGGCATTCTTCTAGTCTGCACAAAGGCACTGTTCACTGTGCTGAACACTCATGGGGCTGTGTCCCCCAGAGGAGGGAACTTTTCTCATTCACTCCGAGTCCCTGTATGTAGCAGGGGTCCCTAAAGAAGTCTGAGGTGCCTCTGTACTCCTCCACATACCCCACTTGACTCGATTTCTTTCTTTCCATCTTTCCTACTATTGAGAATGCAGGTGGGATTTGGGGATGGGGCACAGGATCCTGCCCTGGTTCACCCACCCCTTCCTTCCTGTGGGGCTCCAGGACCAGAGCCTGACACACCGCCTGGAGGCAGGCACACCAGATCCAGAACTCTGACTCCCCTGCCCCCCGACACAAACCCTGGGAAGGAGCTGTGGGGGGACCAGGAGGCCAGGCTGCCAGAGGACCGGGGTTGTTTCCTCATTCTGTCCCGAGCTGGAAAAGCCAGGGAGGAGAGCGAGGTCATCCAGCTCCCGGGAGTCGGGGGGCAGTGGGCAGGACACGGGCGGAGGCTGTCCCATTGCAGGAACAAGGTCTTCCAGTTTCCCTCATCACAGATAAGGAAATGCTGACTGAATAAGGATAAGGAAACTGGTCAAGGTCACATAACTAGAAGTTGCAGAGCTGGGCTTTGAACCGGAGGTGGACGCCGTGGCCTCTGCCCAGGTTCCCCTTCGGGACTGAGGGCAGCTCCCAGCCAGTCCCTTCCCAGGAAAGACCTCGCCTCAAGGAAGCCGCCACGTCTACTGGCCAACAGGGACAGTCCCCAGGCCAGCTCACTGCTGCGGGGGTGGGGTGGGGTCACAAGCCCAGCCTCAGTTTGGGACGACTCTGGGATGGAGGGAGGAGGGGCTTCTGCGGCATCTCTGCTGCATTTCGACACCTTCCGCCCAGTCCTGCTGCCCTTGCTGCTGCTCTTACCAGGAAGCGCTCAGCCTGCAAGTCCCCCTCTTAGCAGAGGCTTTGGAGACACCTACCTAACACACCTCTATCACAGGCTGCCTCTCTGCCTCCAGCCTGCCAGGAGTCCACTGAGGGGAGGGTATGGGGACCCAGAGATGAACAACAGCAGGAGGCCCCACCTCCCCCAGGCTGGAGGGACAGGAATCGGGGCAGTGAGACCTGAGCCAAGGGATCACCCAGGAAGCACAGTCGGTCACACCGGGTCTGTCTGGAAGAAACCGAAGTCCCTACAGGAGACACCCCCAAAGGTGGAAGTGGGTGGGTGAGACCCTGGCATCTCCCTTCCTTCCAGCTTGAATTTTATGATTATGGACAACTTATGCACATATGGAGTTTATACTGAAGTTGAAATGTGCACATATTGGGGGTAATATTAAAAATTCAAAGTTTTAAATCTGTTCAGGGTCCATGATAGTTTTTTTCTTTTTCACAGGGAAACAGTGCTGTAGAACGCTATGCTGGTGGCCGGGTGGAAGGGGGTGTCCCGGGGAGGGGGTGTGCAGACCATGGCTAGCCCCAACCCAGTGCCAGCCCACACCCTTAAAGGTACAGAGTTTCGATTGGCTTGATCCTTTCTGGATTGGGGGTGGGCAGCCTTAAACAGCTCTGAGAGCCAGAGAAATTCTAGGGCCAGGAGGGTTTCTAGAGGTTTCCCCTTTCACTCATTCTCCCCTGGACCCAGAGCCCTTTAGTGAAGCTTAGACAAGACATCCCATGGAGAGGGCCCCATAGCTTTGGGGGACCATCGTTCTGGGGACTGGGGACAGCTTGAGGCTTCTTAATCTTAGCCTAGATGGGTATGAGTGTGGGTGTGTGTGAGGTGTGTGTGTGTACGTGTGTGTGCACAGTCTCCACTTTCATAGTTCACAGGAGAATGGTGTCTGGACACATCTTTTCAATCTAAAGGAGTCACTGGCATTGGTAATAGATTGTGAATATATCTGGCTTGCATTCCAATGGAGGGAAAGCCCCTCTGGCCCGTTCCCCCCAGGAAGGGAAACAGGATCCAATAGAGAGATGAGAATGGAGGGGCCTGTCCCAGCTCCCAGCTTCCAGGAGGCCAGGCCCAGCTCCGGAGCCTAGCTCTTATCAGTCAGCTGGGGACCTGGGCGAAAGGCACATCTGCTTCTGTTTATTCTTCCTCTTTATCTTAATGGGCCCCCCACCTATCGCTCCCTGCAATATTCCACACCACTGCCCTCGGTACCTCTCCCCGCCCCCAGGCAAGACCCAGGGAGGGAGGGCATGGGGACAGACAGGCCGGAGACTTGGTGTCTGGATTAAGGCTCCTCACTAAACACGGGCTTAACTGGACGCTGAGGTCAAGGTGGAAAAGAAGGAAAAGAGAAAGAGGCTGATGCCCTTCCTCCTGGGAAGGGAACTGGCAGGTTGCTAGGAGCAACCTCAGCTCTAAGAGAAATGTAATTACATTTAAATTTCAGGTTATACCTAAGCTAATAACTCTAACTGGAAATTCCTGTTGGGGGCAGAAAGTTTGCTCTCATTATGAGATAATGGGGAGTCTTTTGCCCTTGAACCCAAAACAGTCAGTCTCAAGCTGGACTTTACTTGGGTAGAGCTTCTACAGCCCACGGGGCACCTTTGTGCAGATTAGAGAAAGGGGCCCCTTCTTCCAGGCATCACAGCCTTTGACTGGGCAAGTCCCCATCTTTCCTGGCACCCTAGGACATTGAGAACCAGGACACAGTTACATAATCACAACAGATCTCCCTCCAGCCCCTAGCTATCCCTCTCTTTAACCTGGACAGCTGAAGCACTAAACAGATCACCCCAGAAACAGAAAAATGTTGCAACTGGGAGATGCTTGGAAGGCTTTAACAATGACTTGGTCCAGAGTCCTGGCTCCAATTCACTCCCTGATAAGGCTTCTTGTTGAGCTGCCAATCGCATTCCAGTCCTCACTCAGGTTATCCTAAATGGTGATTATTGGCATTTTGGAATGAATGGGAATGTTACCAAATTTCGCAAGGATTTCTTTCTTTACATTTTGTGTAACAGATATCATTTTAAAGCATGGGGATTTTGTTTTGTGTTATTATCTATATTATGAAGTTCAGCACTTTTAAAGTAGTTTCTCTTTTTGTAGCAAAATTGGTAATCTATCACGGGGGTTCCAAGCTTGATTTTGGAGTCAGAATGATCTGAGTTCTGATTTTAACTCCTCCACTTGCTAGCTGAATGGCCCCGTGCAATTTGCTTTACTTCACACCCTGATTTCCTCATCTGAAAATGGGGATACGTGAAAGTATTTACCGCAAAGAATATGTACAAGAATTAAATGCGAAGAGTTGACTCATTGGAAAAGACCCTGATGCTGAGAGGGATTGGGGCAGGAGGAGAAGGAGATGACAGAGGATGAGATGGCTGGATGGCATCACCGACTCGATGGACATGAGCTTGGGTAAACTCTAGGAGTTGGTGATGGACAGGGAGGCCTGGTGTGCTGTGATTCATGGGGTCGCAAAGAGTCAGACACGACTGAACTGAACTGAACTGAATGCATGCATGGGAAACACTTGCAGAGTACCTGGCACACAGTAATAATAAACATTTAGCTAGTATTAAGCTTATTTTAAGTGGTAAAGAAGTGACATCTTACTTACAAGTAATTGAGGAGGATGGCCATGTTTTCTATCCCTTGAACAAATAGCCAATCCCAAATCTCAGGCAGGGAAAGTGAGCCTAGGGCATCAAATTGTGCCAGAAAACAAAGAAGTATTCAGAAGACATAGGAGCTAGCTGAAAAGGATTCTTACTGGCCAAACTTGAGAAAACCAGAGCATCAGAATAAATAATGACTACAATTGGTAGCACAATGAATAAAACAAAATCCACATGATCGCTGTGATAATCAAAACAAAAGCAAAATACTAGTCAATAAAACTGAAAGGAATGATAGAATTGGAAATCACTATTTCACACCCTGCAATAAAATAAGTGATCTAAGCAAAGATCATCATCAATGGAACTACTGGGTGAAAGAGTAAAATATTTATATTGGGTTAAAGTAACACCCATAGACGACTTACAAATTACTTACAAATGGAAAACTTCTGTTTACACTGGAGAGATCTGGTAGTCACCATCTTAAGCAATCAAACTGAGCACTAATAGTGCAACAATTATGCACCTTCTGATATGCTATAATCCAAAATACACAATACCACCTATGAATTATTCCTGTAGAACTGATGAACATACTTCTAACCAAGCCTCATGACCTACACTCCAGTTTATAGAAAATATGGGGATAGAGGAACAGTTAAATTATACCAAGAGGAATAAGAAAGACAAGTTCACAGTGTGGAACACAGTATAAGACAATTAAGCTATGACAAATGTTCTCTCTTTAACCAGACTTTCGTGAGGTTCCTCTGCACCCTCTTTCATCAAGGCCTCCACACTGCCTTGGGCCTACCTCACCCAATCTCTGCAGGTGGTAATGGTGGTGCATACATGCTCAGTGGTGCCCGACTCTGTGACCCCATGGGCTCCTCTGTCCATGGGATTTTCCAGGCAAGAATACTAGAGTGGGTTGCTATTTCCTTCTCCAGGGGATCTTCCCGACCCAGGGATCAAATCCGCATCTCTTGGGTCTCTTGTTTTTGTGGGTGGGTTCTTTACCAGTCAAGCCACCCCGCTATCTGATCTTTAATATCTGATCAAGTTCCTCCTCTTCTACCCATGATCAGGTCTAGGCTCTTGACATATCTCTAGCGAGAATCCTGTTAAGCCAGTTTAGCAAGATCCCCCTCCCCACATCTTGTCTCCATCACCATACACTGACTCCCTCACCTGCCTTTTGGCCATATATCCCCACCTAACCACACTGTATTCAGAGTTGAACTCCTTCTCTCTCCCCTGTTGCAATAATCGTGCAAAAAGTCTTTACAGTTTGAGAATAATTTTTTCTCTATCACCTGGATACTTGAAAAATTAGTCTTTTTTTTTATTTTAAAGGTAGATTACTATAGAATGAAAGAAATTAGAGAGCTATAACAATCAAATGAATATAAGATACCTTGGTTGGATCCTGACCAAAAAAGAAAGAAAAGTTATTTTGAGTGCAATTGGATCCTTTTGATTATGAATTGGAACTTATAGAATGAGTCTTAATTTTCTTAGATGTGGTAGTGGCATTGATATGAAAAGAATGTTCTTACTCCTATGAAATATCTGGCTTTTGGGAATTCCTGTGTTTAGAGGTTGTAGAGGTTATATTAATTTTCTAAAACTTCTATAACAAACAATCACAAGCTAGGTGGTTTACAACAACAGAAATGTATCCTCTTTCAGTTTTGGAGGCTAGAGGTCTCAAACCAGGTATCAGCTGGACCATGCTGTCTCTGAAGGCACAGGAGATGGTCTTTCCTTGCTTCTTCCTAGCATCTGGTGTTTGCTGGCAATCCGAGGTGTTCCTTGGCTTATGACAGCACTAGCTCCATCTCTGCCTTTGTGGTCACTTGTCCTTCCCTGTGTGTTTCTCTGGGACTTCAATCTCTCTCTCCTTATAAGGACATCAGTTATTGGGTTTAGGGCCCACCCTAACCCAATATTCTCTCATTTTAACCTGATTACATCTGCAAAGACCCTGCTTATAATAAGGTCACATTCACTGGTACCAGGGGTTAGGACTTCTCCTTGGGGGAAACATAATTTGACCCACAATGAGAATAAAATGTCAAGATGTCTGAAATTTATTTTCAGATGTCTCAGCAGAAAATTTTATAGCCAGAGAGAGACAAAGAAAAGGGTGGTGGGGGGAAAGTCTTGAAATGTTAATAATTGTAGAATTTAGGTGGAAGGTAGAGGATGAACATTATATTCCTTCAACCTTTCTCTAAGTTTGAAATTCTCAAAATAAATAGTTGAAGGAAAAATATATTCATAGCAATTCCTCCATCTACAATCCTGTTATTTCATAAACCTGAGGAAGGGCCTAGGAATATATATTTTTAGCAAAGATTCTCACTGTTAATAAACACTCAAAAGTGATTCTAATGCACTGCTAGGATTGAAAAGTACTAGTTGATATTAAAAACTCACATGGGTATATTTAAATCCCTTGACACCTTTCTATCAATAAATTCTAAGATGTATTCTTTTGAAGTCATAGATTATGTAAAGTTAAATCACCAACACAGTATGTAGACATGTTACATAAAAATGGTGAGCATCTCTGTCACTGATCAATGTAACAATATCTAACAAGTTATTATTAGATATGTGTTTCACAGGAGGGAAATATCTCTGAAGCAAATGTATTTCTCTAGAACATCAATAGGCTTCAGCTAGAATTTTTTTTCTGATCCTTCTTTCTACTCATCTCTCCTACAGATATATTTGGTTGTTGTTTTTAAGATTGTGCTCGTGCTTGGTCATGTCCAACTCTTTGTGACCCTTTGGACTGTAGCCCCCCAGACTCTTCTGTCCATTGGATTTCCCAGGCAAGCATCCTGGAGCGAGTTGCCATTTCCTCCTCCAGGGGATCATCCTGACGCAGGGAGTGAACCTGCGTCTCCTGTGTCTCCTGCATTGCAGGCAGATTCTTTACCCACTGAGCCATCAGGGAAGCCCAATGGATGCATGTCTTTTTTTTTTTTTTTTTTCAAGTCTCTTTGCTCATAGTTTACTGGGGCTTGGAGAGGAGGCTGAAGTTTATACATATGTTCAATTTGCTGTTTAATGGGAAGTCCTCAGAACCCACAGTTTTCATCTCCAGTTTTATTGATGTCAGCTTCCTCATGTAAACTAGTCCCGATTTCAAAATGGAAGGCAAGCAGAAATGTGACTTGACTCACGGAGTTGGAAGACCCACTTTCCAAAAATGCTTTTGGCCCATGTGGTTAAGGCTGAATGATCAGTCTGAGTATAATTGTCTGACCATCATGTGTGGACTGGGTACACACAGCCCAGCCCCACAGTCCCAGCCTCGTCCCTTGTGATGAAACACAAGTGCCCACAAACAGAAGGTTCCTCTTCTCTCACCCTGGGATAAACAGGAAGGTCTCCTGGGACTGTGGTCTTAGCACTCCAGCTCTGCCTCTAATGTCTTCAGTCCCTTTACTGAGAACTGAGTCATTGCAACACCATGCTCTGCCAGCTGTCTCAGCACAAGAAAAGCTTTGCTGTGGTATGAGGTTTTGTGGGCTGCAAACTACATCTAGGTCAGCAAATTAAACTCCACAGTGTGGTTACCAAGTCCAGCTTCATCAGGCTAAAGGGCCGTCTGATTTCACCCTCTGGGCACTGACTCTTTTGGTGTCTGGGATACAAGGCCCCTCCGTGGATGTTTAAGGTACAACCTTACAGGCCTAAACCCCGGGGTGACACGTGCCTAAGCTCAGAATTTTATTTTCTCCACCAGGGCTCCTGGACACTTGAGAGTAACAATACTCTGTCCCTGCAGATATATTGTGATTTGTGTCTGTGTGCTGGGACAANCGTCATCCTGCTCATTTAACTTCTATGCAGAGTACATCATGAGAAACGCTGGGCTGGAGGAAGCACAAGCTAGAATCAAGATTGCTGGGAGAAATATCAATAACCTCAGATATGCAGATGACACCATCCTTATGGCAGAAAGTGAAGAAGAACTAAAGAGGCTCTTGATAAAAGTGAAAGAGGGGAGCGAAAAAGTTGGCTTAAAGTTCAACATTCAGAAAACTAAGATCATGGCATCCAGTCCCATCACTTGATGACAGATAGATGGGGAAACAGTGGAAACATTGTCAGACTGGGCTCCAGAATTACAGCAGATGGTGAAGCATTTAAATTAAAAGACACTTATTCCTTGGAAGGAAAGTTATGACCAACCTAGATAGCATATTCAAAAGCAAAGACATTACTTTGCCAACAAAGGTCCGTCTAGTCCAAGCTATGGTTTTTCCAGTAGTCATGTATGGATATGAGAGTTGGACTGTGAAGAAAGCTGAGCACCGAAGAATTGATGCTTTTGAACTGTGGTGTTGGAGAAGACACTTGAGAGTCCCATGGACTGCAAGGAGATCCAACCAGTCCATTCTAAAGGAGATCAGTCCTGGGTGTTCACTGGAAGGACTGAAGTTGAAGCTGAAACTCCAATACTTTGGCCATCTGATGCAAAGAGCTGACTCGTTTAAAAAGACCCTGATGCAGGGAGGGATTGGGGGCAGGAGGAGAAGGGGGTGACAGAAGATGAGATGGCTGGATGGCATCACCGACTCTATGGACATGGGTTTGGGTGGACTCAGGGAGTTGGTGATGGACAGGANCCATCTGATGCAAAGAGCTGACTCGTTTAAAAAGACCCTGATGCAGGGAGGGATTGGGGGCAGGAGGAGAAGGGGGTGACAGAAGATGAGATGGCTGGATGGCATCACCGACTCTATGGACATGGGTTTGGGTGGACTCAGGGAGTTGGTGATGGACAGGAAGGCCTGGTGTGCTGGGGTTCATGGGATTGCAGAGTAGGACATGACTGAGTGACTGAACTGAACTGATGAAAACTAATCAAAACCAAAATGTTATTTGCAGAACAGAAATAGAGACAGAGGTAGAGAACAGACATGCGGACACAGAGTGGGAGGGGAGGGTGGGATGAACTGGGAGAGCAGCACTGATATATACACACTCAGTTCAGTTCAGTGTAGTCGCTCAGTTGTGTCCGACTCTGTGGCCCCATGAACCACAGCACGTCAGGCCTCCCTGTCCATCATCAACTCCCGGAGCTTGCTCAAAGTCATGTCCATTCAGTCGGTGATGCCATCCAACCATCTCATCCTCTGTTGTCCCCTTCTCCTCCTGCCCTCAATCTTTCCCAGCATCAGGGTCTTTTTAAAGAAGTCAGTTCTTTCCATCAGGTGGCCAAAGTATTGGAGTTTCAGCATCAGTCCTTCCAATGAATATTCAGGACTGATTTCCTTTAGGATGGACTGGTTGGATTTCCTTGCAGTCCAAGGAACTCTCAAGAGTCTTCTCCAACACCACAGTTCAAAAACATCAATTCTTCCGTGCTCAGCTTTCTTTATAGTCCAACTCTCACATCCATACATGACTACTGGAAAAACCATAGCCTCAACTAGACAGACCTTT
>SJYV01009011.1:944312-963815 GCA_006410875.1 Neotragus pygmaeus | reverse complement strand
TTCTTTGTGATGACCTGGGGGGCGGGGGGGATGAGGGTGGGAAAGAAGCTCAAAGGGAAAGAGATATATGCACCAGTTCCATTCAGTTCAATCTCCCAGTTGTGTCTGACTCTTTGAGACCCCATGGACTGGAGCATACCAGGCTTCTCTGTCCATCACCAACTCCTGGAATTTGCTCAAACGCATGTTCTTTGAGTTAGTGATGCCATCCAACCATCCCATCCTCTGTCATTCCCTTCTCCTCTTGCCTTCAATCTTTCCCAGCATCAGGGTCTTTTCCAATAAGTTAGTCCTTCGCATCAGGTGGCCAAAGTATTGGAGTTTCAGCTTCAGCATCAGTCCTTCCAATAAATATTCAGGGTTGATTTCCTTTAGGATTAACTGGTTTGATCTCCTTACAGTCCAAGGAACTCTCAAGAGTCTTCTCCAACACCACAGTTCCAAAGGAACAATTCTTCAGTGCTTGGCTTTCTTTATATTCCATACATATATATGTATACATATAGCCAATTCACCTCCTTGTACAGCAGAAACTAACACAACATTATAAAGCAATTATACTCCAGAAAAAAAGTTAATGATATGCATGAAATGTTTGATCATATTGTTTTGGAGAGAGACACTAGATCATTTTTGCTTGGATTACAAGGAAGATGTGAGCCAAGAGTTGCCAAAAGCCACATGACAGAGCCTAAGAATGAGGCCAGCACAGCAAAAGACAGATCAGAATGAACGAGAAAGACAGACTTTCTTGGTCAAGCCATTCTTAATGTTCCATATATTTCTAGCCTTTTCTGCTAATTGTTTCAACAGTTATTTTTATTTGTTTAAGCTAGTTAGATGGGGTTTTAAGTTGCAACTAAAAAAGCTCTATGTTGCAACTAAAAACTTAAATAGTGTCCACCTCCCCAAATTCACATCCACCCAGAATTTCAGAATGTGACCTTATTTGAAAATAGAGTCTTTGAAGATGTAATTAGTTAAGGGTGTTAAGGTGAAAGCATCTTGGATATAGGGTATGCCCTAAATCCAATGACTGGTGTCCTTGGAAGATGAGGCAAGGACAAGAAACACAGAGAAGAAAGCCATGTGGAGGGAAGAGAGGGATTGGAGCCATGCTAATCAAGGCCTAGGAATGCCTAGGGCCACCAGAAACTAAGAGGAGGCAAGGAAGTGACCTATGAGCATCAGGGGGAACAAGGGCCTTCTGATACCTTTTTTTTAAAACATTTTTTGTAATGCAGCATGTGGCATCTTAGTTCTCCAACCAGGGATCAAACCCATGCCTCTTGAATCCGAAGCATGGAGTCTTAACCACTGGACCACCAGGGAAGTCCCTCTTCTGACACTTTGATTTCAAACTTCTAGCCTCTAGAACTGTAAAAGGTCCATTGTTCCAAGCAAGTTTGTGTTCTTTGTTCCAGCAGCCCTAGGAACAAAAATAATACATGAAAGGATTCAATAAATATTTATAGATACCTAATATGTATCTGACGGAGAAGGCAATGGCACCCCACTCCAGTACTCTTGCCTGGAAAACCCCATGGATGGAGGAGCCTGGTAGGCTACAGTCCATGGGATGGCGAAGAGTCGGACACCACTGAGCGACTTCACTTTCACTTTTCACTTTCATGCATTGGAGAAGGAAATGGCAACCCACTCCATGTTCTTGCCTGGAGAATCCCAGGGATGGGGGAGCCTGGTGGGCTGTCGTCTATGGGGTCACACAGAGTCGGACACTACTGAAACGACTTAGCAGCAGCAGCAATATGTATCTGAAAAGATTTTAGCTCATTATTGAACAGGGGATTTTTGCAGAAACTAATGTCTGTGGCTGGTGACTTTTATTTTGGCTGGCTAAAAAAGAATTCTGTTTTTGCACTAACACTTTGCAGCTTATTACATTCAACAATGTGGGTGACCTGGGTTCAATCCCTGGGTTGGAAACATCCCCTGCAGAAGGGGACAGCTTACCCACTCAGGTATTCTGGCCTGGACAATTCCATAGACTGTATAGCCCATGGGGTCACAAAGAGGCAGATATGACTGAGTTACTTTCACTTTCACATTCAACAGTTACACGTGAAACTCCTGTAAAGTCTTCTAATTTTTGTGAAATGTTATCTTCAATCTATTCTTCTGCAGAAGCAAAGGAGTGTTCTCCAGCACTGTGAGTTTCATTTTCACTTTCTGTATCAGAATCAGTCACTAGGGTTTTTGTCTTTTTGTTGGTCTAACATTCACATTGTCTGAACTATATTCTGAAGAACTGTCATCTTCTGAGACACTAGTGTAAATGTTGCTCAGACAATCAGAACAAGTCTCTGCATAAAATCCACCAAAAAATTCTTCTTCACTCAAAATTTCATGACACACCATCCTGAAAAAATTTTACATTTATAATATACACAAGGTTGGAACAGGCTTCCCTGGTGGCTCACTGGGAAAGAATCCACTTGCCAATGCAGGAGACGCAGGTTTGATCCCTGGGTCAGGAAGATCCCTTGGAGGAGGAAATGGCAACCTCCTCTGGTATTCTTGTCTGGGAAATCCCATGGACAGAAGGAGTCTGGTGGGCTGTAGTTCATGGAGTTGAAAAAGAGTCGAACACAACTTAGTGACTCAACAACAGCAGCAGCAACGTTGGAACAGAAGCCGAATGGGGCAAAATGTGAATGATAAGGACAATCAAAAGTTGTATAATGAACGCTTGATCAATTTTAAGCTCTAACAACTTCCTCCAGTGATGTTAATTGTATCATTCTCTAAAAACGTATTGATATGTCTGAGATCAATAATGTTTGTGTAACAAAAGATATATTGATACATCTCTGGTCAATAATGAGCTGTTATCATCAAATTCAGAGAAAAATGTCATGGAGGGTGTAGAGGGATATTTGGGCTGGGACATTATGCAGCCTGAAGAACTGCCTGCCCCACCAACCTGCCCCACCCTGGGTGCCTCTGCAAGGCCCTGGAGAAACTAGAGAATTCTTGTTCTCCAGACCTTTCTGGCCTTCTGACAGACCGTTCTCCTAATATATGAACTTCCTTCTTCAGCATGGGAATGAACTCTGTTTGATATAATTGAAAATATTTCTCCTTGTTTGTTCTTTGTCTTTTGACTTTGCATGGACTGATCTTTGCCCTGTAGAATTTTCACCTTTTACATAGTCAAATTTATCAATGACTTTGTGGCTAATAGTTGTTTTTGTTTTTTTTTCCCAATCCCCCTGTTTTCAAGTGTACTTACTGTGGAAGAAGGTATTTCTTTTCCAGTTTTTTCTTCTTGTGGCGAAATACACATAACTTATAATTTACTATCTTAATCATTTTTAATTGTATAATTCAGTGGTTTGCAGTACATTCGTGTTGCTATGCAATCATCACCACCATCCATCTGCAGGAGTCTTTTCATCTAACAAAACTGAAATTATACCCGTTGAACAATAACTCCCCATTTCTCCCTTCACCCAGCCCCTGGCAACCACCATTCTACTTTTTGTCTTTGTGATTTTAACTAAGTATAACACAGCTTTCTTTTATCTTTACTGTGTTTCCCCTCCCTGCTCTTCCATCACCTTTACTGAGTGTTCCCCCCAAACAGCAACAGTAGTAACACTACCATTTGGGTCCAGGCATTACACCCAAAGCTTAAGTACAGAGGCTCCAGTCTTCCCTGTATCTGCTAGGCAGGTGATATTCTGCCCATTTTACAGCTAAGGAAACTATGGTCCATAGAAGTTACACAATCACCCCCAGTTAAAGGTCTCACAGTTCTTAACGGGAAGAGGGAAGAGTCACGCTTGTGTTTGTCTAAACCAAAGTCAGGGCTTCTTCTTTAACACTATTCAGAAGCCTTGTGTCTACACCCTCAGACTACAGATGGCTGATCTTGCCTCTGTTGATTATTCCTAGCTTGACTGTCACAGGAAAAGCTTATTTTCAATTATTATATATAACTTTTTCACCCTACAACTTAATTACAAGATATAGCTCTATTAACATCATGGGAGGACAAAAGGAAACAGTCACTGAAAAGCAAATTCTGTCCTCAAGATCAAAGTTCCTAAGTATAGCCCCCAGAGGCTCCCAAGGTCTGGGGCCCCCTCCACTCTCTGATCTCTCTCAGGTGGATGACCTCCCGCTGCCATCGGATCGCCCTAACCACAGGAAAGCACAGGGGAGTTTGAACTTCACCCCAGTGGAACTCTTTTTCCTACGTGAGAGCTGTGCTTCATTTAAGGAAGTGTAAACAAAGGTAAATAATACTCGTATGTGGTCTAGGGCTGCCCTAAGGACGTGGCTCATGATAGAAATGTTTCTCATTTGTAGAGAACAAACATTTGAGGTGAAGGTGTGAGGGGGGTAGGTTTCTTCTGAGGCCTCTCTCCTTGGCTTGTAGATGACTGTCTTCGTATCGTGTATTGGTCTGCTTGGGTCTCCATAACAACACACCACAGACTGCGAGCCTTAAACAACAGAAATTTGTTTTCTCACAGCTGTGGAAGCCAGAGTCCAAGATCAAGATGCTGACCTGGTCGGGCTCTGGGGGGCACTCCCTCCCCGGCTCTGAGACAGCCACCTTCTCTCTGTCTTCTCATCTCCTCACAGCGTGGAAAGGGCTCTGGGGTCTCTCTCTTCTTACAAAGGTGCTATCATGCAGTCCTGCCTTAGCTCAGACTGCTATAGCAAAATACCATAAACTGGGTGGTATATATAAATAAGTTTATTTCTCAGAGTTCTAGAGGCTGGAAGTCCAGGCTCAGGTGCCAGTACTGGTCACATTCCAGTGAAGGCCTTCTTCCAGGTTGCAGACTGTGGACTCCTGTGTCCTCAGGTGGCAGAGAGCAGAGCGTAATAAGCAAGCTCTCCGGTGACTATTGAAGGATGCTAATCCAATGAGAGCTCCACCCCAGGACCTCATATGATGCTTGTTATCCCACAGAAGCCCCACCTTCTAACACCACCACAGGGAGGGGTGTATAGTTTCTGCATATGCATTTTGGAAGACACAAACCCTCAGTCCCTAACAGGGCTGTGCCCTCATAACTTCATCTAAACCTAATTATCTCCCACAGTCCCCATCCCAAAATACCATTACCTTGAAGGGTTAAAGCTTCAACACATAAACCTGCGGGGCAGGGGACAAAACATTTAATCCATCTCACATTGTCTTCTCTGCCAGTCTGTGTCCAAATTTCCTCTTCTTACAAGACAGTATTCCAATGGCCTCATTTAACCTCTGTAAAGGTCCTATCTCTGAAGTCAGTCACATTCTGAGGTCCTGGGAGTTAGCATTTCAATATATGGATTTTTTTGGCCACATCACCAACATGTAGGATCTTAGTTCCCCAACTGGGGATCGAACCTGTGCTCCCTGCAGTGGAAGCACTGAGTTTTAACCACTGGATCGCCAGGGAAGTCCCTCAGTGTGTGAATTTTGAGGGGACAAAATTCAGCCCCAAACACTACTCTTCGAGCCTCATAGAATGAAAAGATTTTTCCAAGTCTGGTATAACTAAGCTCTCCCATGCCTGTGATATACTCAAGGACTCTCAGGTTCACTGGGTGTCTACCGCCCCTACCCCTCACTCTCAGCAACTTATTAAAAGTTGTTCAAATATAAATATATAGAAAGATTGAAAGAACAGCACAATGATCACCCATATACCCCCACCTAGATGTAAAAGTTGCTGACATTGTAGGGGGCTTCCCTGGTGGCTCAGTGGTAAAGGGTCGATCTGCCAGTACAGGAGACACAGGTTCGATGCCTGGTCCAGGAGGATCCCACCTGTCTCAAAGCAACTAAGCCCGTGCGCCACAAGTACTAAGCCTGTGCTCTAGAGCCCGGGAGCCTCGATTATTGAGACCACTTGCCCTGGAGCCCATGCTTTGCAAGGGAAGCCACTGCACTGAGGAGCCCTTGCTCCTCCATGAAGAGTAGCCTGCAGTCTCCAAAACCAGAGAAAAGCCCAGGCAGCAAGAGACCCAGCATAGCCAAAAATAAACAAATAAGGTTTTAAAAGATTGTTCATACTGTTCATACTTCTTGCTTTACCTCTAGGTGTATGCTTTTTCCCAAAATGCTTGAAAATAAGTTTTGGAAATCAAATTTCACTAAGTGCTTTGGTAGGTGCCTCCTAAAAATCAACATAGCGGACAATCCTCACCTGAAGGAGTTATTTCCTTGATTGGCCTCCTACCAGTTTGAACCGGAGTTTACCCTTCAAAAGGCTTAACACTCAGTCATTAACATATGTAGCAGGATGAGGCTCAATCCTTTGCTCTTAGAAGCTTTTCTCTTTCCTATGATTCCTCTAACTTATCTCCTGAGTCTGTAGAGAACAGACCCACTGGCGGGTTCCCTGGTGCCTGGAAATTCAACATCAGGAGAACAAGAATCTGAGCCATTTGTGTGGGTCAGTGGCAGGGAGAAGTGCCAAGGTGAAATAAGACAAACCAAATAAATACATCTGAAATTATGAGCAGGGTAAGTTGAAGAAAGTACCTGATGCAGAGGTGAAGATCTCAGCAGAGAGGAGGAATTCTGTGACTTGAGAAAAGGGGGTCCGGAAGAGCCCAGCTTCTGTCTGCAGCCCAGGGGGTACCAGGCCATCATGGGGTCTCCCAGGCGACCCGGAAACCCCCGTTCTTCTGTCCCAATGCCCGCACCAGCACTGGGAGCTACAGGAACCCCAGGAAGTGCGTCTGTGGAGCTTGTGAGAAGCCAGGGCAGCAGAGCCGGCTCTGCTCCCCACTCCTGCCCCTCGGTGGGCAGGCCATTTTCCTGCCCAATCCCGCTAGGCAGGAGCTTCCTGCTGCGCTTCCCTGTTGCCTTTGCACCTGGGAGAGATTAGCTTAGCTGGCAAACCTGTAGAGCTCCTAGCGTGCTTCCTATTCAACGTGATTTATAAAACAAAATGAATGAGATCAGTTCCAGGAATCTCCCTTGAGATTCACATAAAATCTACAGAGAAGTGTCCATTTATCACTACCCTGGGACTTCCTGTTTTGAGCTAGACCTGTTCTTGGCAGACCCTCCACCCTGGTTTCATCACGTTGAAAGACCTGGGCAGACTTAACTCTCTCTCTCCCCTCCTCTTCGTCCCCTGCCCTGTTCCTTCTGGTTCAGGTGCCAGTGCAGGACTCCAGGACCCAAAGACGGACAAGGTGGCTGAGTCACATCCCCTCTGGCCTATACTCGCCCCTTTTCTTTTCCAGGTAACATTTCATGAACATGGGGGACCCACCCCCTTCATCCTGGGCAGGCAGAAGAAATGCAGACCCCTCTGGACAAAACTCGCCCTGATGTTCTCACAGAGAGCAATCGTCAGAGTCGGGTGTGGCTAAGAAAGAGCCAACAGGTCAAGTTCAAAAGCAAAGACCTGGGTAGGCCTGACTGTTGGGGAAAACAATGGGAGTGTTGGTCACAAAGCAGGGAAGGGGAACCACAGAGCTCTTTGGATCTACTTTAAGGTCACTAAATCCTAACGACAAATAGCCAGATGATTGCTGTACGTCTACCCAGCACCCCTTCCCAGCTTCTCTTAGACTCCAGCGCCCAAGTACAGGGTGTGCATGTGACCCCGGCTATCCAGTCATGGTGTCCCATTGCCCTGTGCCTGCTGCCACGCAGCCCAGAGAGACCTATTGTAATTGATCGCAATTTAAAAGCAAGTACAGGGTCTTGCTGGTAGTCCAGTGACTAAGACTGCACTCCCAGTCCACGGGTTTCATCCTTAGCTAGGGACAAAGGAGATGTGGGTTCGATCCCTGGGTCAGAAAGATCCCCTGGAGAAGGAAATGGCAACCCACTCCAGTATTCTTGTTTGGAAAATCCCATGGACAGAAAAGCCTAGTGGGCTACAGTCCATACGGTTGTAAAGAGTCAGACTCGACTGAGCAACTGAGCATCACATAGGCTTGGGATTAGATCCCACATGCCGCAACTAAAGATCCTCTGTGCCGTGCTAAGGCCCCATACAGCCAATTAAATAAATAAAAATAAATATGTAAAACTGCTGGGTGCCTGCCCCAGTATTCATTTTTATCTTATTTTCCAGTAACAGAAGTCCAATTTTTAAAAATTGTGGTAAAGCTCACGTAACGCCATTCATACTTTTCAGGTATACAGTCACAAGGTAATCCAACCATCACCACTGTCTAGTTCCAGAACATTTTCATCACCCACAGAATTTATTCTATTCAGTTGCCAGTGCTGCAAGCTCAAGGACTTCATTTCTCAACTTCCCTTTCTGTGAGATGTGGCTTTCTGATTAGGTTTTAGCCAATGAAATGTGAGCAGAAGTGCGAGGGACTCCCAGAGAAGCTCCTTGAAAGGATGTGACACCCTTCTGGTCCCTTCCTGTTTCTTTCCTCTGTTGACCTTAAATATCAGTGTTTCATCTATGGTCTTTCCTCTGTTGACCTTAAATATCAGCGTTTCATCTATGGGTCTGGTGGAAGAACTGAGCTAATCGGGGTGTTCACCTCTGTTGTGGTCAGTATGGGTCTTAAGAAGAAGTTCCCTTCTTAGTTGAGACAAACAGGTACACACTATTTATACAAAAAAAAAAAAAAAAAACAGGGGCATTCCCTGGTGGTCCAGTGATTAGGACTCCATGCTTCCACAGCAGGGGACGTGGGTTCAGTCCCTAGTCAGGGAACTAAGATCCTGAAGGTCAAGTGGTACTCATTAAAAAAAAAAAAAAAAGGATAATAAGGACCTACTGTACAGCACAAGGAACTATACTTATCATCTTGTAATAACCTATAATGGAAAATAATCTGAAAAAGAATATATAAAGAGAATATACGACTGAATCACTTCACTGTACACCTCAATCACTGCCAATCAACTAAACTTCAATTTAAAAAATAAATAAAAGGAGTTTCCACTGCTGCATGTTAATGCTGAAAGCACCCTAGCCCAGATCCACAAACAGGTGTGAAGACTCCTTGGTTCCTTGGAGAGACGCCAACGGAACGGGCTGCCAGCCCTGCCCATGGGCCTGGGTCATCTTGGCTGAAGATCCACCTCTGAGGTACGCCCATTTGATTTGACTCTGCTGACATCAACTAGTGTCTGTCTCCAAGTCACTTGAACCTTGACAGCTAGAGTCCCCCTCCCATGCCTGATGACCTCCCTCAGTTACATGTGCGCCCTGGACAATAAGTTTATACAGCTCTTGCTCTGATCTAAGGACCTTATGTGGATTGATCCACAGTAATCCTTACAGTAACCCTAGGAGGTTAGAATCACCATCTTCTTTTCAGAGGTGAAGAAACTGAGGCACAGGGCACATTTATTTCACTGTGTGGCATTTTGTCTTAGAACATAGGATAAAATGCCAGACAGTGAAATAAAGGTAAATCCTCCTTCCATGCGTCCTCCCCAAACCCACCCCCATATCTTAGCTCCACAGCTCAGATGGTGGTATAAATAAGCAGAAATTTATTTAGCCAGCCACCTCTTGGTTGTTTTCAAACTTTTGCTAAGTCAACAACACTGCAACAATTATCTCTGTATTATATACACATAATATGTACTATATATATATATATATATATATATATATATATAATTTAGCTCATGTACTTAATCTGTTAGATGAATTACTAAAAGTGGGATTTCTGAGCCAAAATCCTGTGCATTTGCAATTTTGATGGATGTTGCTCTCTGTAGAGACTGAAACAATTTGTCCTCCCATAAACAATGTTTAGGACCACCTGTTTCCTTGTTTGTTTTTCCTTTTAATTTTTATTGGAGTATAGTTGATTTACAATGTTGTGTTAGTTTCAGGTGTACAGCAAACTGAATCAGTGAAATGTATACATATATCCACTCTTTTTTTTAAGACTCTTTGTCATACATGAGACCACCTGTTTTGTCATAGCTTTACCAACACACCAAAATATTACCAGATTTTGCCAAATTGATAGGCAAAAAATATAGAGAACGTCACTGTACTTTAAATTGCTATGTACTAAGTTAGATTGAGCATCTTTTTTACACGTTCAAGGGCTACAACTTGTGGTTTTTGCTGTTGTTGTACTGACATCCCCCTTTCATTGGACCTTCATAGCCTTGTCATTCTTGCCTTATAAACAATGGTCCAGGAACGTCCTTGGACATACTGCCCTGAGTACATGTGCAAGTGTTTCTCTGAAGACACAGGCCAAGAAGTATGGCTGCGAGATGGAACGGTTATGTACACGTAAAATTTCATCAGATTCTGCCAGATGGCTTTTCAAAAGAGGCAGTGCCAATTTATACTTCACTAGTAGTGTTTGAGATTACCCATACCTCACCAGCAGCTAATAATGTGTACCTTTTCTTAGGTGTAACCATTTTTTCTGTATATGCATAGTTATAGATCTGTGTGTATGTGTGTATGTATGTATGAACATAAGTTTTTAATGAAAACCAACCATCCCCAGCCTTAAGCTTTCTCACCATCACGGTCTATTACACTTGAGGCAGCCAATGAAACTCTTCTAGGTACTTCCTCTGATATTTATCTCCATATTTAAGAATATTATGCTTCTACTGCTATTTTTTTTTTTCTTTTTGGCTGCACCGTGCAGCATGTGGGCTCTTAGTTCCCTGACCAAGGATGGAACCCCGGGCCATGGCAGTGAAATCATGGAGTCCTAACCACCGGACCACCAGTGAACTCCCTACGGCTCTTTCTTAATCTGTCATCTTGAGACATTCTACACCACCTCTGACAGTATCTAACTCCCCCACATGTACATCCGTCACTTCTCCCGCATCACCCCAACATAGTGTTATTACATGAATAAAGAATTGGGGATGAATAAATAGTATTTACATTATAATGACTGTGCAAGTATCATTCACTGCTGAGCCAAGGGAGCATTACTTAGCTCAATTCTCGTGCAGCCTTCAGTATTCCTAAGGTTAAGGAAGGCCTTGTTTTTTATTTGCTTAATTTTCTATGACTCATCATTAGTGTTCTCTAAAAGCTCTAACATCTCTGCCAAAGGCCTTCCCATGATATTTTCCATATGCTCGAGCACATCAGTTCCATTTCTTCTTTCCTGGAGCCTCTCAAGAAGCTTCCTTCCTCCTTCCCCCAGAGCTGGCTAGGCTCCGGCTTAACGCTCCTAGGACTGTTACTCCTAGGACTTCATCACACCTCCAGGGATGGACACCCTAACCCCTAAGTTGAGGATCACACCTGTCTCTCTCCCTCTCTGACCCCTTGAAATTTTTTTTCTTCCTCCTTTATTTTTTTATTTTTTGGCTGTGCTGGGTCTTCACTGCTGCACACCGGCTTTCTCCAGTTGCAGCGAGTGGGGGCTACTCTCTTGTTGCAATGTACAGGCTTCTCATTGTGGTGGCTTCTCTTGTTGAGTAACACAGGCTCTGGGGCACCTGGGCTCTAGAGCAAGGGTACTCCCTCCTTTTGATGAAGCATTTCTAGTAGCGGCTTGCCAGGTTGTGCTAGTGGTAAAGGACCCACCTGCCAATGCAGGAGACATAAGAGACATGGGTTTGATCCCTGGGTTGGGAAGATTTCCCTAGAGGAGGGCATGGCAACGTACTCCAGTATTCTTGCCTGGAGCATCCCATGGATAGATGGGATGGCGGGCTGTACAGTCCATAGAATCACAAAGAGTCCTACACAACTGAAGCTACCTACATGGGCACCCATTCTCTAGTAGTGTCCTAATAAATTGAGAGTGTACTCAGATAATTTTGTGATTGGGTGAAAAACTATGCATTGTTTAGACCACATCCCTTTGGAGTTTTCTGATTTTGATTCTATGGGGGCTCTGTGCCTTTCATTGCCTGTGAGCTATTTTATAACTCTGTAAATTGTAGATAACTGATAACAGTGCAAAATAAATCTTATCTAGAGATATGCAAATAAATAATGCATGTCCCTCTTCCCATCCCACACAAGGCTCCCTACAAAAGGCAATTTCATATCTGTTTGTAAATTTATTTCCTTTTTGAAATTCCATACAGATTTGTGCTTTTTTGACTTCTTTAAACTCATTGTAACGTCTGACTGGTTCCCTCATTAATAACGAGTTAAGTATGATATTTAGCACACATTCATTTTATATGTCTGAGGCTATTCACTTATATTTCACTATGCACTCATTTATATATTAATGATTTTATGCATACTTTAAAATCATATTCCTTTAATAGAAATATATTTTTCAAGTCACTGAAGTCTGAAAATATCTTTGTTCTACACGCACTCTTGATCGACAAATTGGCTGGGTATAAAATTATAGGTAAAAAATCCAGTGAGATAGGTACTATTATAATCTGCATTTTGAAGTTAAAGAAACTTATCTGAAAGTTTAAGTGGCTGAGCTGAGATTTAGCTCCAAATATTCTTTTAACCATCAGATTAGGTGCCTCTTTAGTTGGCTCAGCTCATAAGCCAATTCTGATCTATTTATAGTAGTGTCAGACACATATTGTTGAGAAGAATTCTAGGGCAGCATTTAGGTTTCATGGTAAAAAAAAAAAACCAACCAACAAACAAAACTACCTTGATTGATTAATGATGTCTGCCACAAGCTCAGGAATGGGAAGTTGGGTTATTTTTTTAAAAAAAACACTGCTTAATCATTCCTTGAAGACAGAGATTGTCTTTGGGGTTATACATAGCTCTAGCACTTTTGAAATTAGGGCATGTTGACATCAAAAGTGTTTAAAGGCTACTTTGTTTCTTGGCTGTAGCAGGAGAATTTTTTAACAGCCTGTTTATAATTTATCTGAGAGAAGCACTGGTAATTAGGCATCTGATCACTTCTCTGATTCCCTCGCTCCTTCCTTTTCTTGTGACAAAAACGAAAAGTCAGGAAAACGGTCACATTGCATCACGATGCCAGTGGGCCATCTAAAAAACCATGTGATGTTGTTTTTCCAATCATGGGTTTCCTTGACAGCCAGCATTTCTACACTTCCAAATACCGCTCCCATCCATCATTAGCAATGGCTGTAGCACTGGTCTCTTTACTAACCTTCTATGTCCCAAACAGCTTTACAACTTGGCTTCATCTGAAGGGGAGCCCAGCTTTTAACGGAATGATGCTCTTTTCCCAGAATATCTATTAAACAGAACTTAACCCAGTTTGAAGAGAGGTATAAAGTGACTTTCTCCCATCTCTCTTCACTTTTCAAAGTGCACTTTTTACACTCAGGACCAGCATCTACTTGTTTAGGAAAATTCTATAAAGTGTTCATTATTCCCTTTTTCATCCTTTAGCAATATTTTTTTCAGCACAAATAATACACATTTACTGAGAATTCTGGGATGGCTACTATCTCCTCTTAACTACAAAGCAGGGAACCAAGCAAAGAAAAAAAAAAAAAATCACCAATAAATCCCACGGCCCTGATGCCCCTGGCTGAGCAAAGGGAAGAGGGTGGCTGCTCGGGGAAGGCTCTTATGAAGCCAGTGGAGAGTCTTTGGGCTGGGTCTCCACTGCTGTGCGGTTGTTTCTTTGGTCGTGGTAAGCAGGGACTACTCTCTAGTTGCAGGGCACAGGCTTCCTATTCCAATGGCTTCTCTTATTGTGAAGCACGGGGTGCACAGGCTCAATAGTTGTGGTGCACGAGCTTAGTAGCTTGGCAGCATAAGGGATCTTCCCAACCCAGGGCTCAAACCCATGTCTCCTGCATTGGCAAGCAGATTCTTTGCCACTGAGCCAGCAGGGAAGCCTGCCGATGAATGGGGTTTTGAAGGAGGCGTGTGGGAAGAAATCCCCTGACACCAGGGATGGGAGCTGGAGTGAAGGCTGCTCTTTCCTACCAGTGACTCCTCTATCCAATTTCTTGAAGGGGCTCCTTCTGGTCTGTGATGAAGTCTTCTTCCTGGAAGCTCACAGGGCACCAACAGACAGCCAAGTGTGGCCCCAGGTTTAAAAGGCATCTTGGAGAGGGCGGGACTGCTCAGACTGTGCCCACTTTGCGGTGGACAGGGCTCCCATTTAGCTAGGCCCCAGGCATCCCCCACCAGGGTGAGGAAGGAAGACCTCGGGCTGCTTCCTGCACATTTGCTGCAGGTTGGCAGGCCCCCACAGAACTTCCTGAGGGACCTTCCCCACTTCCGCTACCCAGTCCAAGACCTTCCTCTGAGGGGACCTGGCCACTGCACCCAGGAAGGAGGCGCATCCCATCTTTTATTGAGTGGGCACCTCCTGGAATGGTGTCTGGTCTGTGATCACATGAAACGTTCACACATAAGACAAGAAGCTTCCACCCTCTACCATTTGCTGTATTCCATAACTTATGATGTTCAAGGTCAACCCCAGACAGTCCTCTCCCAGACAAGTTCCAGAGACCTGCCATGACCTTGGCACACAGCAGACCCATAGCCAAAAATGCTCCACCTGAACGCACCTGAACGCATCTTCAAAGCCCAGACCCTTGCTTGATATTCCTTTTCTGCTGTTATTTATTTTTATATTTGTTAATGTGAAATCATATATGCACGGTTTAAAAACAATCCTAAAGCCAACCCCCTAGCACTCATAGCCCAGGTGAAGAAATATCATATTAGCAAAGCTTTGGGGATTGTGTTAGTTTCCCATGGGTGCTGTAACAAATTATCATCACCCAAGAGGCTTAAAACAAGGGGGATTTACTCACTTCCAGTTCTGGGGGCTACAAGTTTGCAGTCAGGGTGTCTGATGGTTCCTGAGGGAAGTCTTTGGTTTTCCTGACTTCTGGTGGCTCCCAGCAATTCTTGGCACTCCTTGGTTTGTTCCTGCATCACTCCAATCTCTGCTTCCATTATCACCAGCCTCTTTCCTTCTCCTTTCTTTTATAAAGACACCAGCTACTGGGCATACACACTGAGGAAACCAGAATTGAAAGAGACACATGTACCCCAATGTTCATCGCAGCACTGTTTATAATAGCCAGGACATGGAAGCAGCCTAGATGTCCATCAGCAGATGAATGGATAAGAAAGCTGTGGTACATATACACAATGGAGTATTACTCAGCCATTAAAAAGAATACATTTCAATCAGTTCTAATGAGGTGGATGAAACTGGCTGGAGTCTATTATACAGAGTGAAGTAAGCCAGAAAGGAAAACACCAATACAGTATACTATTGCATATATATGAAATTTAGAAAGATGGTAACCATAACCCTGTATGAGAGACAGCAAAAGAGACACAGATATATAGAACAGTCTTTTGGACTCTGTGGAAAAGGGAGAGGGTAGATTGATTTGGGAGAATGGCATTGAAACATGTATAATATCATATATGAAATGAATCACCAGTCCAGGTGTGATGCAGGACACAGGATACTTAGGGCTAGTGCACTGGGATGACCCAGAGGGATGGTACGGGGAGGGAAGAGGGAGGGGGATTCAGGATGGGGAACATGTGTATACCTGTGGCAGATTCATGTTGATGTATGGCAAAACCAATACAATATTTTAAAGTAATTAGCCTCCAATTAAAATTAATAATTTTTTAAAAAGAAAAAAAAATACACCAGTCATTTCATGGAAGCAACATAAATCCATTGATAGAGGAATGGATAAAGAAGATGTGGTACATATATACAATGGGGTATTATTCAGCCAGAACAAAAACTGAAATAATGGCATTTGCAGCAACAGTGGATGGGCCTACGGCGTATCACACTAAGTAAAGTAAGTCAGACAGAGAAAGAGAAATATCGTATGAATGTAAAGAAATGATGCAAACAGACTTATTTATAAAACAAAAACAGACTCATAGATTTCAAGAATGAACTTATAGTTATCAGGGGGGAAGGATGGGTGGAAAGAATATTTAGGGAGTTTGGGATCAACACGCACACACTGCTTATTTAAAATGGATAACCAACAAGGACCTACTGTATAGCACAGGGAACCCTGCTCAATGCTGTGTGGCAGCCTGGATGGGAGGGGAGTTTGGTGGGGAAGGGACACATGTATATGTATGCCTGAGTTCCTTTGCTGTCTACCTGAAACTATCACAGCTTGTTAATCAGTATGTGCTGTGCTGTACTTAGTGGCTCAGTTGTATCCAACTCTTTGTGACCCCATGAGCTGTAACCTGCCAGGCTCCTCTGTTCATGGAATTCTCCAGGCAAGAATACTGGAGCTGGTAGCCATTCCCTTCTCCAGGGGATCTTCCCGACTCAGGGACTGAACTCGGATCTCCTGAGTTGCAGGCAGATTCTTTACTGTCTGATCCACCACGGGAAGTCCAGTACATTCCATTGTACAGCTGCAGAAACAAGAGCACAGGGACGAGGTCTCTCTTTGCTGTATCTACTGTAAGAATGAAAACCATTTTTAGCAACAGGCAGTTGACAATACAGAAAATGTAGACATCACTTGGAAGGGATACACAGGTGTTACAAAGGGCCCCAGAGGAGGCTGCAGAGGGACTTCAATCACATCCGTGTAGAACTCTGCCTCCTTAGAAAGAAAAAGAAGAGGCTTTGGGAAGAAATAGGAAGGAAGCAGCTATGGTTTGCATTGTGTTGCCATGTATAGAGTGTAACGGAGGGTGTAAGCCTGGCTTGTTTCAAGAAGAGGTGTGTGTGCACATCCCCATCACTGTTGTCATTCAGGAGGCCGGGTCTCTGGCTGAAATCTGGAAATTCTTGGATGAGAAAAATGTCAGCAGTGCTTAAAAGTATTTGAACCAGGAATTGCTTGTTCAGGGTCTCAAGCCCAGAAAGAGGAGTTAATTCTTAAAGGTAAAGATGGCCTTGTAGCAACTTTAGCTTGTTCCTTTCACAACAGTTAAAAGGATACCAGGACACTTTGGGATGGTATCTCAGTCCCTGAAAATTGAACATTTCAGCAGGCAGATGGAGATCTAAGAGTTGGAAATAACTAGATGGTGGATGATTCTTAAGACCTAATTCTAATTTGAATGATGCAGTAAAGGCCTTCTATTGAAGGATTAAAAGGACAGGGAGGTTAAGCTACTTTTCCAAAGTAACCCTGTGAGTGGGTAGCAGAGCCGGATCTAAAGCCAGGCAGGTGGACTCTCAAATTCACACCCTTACCCACGTGCAACCTCTCCCTGCGGGTCTTCAGGTGGCTAATCAGACACATCGCTCTTCAGTGGGAAAGCAGAAGAGTCCAGAGCTCAGCTGGGGTCAGTCATGGCTCCAGACAATCCGATGGTGCAGAAGATGGAGATGAAGCAGAAGAGGGCAAACGTGCTGGCAAGAACACCAGTGTGGGCACTATGGGGAAAGCAAGTAGCTCAGGGCAGGTGAGGGTGGAGTTATCAGCCAGGGCAGCAGCAAAGAGCCCAAACTTTAAAAGCATTCAGGCCTCTGTGAACTATTGGGGTTTACAAGTAAGACATCGCTTGAGTCTAGCAACTGCTGGTCTCATAGCTCCTTCCCACCGCACTCAGCTGTTCCTCACCAGGCCAAGCAATACACCTAAGCTCCCACCTCTGGGTCTCTGTACTTTCATCGTCCATCTAGAACAGTCTTCCGCAGACATCCTCACTCCCCTCCGGCCTGTGCTCCAAGGAGGCTCAGGGAGGGAGTGTGCCTCTCTCCCCCACTTGCCCGTCCTTCACTCTCCCCTTGCCGTGTGGATGGTGTTTCCCAAACATGCCACAGCAATCTCTTCCATCCCATGTTCTTTCTCTCACCCCTTGAATCTAGGATCGCCGTCACTGCTCTAACCAACAGAATACAGCAGAAGGGATGTTGATCCAGCCCTAGGCACTTCATTGCCCTGGCTGCCTCTGCTTCCTGTTTCACGGAACACTTACTCCTGCAGCGCTCCTCCAGGAGCCAAGCTGCCAGGCTGAGAAGCCTGGGCCACATGGAGAGGCCACCTGGAGATGTGCTGGGCGGTAGCCCAGCCAAACTCCTAGCTAGCGGTCAACATCCACAGCAGCCAAACGAGCGAGGTACCTCAATGTCCAACCCAGCCGGTCCTCCAGATGACTCGAGGCCAGTCCAATATCTGGCTGCACCCCATGCAAGACCCCCAGCGAGACCACCCTGACGGGCCCAGACCACCAAAGAACCATGAAAGAGACCACGAAATTGTTTCAGGCCACTGAGTTTTGGGGCCATTTTCTTCCCCAGCAATAGTCAACAGGAAGAATGACCCCGCCTAACTAGTTATCACAGCACCTCTCACCACCAGACATTATACAAGCTGTTCGTTTATTCTCTTTTTCTCCCTCTTGGTTTTGTTTACTACTGTACTCTTAATGGTTCATAGTTTCCTTGAGTTAGACAAGGCCGTGGTCCATGTGATCAGTTTCATTAGTTTTCTGTGATTGTGGTCTTCATTCTGTCTGCCCTCTGATGGATAAGGATAAAGGCTTATGGAAGCTTCCTGATGGGAGACACTGACTGAGGGGGAAATTGGGTCTTGTTCTGATGGGCAGGCCATTTTCAGTAAATCTTTAATCCCATTTTCTGTTGATGGGCAGGGCTATGTTCCCTCCCTGTTGCTTGACCTGAGGCCAAACTATGGTGGAGGCAATGAGGATAATTGGGACCTCCCTCAAAAGGTCCCTAGCGTGAACTGCCACACTCAGTGCCCCGACCCTGCAGCAGGCCACTCAATGAAACTAGGAGCCAAGTCACGTAGGGCCGCCCAAGATGGGCAGGTCACCTTGGAGAGTTCTGACAAAACGTGGTCCACTGGAGGAGGGAATGGCAATCCACTTTGGTATTGTTGCCTTGAGAGCCCCATGAACACTATGAAAAGGCAAAAAGATAGGACACTGTAAGGTGAACTCCCCAAGATCAGTAGGTGCCCAATATGCTACTGGAGATCAGTGGAGAAATAACTCCAGAAAGAATGAAGAGACGGAGCCAAAGCAAAAACAACACCTAGTTGTGGATGTGACTTGTGATGGAAGTAAAGTCCGATGCTGTAAAGGGCAATATTGCATAGGAACCTGGAATGTTAGGTCCATGAATCAAGGCAAATTGGCAGTGTTCAATCAGGAGATGCTAAGAGTGAACATCGACGTTTTAGGAATCAGTGAACTAAAATGGACGGCAATGGGTGAATTTAACTCAGATGACCATTGTATCTACTTCTGTGGACAAGAATCCCTTAGAAGAGATGGAGTAGCCATCACAGTAAACAAAAGAGTCTGAAATGCAGTACTTGGATGCAATCTCAAAAACGACAGAACGATCTCTGTTTGTTTTCATGGCAAATCATTCAACATCCCAGTAATCCAAGTCTATGCCCCGACCAGTAATGCTGAAAAAGCTGAAGTTGAACAGTTCTATGAAGACCTATAAGACCCTCTAGAACTAACACCCCAAGAAGATGTCCTTTTCATTATAGGGGACTGGAATGCAAAAATAGGAAGTCAAGAGTTACATGGAGTAACAGGCAAATTTGGCCTTGGAGTACAGAATGAAGAAGGGCAAAGGCTAAAAGAGTTTTGCCAAGAGAATGCACTGGTCATAGCAAACACCCTCTTCCAACAACACAAGAGAAGACTCTACACATGGACATCACCA
>SJYV01009011.1:913455-936732 GCA_006410875.1 Neotragus pygmaeus | reverse complement strand
TGGATTTCTAAAAGGTGTCGTGGAATGTGTCTGGTGACAGACACATGCAGAGATGGAAGCGATGCACTCCCGCCGTGAAGGAGGAACAGGAACACTTCAGTTTTAACTTGAGTGGATCCAAGAAAATGAGCACTGGGAAACTGGCAAAGAGGAAAATGACTTGCTACAAAAGTAAAGTGGGACATACAGCACCAGAGAGAGAATGAGAGTTCAGCTGAAGGAGGTTCTGAGACTCGGGGCCTGTCTCAGGTCGACCAGATGAAGAAGGATGCTGGTTTTTGTTTTTTTTTTTTTTTTTTTTTTTAATTATTTTTATTAACGTATAGTTGCTTTACAATGTTGTGTTAGTTTCTATTGTGCAGCAAAATGAATCAGCCATATATATATATGTACATATATATATATGTATGTATATATAGTATATACACACACACACACACACCAGAGTCCTCTGCCCGTGGAATTCTCCAGATAAGAGTGGGTTGCCATTTCCTCCTCCAGGGGATCTTCCCAACCCAGGGATCAAGGCTGTGTCTCCTGGATTGGCAGGCAGATTCTTTACCACTGAGCCACCAGGGAAGCCCATATATACATATACCACCTCCCCTCTGGGTTTCCTTCCCATTTAGCACACCTGTTGGTCCAATGATTAAGACTCGGCACGTTTTTAAGCATCTTATGGTGGGTATCAGGATGATTTTTCAACTAGTGATTCTGCTGCTGCTGCTGCTGCTCAAATCGGGGCTCTGTAACAACCTAGTGGGGTGGGATGGGAAGGGAGATGGGAAGGAGGGTCAAGAGAGAATGGACATATATATACCTATGACTGATTCCTGTTGATGTCTGGCAGAAACCAACACAATTCTTTAAAGCAATTATCCTTCAATTAAAAAAATAAACAAAAAATTTTTTTTAAANTGGGATGGGAAGGGAGATGGGAAGGAGGGTCAAGAGAGAATGGACATATATATACCTATGACTGATTCCTGTTGATGTCTGGCAGAAACCAACACAATTCTTTAAAGCAATTATCCTTCAATTAAAAAAATAAACAAAAAAATTTTTTTAAAGAGTAAGTTATCATTCTTGCCAGACAGTGCTATGTCATCTTAGGCTGCTAAGTCGCTTCGGTCGTGTCCAACTCTGTGCGACCCCATAGAGGGCAGCCTACCAGGCTCTCCCGTTCCTGGGATTCTCCAGGCAAGAACACTGGAGTGGGTTGCCATTTCCTTCTCCAGTGCATGAAAGTGAAAAGTGAAAGCGAAGTCGCTCAGTAAGTGTCCGACTCTTAGCGACCCCCTGGACTGCAGCCTACCAGGCTCCTCCGTCCATGGCATTTTCCAGGCAAGAGTACTGGAGTGGGGCGCCACTGCCTTCTCTGAGCTAGTGATTCTACTGTGGGTCAGAGGGGAGCCTGGGTCTGACGGGGCAGGTGGGTGTTGAGAACCTTGGGCTATTCTCTCTGCTAGGACTAGGATAGATCTTGCCCGAGAATGAAAAAATCCGATAGCTGTGATTTCATAAAAACATAGAATCCTTGCTGAGCAAGGAGGGAGAGAAAAGAAGGAAGAGACAAGGATAGGGAAGGCAAGAGAGCGGAGCCCCCATCCGGTGAGAGGGCAGGATGTCACGGAGGAGGGCTCTTCTAGGGTTCCACATGGCAGCGCTGTCCAGCTCAGCGGGGCAAAGTGGCCTCGATTTTGGAAAGGCCCCTAAATGTACTCCTCCTTCCAAATATCAGGATTCTTCTTCTCCCCCAGGTTTCCCTAGAGCCTGGTGCAGTGCATGCACGCTAAGTCACTTCATTTGTGTTTGACTTTGCAACTCCATGGACTGTAGCCCATTCAAGCTCCGCTGGCCGTGGGATTCTCCAGGCAAGAATACTAGAGTGGGCTGCCATGCCCTTCTCCAGGGGATCTTCCTGACCCAGGGATCGAACCCACGCTTCTTATGTCTCCAGCATTGGCAGGCACGTTCTTATCGCTAGCACCACCTGGGAAGCCCAGGGCTTGGTGCAGCCTGGAGTAGAAACCCCCTCAGGAAGGAGCAGACCAGAAAAGGCACCCTCTCCTGGCTGGCTCCGCCTCCTGGGTCACGGGCCTCCCCTCTGCTCCTGACCCGACCCAGAAAGCCCAGGGAGGAAGCTCCGGGGGGCCTGACTCACGCAGTGCTCAGCCGCTCGGATCACGGGTGGGCAGGGCCGCGCGTGATGAATCACTGAGAGCCTGACTGCTATTCTGAGCGCCGCCAAGGACACAGATGCTCTTGTTCTCTCCTTCCCTGTCTGGCTGCCAGGAGATGAGCGCTTTAGGAACTGAGTATCTTCATTTTTTAAATACAGCCCAAGACGGAAACTATCTAACACTTTCTATTCCTCCTGCGTCCCCTACTCAATTCCTGGAAACCACCCATAGGAGAAAAGGACCAAGAGCCAGCTCTGTCCAAGCCCAGGGAAAGCAACCTTGCTGAGGGAGGGGCCGGGGAGGAGAGGGCACGCCTTGTGGAATTTCCCAGGTGAATCACCTGGCCATTTATTTTGATTAAAAGTGCCTAAGAAGTATGTAATTTTAAGTTCTAAATTCTATTAATACAAGGAAAAATCAGATTGGTACCTACAGCTCTATATAACTGCATAGCACTTGGATTAATTTCTCTATTTTTTCAGGTCCCTTGTAGTCCATGACTAAAAGTTAAAAAGACAGACAATCACAGGTGACGGTGAGAACATGGAGAAACTGGAACCTTCACAGATTGCTGATGGGACTGTAAAATGGTACAGCCACTTTAGAAAGTAGTTTGGTAAGTCTTTATGTTAAATATAGTTACGATATGACCCAGAAATCCCACACCCAGATATATATTCAAGGGACCCATAAACATTATAGCCACACAAAAACTTGTACACAAATGCCCCATCAGCATTACTTATAGGAGCCAAAAAGTGAGACTAACCCAAATGTCCATTAACTGATGAGTGAATAAACATGTGGTAAATGCATATAATTCAGTCATAAAAAGTAATCAAGTACTGATATTATACATACCACAACAGAAATGAGCCTTTGTCTCAGTTATACCTGTGGGATATTTATTCATTTAGTTTAGGTGAAAGAAAAAGCAGATTTTAACGTATAATAGTGTTTGCTGGACTTCCCAGTGGTTAGGAATCTGCCTGTCAATGCAGGGGACACAGGTTCAATCCCTGGTCCAGGAAGAGTCACATGCCATAGGGCAATTAAGACTGTATGCCACAACCATAATTGTAAAAAAACAAAACAAAACAGTGATTGCTTTGGTAGCACATATTTTCAAATATAAATAATATAACTACAGAATAAAAACACAAATTATTTCAGTAAATATAAATAAGCCAAACATTCAAGAGGATTAATTAAATCACGACCCAACTTTTTAAATTTATTTTTAATTGGAGGATAATTGCTTTACAATGTTGTGTTGGTTTCTGCCATACATCAACAGGAACCAGTCATAGGCATGCATATGTCCCCTTCCTCCTGAACCTCCCTCCTGCCTTCCACCCTATCCCACTCCTCTAGGCTGTCACAGAGGCTGTATGAGCTTTCCACTTCACAAAGCAAATTCCCACTGGCTGTCTTTACATCCGGTAGTGTATGTTTTCAATGCTGCCCTCTCAGTTCATCCCGTTCCCTCCTTCCCCCGAGCACCATGGCCACAAGTCTGTTCTCCATGTCTGCGTTTCTGTTGCTGCTCTACAAATAGACTTATCAGCACTATTTTTCTAGATTCCATATATATGTATGTTAATATATGATGTTTGTTTTCCTCTGACTTAGTTCACTCTGTATAACTGGCTCTAGGTATCCACCTCACTAGAACTGATGCAAATTCATTCCTTTTTATGGCTGAGTAATATTTATTGTATGCTGTTGCTGTGTTCCAGAGAAGGCGATGGCACCCCACTCCAGTACTCTTGCCTGGAAAATCCCATGGATGGAGGAGCCTGGTAGGCTGCAGTCCATGGGGTCGCCACTTTCACTTTTTACTTTCATGCATTGGAGAAGGAAATGGCAACCCACTCCAGTGTTCTTGCCTGGAGAATCCCAGGGATGGGGGAGCCTGGTGGGCTACCGTCTATGGGGTTGCACAGAGTCGGACACGACTGAAGTGACTTAGCAGCAGTTGCTGTGTTCAGTTGCTAAGTTGTGTCCAACTCTTGGCAACGCCACGAATTGCAGCACACCAGGTTTCCCTGTCCATCACTATTTCCCTGAATTTGCTCAGACTCTTCAATGAGTTGATGATGCCATCCAACCATCTCATTCTCCATTGCCTCTTCTCCTCTTGCCCTCAGTCTTTCCCAGCATCAGGGTCTGTCCCAGCACACCAGTTCTTCCCATCAGGAGGCCAAAGTACTGGAGCTTCAGCTCCAACACCAGTCCTTCCAATGAATATTCAGGGTTGATTTCCTTGAGAATTGGCTAGCTTATCTCCTTGCAGTCCGAGGGACTCTCAAGCGTCTTCCCCAGCACCACAGTTCCAAAGCATCAATTCTTCAGTGCTCAGCCTCTTTTGTGGTTCAGCTCTCATAACCATACATGACTACTGGATAAACCGTAGATTTGACTATTCAGACCTTTGTTGGCAAAGTCATGTCTCTGCTTTTTAATACACTATCTAGGTTTGTCATAGCTATACTTCTAAGGAGCAAGCATCTTATAATTTTGTGGCTGCAGTCACCATCTGCATTGATTTTGGAGACCAAGAAAATGAAATCTGTCACTGTTTCCACATTTTCCCCATCTATTTGCCATGAAGTGGTGTGACCAGATGCCATGATATTTGTTTTCTGAGAGTTGAGTTTTAAGCCAGCTTTTTCACTCTTCTCTTTCACCTTCATCAAGAGGCTTTTTAGTTCCTCTTCACTTTCTGCCATTAAACTGGTATCATCTGTATATCTGAGGTTATTGATATTTCTCCTGGCAATCTTGATTCCAGCTTGTGATCTGTCCAGCCTGGCATTTTGCATGATTTATTCTCCATATAAGTTAAATAAGCAGAGTGATAATATACAGCCTTGATGTACTCCTTTCCCAATTTTGAACTAGTCCATTGGTTCCATGTCCAACAGTCAAAGGCTTTAGCAGAAGTAGTTTTTTGGGCATTCTCTTGCTTTTTCTAGGACCCAGTGTATGTTGGCAATTTGATCTGTGGTTCCTCTGCCTTTTCTAAATCCAACTTGTACATCTTGTACCACAACTTCCTTGTCCATTTTTCTGTCGATGGACATCTATGTTCCTTCCATGTCCTGGCTATTATACATGGTGCTGCAATGAACATTAGGGTACATGGGCAACACTCAGTTCTCAAAGTGATTCAGAAAGGTTGAAAATGGAAATTATATTACATTAAGCAAATTCAAACAAAGAGAATATCAGACACGGTTCAATTCAGAGACAAAAAGCATTGAACAGAAACAAACAAGATCCTTTGCAATACTCACGGGTGAAATTTATAATCCAATTATATAATGAAGAAAAATATATACAAATGTACTTTCATTAATATGGTATGAACATTTATAAATGAAAAATTATAAAAGATATGAGAGGAAATATATACTGATAATAATCACTTTTCTCAATTCACGAGTAAGTGGACAAAAGGTATCTAAGAGTATGCTACTGCTGCTGCTAAGTTGCTTCAGTTGTGTCCAACCCTGTGTGACCCCATAGACAGTAGCCCACCAGGCTCCCCCATCCCTGGGATCCTCCAAGCAAGAACACTGGAGTGGGCTGCCATTTCCTTTTCTAATGCATGAAAGTAAAAAGTCAAAGTGAAGTCGCTCAGTCATGTCTGACTTCTAACGACCCCATGAACTGCAGCCTACCAGGCTCCTCCGTCCAGGGGATTCTCCAGCCAAGAGTACTGGAGTGGGGTGCCATTGCCTTCTTTGATCTAAGAGTATAGAAACTTTCAATCTCAAAAATAAGATTAAATTGATACACTGAACTCTGTAGCCTAAAAACAAAATACATTTTCATTCAAGTCCTGTGAGATTTTAATTTAGGGAGGTGATTGAGTGATGACAAGGAGAGGTCAAAGCCATTGAAAGATTTCTGTTATTCACTGTTCCTGAAGGCGGGCACATCACACCCACAAGACCACACAAGGAAGCTTGGGTTTGGACCAGGAGACGGAAGAGGCGGGGGGGGAAAACCTTAGCCAGAGGCTTTATTGTGCTTCCTGCAGGAAAGGCAAGACATGACAGGATAAACACTTTAGGACTGACTAGTCTCTGTAACTCTGGCAGGCTTTGGGAATGGCTGTCTCCTAGCTGTTTGGCACCTGGCTTTCAGTTGACTTAGGGATGGGGAGAGATTGGCTTGGTGTGTGAGTCTGATAAAGGGTGTGGCTGGTTTGGTGTACAGGGCGCAGGACCAGACTATTTGCATATGAAAAGTGGACTGCAGGGCCAGCCCTTTGCCAAGGCTAAGAGCTGGCTAGTCCTGGGAGGGGGGCTGTCTCTGCCCCGAGGCCACAAGTGCCAGAGCATCATACAGAAAATAAAATACAATTAAGATAGTTGGTCTTCTGATGAATGGACACCAAATAGACAAATACAGGATCTAAGAAAACACAGTTAGAACAGCCTCAGAAACATTATGCCTAAGTGAAAGGAGCTAATCACAAAAGACCATGTATTCCATTTATATGAAATGTCTACAATAGGCAGATCCACAGGAACAGATGACATCTCCGACTCAATGGACATGAGTCTGAGCAAACTCCAGGAGATGGTGAAGGACAGGGAAGCCTAGGATGCTGTTGTCCATGGGGTCGCAAAGAGTCAGACACGATTGAGCAACTGAATAACAGTAGGTGCAGAGGCTTCCCCAGCAGCTCCGTGGTAAAGCACCCGCCTGCAATGCAGAAGACACAGGATCCATCTCTGGGTTGGGAAGCTCCCCTGGAGAAGGAAATGGCAACTCACTCCAGTATTCTTGCGTGGAAAAGCCAACGGACAGAGGAGCCTGGTGTGTTACAGTCCATGGGGTCGCAAAGAGTAGCACACAACTTAGGGACTGAGCATGCACCACAGATACAGAATGTAAATCATGAGTTGTCAGGAACTGGGGAAAGCAGAGAACAGAACTTAGAATGACTGCTAAGAGATATGAGGTTTCTTTGGGGACTGATGAAAACGTTCTAAAATTAGATAGACCTGTGACTATCCCTAAAACCATTGTTCAATTTTTAAATTAATTTTTATTGAAGTGTAGTTTCTAAACGACTATATATTTTGAGGGGTGAGTTATATATATACAAATTATATCTCCACCAAGTTGTTGGATTTTTAAAATATGGACGTCCTTAGTGGCCCAATGGTTAAGACCCTGCCCTTTCAATGCAGTGGGTGCAGGTTCGATCCCTGCTCAGGGAACTAGATCCCACAAGCCACATGGTATGGTGAAAAAAAAAGAATCAGCGGAAGAGAAGTATCACTGCTAGTTACCCTCAGATCTCTGATGTCTCAGATTTTCTAGTTAGAAAGGAGGATCATGTAAGATGTCAACATTAACCCAGGAAACAAGAGAGCCCCCTTTTGATAGCTGAGCAGGAGAAAAACAACACCAAAAATACTGTTTAGAAGGATTATTCTAAGAGTTGCACATGGGGCAGACTGGAAAGGGGAAGACTAGAAGTGGGAATACTAGAAATAAGGCCCTTGAGAATAATTCAGGCAGAGGAAATTGACTTAGAAATCAACAAGATAAGCTCAAAAAGCAAGCCAGTTGTATAATGGATTCACTTTTCCGTATAATGGATTCACTTTGTGGTACAGCAGAAACACAAGCAACATTGTAAATCAACTACACATCCCAATAAAAATGTTAAAAAAAAGAAAAGCAAGGGGGAAGAATCAACAACACCTGGAGACCGTGGACGAGGAGCGAGGGAAAGATGTAGCAGCAAGTATCCTTAAGGCTGTGAGCCTAGGGCGGATGGTGTTGCCGCTGACAGTTCAAGCCAACTCAGGAAATGTGAGAATTAGGGCTCAGTGGAAATTCTCAGTCACTTAATGAGACAGCTCCTTAATGAATAAGGATCAAAATGTGTCTTGACGCCTAAGGTTACCCAGAAATGTTTCAAGCAACTTATTAAGCAAGACCAGTAGGAGAGTATGTGGGAAGTAGCTTTGCCAGGACTGGGGTGAGAAAATGAACTCTATTACTTTGGGCTGCTGGCAGGACGTCAGGGTGATCACCAGGCAGTTTAAGACTGGAAAATGAGTAACAAATAGGGGCTAGTGAGAGAAATCTGGTAGTCATCGGGAGGTGTGAGGAAAATATGAAAAAGTGAACCGTGTAAAAGAAGTACCAGAACAGGCACAGAGAAAATCAAACATTTAAGCTCTACCTCCCATGAGCCTTGCACTGTAGGAGAGGATTTTTCAAAATGATGAGAAGGTAGTCCTGACTTGCTAGAGTTTTGCAGACAGGTGATGACAAAACTAAAAATAGAGTATGAACAAGTGTCTGGAACACAGAAGATGAAACAGTTTTGTCTGGAGAGTTCTCTTAGGATTGAGGATTAGGAAGAAAAGGGGGAAATCAAAATGGAGAGAAACAGAATTCAAAGAATAAGAAGGTAGTCACAACATCAAAAGAAGTAGAGAATGAAGATGGTCAGCTTTTGATCAGGAAGCAATGGCAGGGAGAATAGCTTCAGTGAAGATTTAAGATTAGAAGCATAAAAAGCTGAAAGGGAAAGATGGAAGTTGTCTTCAATATATCAAGGGAAAATATAGACCTGTCTTGCTTTCAGTTCAGTCGCTCAGTTGTGTCCAACTCTTGTGACCCCATGGACTGTAGCGTGCCAGGCTTCCCTGTCCATCACTAACTCCCAGAGTTTGCTCAAACTCATGTCCATTGAGTTGGTGATGCCATCCAACTATCTCATCCTCTGTGGTACCCTTCTCCTCCCGCCCTCAATTTTTCCCAGCATTAGGGTCTTTTCCAATGAGTCAGCTCTTCGCATCAGGTGGCCAAAAATTGGAGTTTCAGCTTCAGCATCAGTCCTTCCAGTGAATATTTAGGACTAATTTCCTTTAGGATTAACTGTTGGATCTCTTTGCAGTCCAAAGGACTCTCAAGAGTCTTCTCCAACACCACAGTTCAAAAGCATCAACTCTTCGGCGCTCAGCTTTCTTTATAGTCCAACTCTCACATCCATATATGACTACTGGAAAACCATAGTTTAGTCGATGGACCTTTGTCAGCAAAGTCATGTCTCTGCTTTTGCTGTCTAGGTTGGTCATAGCTTTTCTTCCAAAGAGCAAGTGTCTTTTAACTTCACGGCTTGAATTTAATTTCACTGTTGTTTTGGAAGGGAGGATTAGGACCAGTGGAAGACACTGTTAAGATTTTCGCTCAGTAGAACTCATTTTCTATTGAGAGCACTCCCAAAACGGATGGCCTCANAGAAGGCAATGGTAACCCACTCCAGTACTCTTGCCTGGAAAATCCCATGGACAGAGGAACCTGGTAGGCTGCAGTCCATGGGGTCGCTAAGAGTCCAACACGACTGAGCGACTTCACTTTCACTTTTCACTTACACGCATTGGAGAAGGAAATGGCAACCCACTCCAGTTTTCTTGCCTGGAGAATCCCAGGGACAGAGGAGCCTAATGGACTGCTGTCTATGAGGTTGCACAGAGTCGGACACGACTAAAGCTACTTAGCAGCAGCATATTCTATTTAAATTTATTGTAAAATATTGACTATTTTCACTGTGCTATATGATACATTCTTGAATCTTATTTATTTTATGAATGCTAGGTTTTTACCTCTTAATCTCATACTTCTATCTTGCCCCTCCCCTCTTCTCTCTGCTCACAAAATCCACTAGATTTTCTTTAAATCTGTAAATCTATTTCTGCTTTGTTGTATTCATTAATGTTTCACTTTTTTAGAGTCAACATATAAGTGACAACATACAGCATCTTTCTTTCTCTGTCTGATATATTCACTCTTTGTAACACATAATACCCTCCAAGTCTATCCAGACTGCTGCAAATAACAAAATTTCTTTCCTTTTCTATGACTAATTTTCTATTAAATGCATGTGTATTATATATATATATAAAGAACATATATAGAGAGAATAGCACTGACATATATATGTCAATACATATATTGACATATGCATGTATATATGTGTGTGTGTATATGATACATATATATCAACGTTTAGGTTACATATATATCTTGGTTATTGTAAATAATGTTGCATTGAGCATTATGATACAGGTATCTTTTTTAATTTGTGGCTTTTAATTTTTATGAATATATAACTAGGAGTGCAATTACTAGATCACATAGCACTTATATTTTTAATTTTTTGAGAAAAGTTGAAACTGTTTTCCACAGAGGCTGCACCAATTTACACTGGTACTCACAGTTTACTAGGGTTCCCTTTTCTCTGCATTCTTGCCAACATTAAACACTCATGAATTTTTGCTACTATACATTCTGACAGATTGATACCTCATTGTTCTCATCATAGTTTTTTTTTTAATTGTTTTAAATGTTGTATTCGTTTTTGTCTTACAACAATGTGAATTAGTCATCATTATATAGATATATATCACCTCCTACAGAGCTTCCCTCCACCCTCCTATCCCGCTACTTTAGGTCATCACAGAATGACAGGAAGGGCTCCCTATGTTATGTAGCAACTTCCCACTAGTTATTTATTTTACACATTGTAGTATATATATATATATATATATATGTCAGCGCTATTCTCTTCAGTTTGTCCCACCATCTCTTTTTCACTCTGTGTCCACAAGTCCATCTTTATATCTGCATCTCCATTTCTTCCCAATAAATAAGTTCAACAGTACTATTTTTCTAAATGACACCTATATACATTAATGTATGACATTTGTTTTTCTTTGATTTACTTCCCTCTGTATAACAGTCTCTAGGTTTATCCACCTCACTACAACTGACTCAAAATTGTTCCTTTTTATGTATGAGTAATATTCATTGTATATGTGTACTACAACTTCTTTATCTATTCATCTGTAAATGAATATCTAGGTTGCTTCCATGTTCTGGCTACTGTAAGTAGTGCTCCAGTGAACTCTTCTTTAATAATAAGTGATATTGAGCATCTTTTCATGTCTTTATTAATCATCTGTAGGTATTCTTTGGAGAAATGTCTGTTCAAAACAGTTTTGGAAGTTCTAGCCATAGCAATCAGACGAGGAGAAAAAGAAATAAAAGGAATCCACATTGGAAAAGAAGTAAAACTCTTATTGATGGTAGATGACACAATCCTCTACACAGAAAACCCTAAAGAAACAACCAGAAAATTACTAGAGCTAATCAATGAATATAGTGAAGTTGCAAGATATAAAATTAATACACAGAAATTTCTTGCATTCCTATACACCAACAATAAAAAATCAGAAAGAGAAATTAAGGAAACAATCACATTTACCATTGCAACAAAAAGAATAAAATACTCAGGAATAAATTTACCTAAAGAAACAAAAGACCTTTATAAAAAAAATTATAGAAAATTGATGAAAGAAATCAAAATGACACAAATAGATAGAGAAATATACCATGCTCTTGAATTGCAAGAATCAATATAGTGAAAATGAGTATACTATCCAAGTGANGTGGGTGGACTGAGAACTTCTGAGAGAATGATGAGCCAGGAGGGTTTCAAAGCTGACGGATGTAAAGTAATAGTGAAATGAAGTGCAGTGGGCAGGGTCTTTGGAACTTTGTCTCCCCCTGCTGAGGCCAGAGGTGTGAGCAACTGAGGCAAGGAAAGGAGCGCCGGAGCAAAGAGCCATTTCTTTGGGGGGTTGGGGAGTAGAAAGAGGAAAATAGAAATGCTGATTTTCATAAATTGCCTTATCAGTTAGATCCTGCAGCATGAAGTGAGGTGCGGTGCCAAAGCCAACAGCAGACACATGTGGGAAGGGGGCCGGCGCTGGCCATCCCCGGGGGCCACTCTCGCTCGCTTTTTGGGACTTTCCTGGAGGTCCAGTGGTTAAGACTCTGTGCTTCCATGCAGGCGGATGGGTTCAGTCCCTGGTCAGGGAACTAAGACAGCTAAAAAAAATCTTGCTAGGCTTTTCTCTAAAAGGCTCTTAAGTAACCCATCCCATCATCCAGACGCTGTTTCCACAGCCTCTAAGTGACTGCAGAGACCAAGAGCGGGAGCTTTGGTCTTAATTAAGGGTCTTTCCCTCAGACAAGGAACAGGCTTGTTTTGAATTTTCAAAGTTCTAATAAATTATCTTCTCTCCAAGACCTTGTTCCCAGAATCATCATCTTTAGGAGAACCGACCTAGTAATGCAAACAAGGATGAAACCTCTCCCACACCTGGGGACATTTGGGGACGAGTCTGCCTTCAGCCTCTACTTCAGTCTCTGCTCCTTCCTCCCCTAGCCCCACCCTCCTGGTTCCAGAGCAGTGTCTCTGCCTTTTGTACCCTCATTAACATCTTCATCCCATGCAACAGAGGCAAGTTATGTACGCTACTCCTTAGATATTATTTTTTTTTATGGAATCCACAGTAATAGTTAGGTTCCTGAAACTCTATGATGAGCCTCAGAAAACAAAAAAAATGTTAAGTAAATAAGCAAACGTGCACACACACACATATAATCGTATCCTGATGTCACTCTTTGGGGCGTGATGATAACTATTAAACAAGCTGAGGGCCTTACAAGCGCTCAGATGAAAGGCTTTACCTAAATTCAGTTATCCTATTACAATCCACAAGAACATTTTCATCCAAAGGGGTGGCATTTTTATGAGTATTTCACTGATGATGAAGTTATGGCAACTTCCTTGGCATTCAAGGGGATTTAAAATGGTTGCAAATGATTTTGTTACTTGTTATGAAAGGATAAAAAGGAAATATAAGCTATTTCTTTAATCGGAGGGCAGTAGCAGATGAGAAAAAGCTGACTCATGGGACTTTAGATGCAAGACCGTTATTCAAAGTGAGTTAAACATTCATTAGAAAGAAGGGTAAGGGGCGGGGTGGCGCTTCCCTGGTGGGTCAGTGGTAAAGATTCCGCCTGCCAGGGCAGGAAGTGCAGGCTAGATCCCTGATCCAGGAAGATCCCACGTGCTGCAGAGCAACCAAGCCCATGCACCACAACCACTGAGCCTGTGCTCCAGAGCCCGTGCTCTGCAACGAAAGAAGCCACCGCAGTGAGAGGCCGTGCCCCACAGCCAGAGAGCAGACCCCGCTGCCGCGCCCAGAGAAAATCCCACGCAGTAAGGAAGACCCAGCACAGCCAGATAATCCTAAGAAAAGAAAGACGAGTAAGGGAACTCCCTGGCGGTCCAATGGTTAGGACTCAAGAGTTTTCACCACCAGGACCCAGTTTAATCCCTGGTTGGGGAACTAAGATCCCACAAGCTATGCAACTTGGCCACAAATGAAGAACAAGAAGGGTAAGCATAGTGACTGTGGCCGAGAGGAAGGGGCAGAGCTGGCCCAGGTGGGCACAGGACAGCGCCCCCTCCACCGACTCCACGGCCGAGAGGAGGGAAGACCAGTCTGTCGGGTGGGAGATCGTTCCGAGCCTCAGGCGGAAAGGCCAGGAAAGAGGGAAGGGATGCTCTTTAAAAAGGCAAACCTGGAGCGCGGAGGGGCACTCAGCCCAGCAGCAGGAGCAAGGTGGAAGGCAGTTTTAAGACAAAGCTTCCAGCGTCTGGCCGGCCTCTCATCTGCGGGACTGCCGCTCGGAGGACGAGAGCTTTTGCACAGCATATACCTTGGAAGGAAGCCTAGGACAAGATTCAAGTCAAACAAGCAGAGGACGCGTGGCATCACAGAAACCAACACTGATGTCAGAAGACCTGGGTTCTGAGTCAGTCCTGCTGTCGGATATTAGATGTGTGTCCCCAGGCAAACCCACGAGCTTCTCAGAGCCTTAGCTCTCCACTCTAAGGACCAGATCCATCATGGGCCCTCCTACGTCACAGCGGGTAAGACACAGCGATGGATAGGAGGGCACCTATAAAAGTCGTGTGAAGGAAGGAAGGCAAGGGAGGGAGGAAGAAAATGAGGCCAGGGAGATGAGAAGCTGAAAACAAACAAATAAAAGAGGTGCACACACATGAAGCATTGTTCTGGTGATGGTGGAAAGACCACGCCCCTGGGGCTTAAGCACAGAATGCCCTTTCAAATATTAGTCTTGACGTACACACACATTTGTATATAGTTATATGTGTGTGTGCAGTTAAAAGTACCACATAGTTTTATTATATATATATACATAGTCACCTAGAATTATTTATAACACACATATAGCAATTTAATTTGTATTATCTGTGTTCACACATATAAATTTCATACAGAATCTGATGTATTCTGGATATATGCTGAAACAAACTTGGTCACAGGAAATGATCAGGGCATTTATAGAAAAGCAGAAGGAAGATGGGGCTTCCCTGGTGGCTCAGACAGTAAAGAATCTGCCAGCAGTGCAGGAGACCAGGTTTCAATCCCTGTGTTGGGAAGATCCCCTGGACAAGGGAACAGCTACCCACTCCAGTATTCTTGCCTAGAGAATCCCAGGGACAAAGAGGTGTGGCAGGCTACAGTCCACACAGTCACAGAGGCAGACACGAGTCAGTGACTAAGCGTGCAGGCACACGCACACACACACACACACAGAGGAGTCTGGCAGGCTGCAGTCCACAGTCACAGAGGCAGACACGAGTCAGTGATTAAGCGTGCATGCACACACACACACATACACAGGAGTCTGGCAGGCTACAGTCCAGAGTCACAGAGGCAGACACGAGTGAGTGACTAAGCGTGCACACATACACGCGCGCGCACACACACACACACAGAGGAGTCTGGCAGGCTACAGTCCAGAGTCACAGAGGCAGACACGAGTGACTAAGCGTGCAGAGGCAGACACAAGTGAGTGACTAAGTGTGCACGCACACGCACACACACAGAGGAGTCTGGCAGGCTGCAGTCCACAGAGTCACAGAGGCAGACACGAGTCAGTGACTAAGCGTGCATGCACACACGTGCACACACACACACACACACACACACGAGTCTGGCAGGCTACAGTCCAGAGTCACAGAGGCAGACACGAGTGAGTGACTAAGCGTGCATGCGCACACACACACATACACACACACACAAAGGGAAGATGAGCCTGAACCTGGCCAGAGTACACACACACACAAGTACACACACACACACAGGGAGGATGAGCCTGAACCTGTACAGAGGCCACAAGGGAAGGTAAACCAGCTGTCTTGATTAAATAGCTGCTGCAACCTTGGACATGGAGTTGACTCCTTCGTGTTCACAATGTAATTGAGGAAATGACAACTTAACCAGAAACAACCAGAGAATAAAATAAGGCAGTAAAACCACTCAGCCCAGGCAGACCTCACAGTCTACCTGTAATGGCTCAAGAAGTTCAAAGGAAGGAAAGAGCATTAGAAGCGGGTAAACAGGAAAAGCTCCATGGAGATTAACACGTACACAGAACTATATATAAAACAGATATTCGGGATAGCACAGGGAAGTCTACTCAATATTTTTTAACAATCTAAAAAGGAAAAAAAATCTGAAAAAGAACACACACACACACACACACACACACACATAACTGAGTCATTTTGCTGTACACCTGAAACTAATACAACATTGTAAATCAACTATACTTCAATTTAGGTAACCTGGCCATTCACTGCAGGAAGCGGTGTCCTAGTTAAAGCAAGAGGAAGGGCAAGGTGCAGGGTCAGGAAGACACACCCACTAGATGCCCTTTCCACTCTCATTTTCCTTCCACCTTTTCCACTCTCATTTTCCTTCCCTTTTCTAATACGATCAACATTTACTCAGCACCAACCATGCGAGGAACTAGGCATTGGAGAAACAGACCAATAATCTCTTTGGAGAGTCAGATATAAAAATAGGTAAGCAGCTAAGCACCGAACAAGTAATCTTATGCTCACTACCAAAAAAAGGCGAGACAGTGGATGCTAGTAAGGCTGGCTGGGAAGCTGTTCTTGGACCACATGATGCTTGGCCAAGACTTGAAGGAAAAGTAAGACTCAGAAAACAGAGAGTTAAAAAGAGCTATTACAGACACAAAGTATGAATCAACACAAGACGTTAAGCACTACAGTGTAAGTATATCAGTAAATACTGAACTGTACACTTAAAATGGTTAAGAGCATACATTTTATGTTACATGTATTCTATCCCAGTTAAGCTTTTTTTCATCTAAAAACCAAACCAAACAACTGGTACTTCCTTACACACACACACAAAAAGACATAAACACTGCCATTTGTAGGCAAGTAATAGATGACTGGGCCTCCCTGGTAGCTCAGCAGTAAAGAACCTGTCTGCCAATCCAGGAGACACAGGTTTCCATCCCTGGGTTGGGAAGATCCCCTGGAGAAGGAAATGGCAACCCACTCCTCTTGCCTGGGAAATCCAATGGACAGAGGAGCCTGGCAGGCTGCATCCATGGGGTAGCAAAAGAGTCAGACACAACTTAGCAACTAAACAGCAGTTAAGATGACCAGTCTGATTCTGTAGCAAGTTCATCTAGAGAGACAGTGAGAGATTTAATAAAGAAATAGACAGAAGCTGGGCTGTGCGAAACCTCAGGCAAACAGGTACACCCGATTCCCTCAACCACGGTTTCTAACTTTGTGGCCCAAGGATTGGCTTCAAGTTTTGGTCCACGAACACCCTGTAATAAATCTTTTTTTTCCCCTCTTTAATGATTTTAATTTTTGGCTGGGCTGGGTCTCTGTCCCCGCGAGGGCTTTTCTTCAGCTGTAAAGCGCAGGCTCCGGGGCTCACGGGCCTCTGGAGTGGCAGCTCTAGAGCAAAGGCTCAATAGTTGTGGCGCATGGGCTTATCACTCCACAGCATGTGGGATCTGCCTGCATCAGGGATCGAACTTGAGCCTCCTGCATCGGCAGGCAGATTGTTTACCACTGAGCCACCAGGGAAGCCCCCTTGTAACAAATCTTGAATGTTTGTTTATAAGTGCATTTTGATCTGGGGAGAGGGTACATGGGTTTTGGATTCTCAAAATGGCTTCTGACTTAGGAAAATCTGAAAACCATTTATGAAGGCAATTGGCAGTGTGGACTGGGTGGGGACAGGATGGGGACTGAGGCTACATAAGTTGAGCTCACTTCCCTTGAGACTTGCTCTTAACTAAACACCAGATAGTATTATGTAAACAGGTGCCATACCTCTCTTTAGGACTTAACAGAGCTATTGTTAGGTTCTAAGAACAGCTCTCTGGGAAAGCTGGTGACCCCTGTTATAGAAACTAGCAAGGATGGAGAGAGAAGAGAACCCAGTGAAAAAAAAACAGGAGGTAAGGAGATTCAATACATTGAAATGCCGTAAAAGTCAAAGGAAAAAAAGTCCTGGAGAAGATGAAGGGGTTACCGGCATCAAGTTTAAGAGGAGGATTAAGAAAGGAAGGAGAAAAAAAAGATCGCTAAGTTCTATGACATTCCGTTGCACTGTTTCTGTAGTGATACAGAAAAAAAGGTCAGAAGTTACTGGTAAGATACCCAAACTAGAATACTTGGGATAGCAGAGAGAGGCGCTGTTAATTATGACACGATAATTATGTCAGAGCATCAGATATAAACCAGGACTGTCCTGGATGAATGGAAACACAGTTAGTTCCCTAGCTGAGGAGGAAGTACGACAGCCAGGAAGGCAGCAGATACCATCTGTTAACTCAAAGGACTTGGTCTTGAAAAGGAAAATAGGACATAAGTCAGAAGAACTAGTCGGGATAAGAAAGGGCTGTGTCAGCTACCTATGTGGGAGATGGAAGGACGTTGAAGGTTGAAAAGGAGAGGGGAGGAGTGGACAAGAACATCTGGTACCCTCCGTCTCGCTGAACGTCACACACAAAGGAGTGGGCCCTCAGGACACGTGTGTGTGACAGGACCATCCTCCAGGAAGCAGCAAAGATCAGAATAAGCTGGAGTGGAGAGGGGCCCTTCTCCCTCTGAAACGACAGGGGAGGAAGGGCTTCCCAGGTGGTGCTAGCGGCAAAAAAACCTGCCTGCCACTGCAGGCGATGTAAGAGGCGTGGGTTCGATCCTTGGTTCGGGAAGATCCCCTGGAGGAGGAAATGGCAACCCACTCCAGTATTCTTGGCTGGAGAATCTCATGGATAGAGCCTGGTGGGTTACAGTCCATGGGGTCACAAAAAGTCGGACACAACTGAAGCGATTTAGTATGCACAGAAGGAGAAAAGGAAACACCACGTGGCCAGAAAAGGCAGGCCAGAGCATCCTGTCAGAGATCGAGGCCTCAGAGAACGCTTTCCCAAACTACCTTCATGACGGCCTTTTCTTCAAGGGAAAAACAGTAAGAACGTGAGGACAATTCTTACGAGTTCTTTAAAGCTAATCTGCACGTAGACTGCCAAAACCAGAACAATAGGCAATCTACCCGTAGTGCAAGATATAATTCATTCAATGCCAAGGAGTTATTTTATTTATAATTTCATTGCAGGTACAGCTTGGGGGCTACAGAGAGGTCAGAGGAACACTCATCCAGCTAAGTTTAAACTGGGGCAAGAAAACAATGGTTGGTGTCAGGATACGAAGGTGTGATTACATGGCAGGGGAGAGGAAATTCTCTCAGCCAAAGGTCACCAAGAGGCTAAATAACCAAAATGGGCTTCACCCACAGAAGATTCTTAAACTACAGCTAGGCCACTCATCCAAACTCAGCACAGGCCTGCACAAAGAAGAAGGGGAGGCTTTTTCAGACGGCAGCGGACATAGGCCTGTACAATCCGGCGTCCCAGCGGGGTCAGTGGCTGGTGAGCAGGGGACACTCAGGAGCACGAACTCTCCAGGCATGAGTCACATTCTACAATGCAGAGCTCAGAGTATAAAGAAAATAACCAGACGGACAGATTTATTATAAAAGTCAGTTTATTTTCCCTTTCTGTGTTTCAAAAGTTTCCCTTTCTGTCAGTAATGAGCAGTTAACTGATTGGAAGCCTGCTTGATTAAATAACATTAACAAGTTCATAAACACACATTTGAGAGTATAAAGCAAGAGGTTGAAAATTTTCCCCTAACTCTATGTAAATTAGGCGGCCCTCAAAATTGCACATTTTTCGCCTGCTCACTTTCATAATTTAAAATATATATACAGGATGACCTTAAAATATTGATAATTAGCATCGCATTCACAGCCTTGAAGATGTATATTCTACAAACATCTAAAGAATAGATACCTAGATACCTCTCAGGCCCAATCCACTGTGATTCAACGTCATGTACTACATGCATAGAAGGCCAAATGGTCTTTCCTTTTTCTCTAATTCTAGTCTTCTGCTGAGGTAACGCAAGGAACCCGGGTATGACAGAGACTGAGCCTCTGAAAATAGGGCTAAGCCAACTGGCTTCCTAGTGGATTCTACAAAGTTCCCAGAGAACAAGCCTGGGGTTGAGTACTTCAGTTATAAGTTACATCCTGGAATGTTCACAACTGAGGTACCTCATGGTCCTTGACAAGAAGCCAAAAGACTTTCAGGAGTTGAAGGTAATTCTGAACGAAGATGGAGGAGAACAGCTGACAATCACTGGAAGATATTTCTGCTTCCGGAGCTGACTAACTTCAGAGCAGACACAAAGTAACTGAGCTACTCAGCACGTAGTGTGACTTTTCCCACTTAAGAGTTTAACTAAGGGACTCTCTGTCCAAGACAGGCTTACGCTGGACCCCGCTGGAGTGCTGTACCAGGATGTGATGCTTCAGAGATGAGCTGCTCTCTGTAAACTCGTGACCGAAGCAACACGCAACGATCCTTTCTACTCATGGAGCATGTCGTTGCTACAAACTGAGCACAACTGCCTCGTGGGTCACTCGGCTTTCCAGGCTTGAGGACAAGGGTCCAAGGTCAACAAAGCATTTACGGTTAAAGGGATGAATCTCCACAGGCCAACAGGGTTGCTGGCAGATTCACAGGCCATTCGGTACATTCACAGAACAACAGTGATAAATAAAAATCATTAATTCCTGTAGTGTAGAAAAAACAACCCAGCCTTCAACTGGTCAGCATCTCCGGGGGCTGACGCTGCTGAAAGAGGCCGACAATCTGAGGTTATGTTGGAGTTAAGACAAACCCAGAATAGGCTGAATTAAAAGAAGTAAGAGTCTGGACGTTCTTTTGTGGGCACCAGTCACTCACTCAATACGCGAGTTTGTCGTCTTTGCATAAGAGAGCATGTTTCCCTCACTATTAACGGTGAAATAAACAGCACTGTGCAACTTGTCTGTGAAGAGAAAAAGAGCATTAAATGTGCAGTGATAATTTAATTCTGTTAGTGCTTCATCGTTTGAACATAATAAGGAATTTGGACTACATTCTTTTTGACTTCGTACAAAGATAACTCTTAACCTTTAATGAAACAGAAAATGATTTTGAAAATTACAGTTACTGTAACAAAATACTTAATGTAACATTACAGTCTTCTCAAAAAAAGGATCGAATGAAATAATTTGCTGTAAGTAGAGCAGAGAATTGATACTGGAGCTCAGATTTCAAACAGTGTTTCTTCTAACAGATTCCGTTTTCCATGACAGTTTCTGGTATGATTAGACCAGCAGGTACTTCACGAGATATCTCCCTCTGCTTAGGGCGGATATCAGAAGAGGAACACAGAGTTATAGGGCCCAGCCTTTAGGAGCCAGAAACCAGTGAAGCTAAGGGAAGCATCCTTTGTGATAGCAGAGAACATAAGCCTTAAGGCCGCTCCAGGGGATTCCAGGTGCTGAGCTGTCTCCAAGGCCCTTTGGACAAGGCTGGAGGACAATGTCTGGACTTGGGCAATGGAGGCTGCCTCCAATTAGGACACTCTCAACTGAGGGAAGGGATACGAAATACACCCTCTGGTGCACAAAGCTGTCACCAGACTCTCAAGTGGACCGGTGTCGAGCACTGTGTCTCAGTAACATGGTAAGAACACGTCACGTGCTTATTCAACAGAGAGCAATGTTTTAAAAGCACAAGGCCTTATTTTGTATTGGCTGTTTCCCAGAAAATACAGAGTTCCAGCCAAGAATATCTAAGGTGCAACAGATATTTTCTCAGGAGACTCATGGTTCATTTTAGAACTTGCACGCCACAGTGTTAATTACAGCAATGCTTCTTTTTTAACCCTACGTGGTTTGGCATACACATTTCTTCAGAATTCCAAAATTATCTTTAGTGACAGAGAGTACCCTGGAAGAGTACCCTGATTAACAGTTGGGGATGTAAGTCTCTCACGATTTTTTCTGGAATCATGAATGACAATACTCATTAGACTCAGGTCAAGGGCAAACGTTTGGAAAATGAATGTGTCTTTTAGAATAGTAAGATGCTACTTTTCACAAAAGAATCTTTAAAAGCAGTCAGCAATGTTGCTGGCTTAAGAAGTGATTTAACCTAACTGTAAGAAGAAATGAACTACTGACACATCCGACAACACGGATGAGTTGCAAAATAATTATGCTGACTGGAAGAAGCTGACAAAAATATGGAGTGTATAATTCCATGTATATGAAGCTCAAGAAAATGCAAAGTAGTCTACAGCAATAGAAAAGTGGACCAGCAGTTGCCTGGTGGAGAGAGGTGGGATGGCGAAGAGAGGTGGGACACAGGCATGACATAGGGGCTGTGAGAAAACTTTTGGGAGTGACGGACACTTTGTGCCCTGATCTGGATAATGTTTTCACAAATGTGTATGGACGTATGCTAAATCTTCCGGAATTTTATATCTCAAATACATGCCATTTATTTTAAGCCAATTATTCAACAACAAAAACGACTACTTTGAATGTTAAAACAAATAAACAAAAAAACCCCAGTGATTTAAGTAAATGTTTTGAACTCATTTAATTTAAAAACTACTAGCTAAAGGCTTCCCTGTTGGAGTAGTGGTTAAGAATTTACCGGCCAGTAGAGGGGCACAGGTTCGATCCCTGATCTGGGATCCCACATGATGTGGAGCAAAAAGGCTGGGCACCAGAACTACTGAGCTTGTGCTCTGCAACAAAGGAAGCCGCTGCGATGAGATGCCCACGCACCACAACAAAGAGGAGCCCCTGCTCACCTCAACTACAGAAAGCCCACGCCGCAGGACAGACCCAGCACAGACAAAGGTAAGTAATAAAACAGATATGTAAATCTTAAGGGAAAAAACTACCAGTTTATAAAAAAAAAAAAAAAAAAAAAAGAAGGAGCACATACTTACCATAAGAATGAAAAAGTAGAAAACCCACATCCATCCCAGGTTGTCCTGGATCAAAGACACCAAATACTAAAAGGGGAAAAAAGAAATCACAATATAATCTTTTATAAATTAATAAAATGAAGTGGCTAAAAAGTAGATGAAACACGGTTCTTCTGGAAAATGAGAAAGGAGTCCGGGTGTGTGTAACGTTTCGCGGTTTGCGGCACTCCTGCACATGCCTGCTCCGAGTTAGGCTTTACTGACAGCCTTCGTTTGGTAAGCTGGCAGAATCCAAATGAAAAATGGAATGGAAGGCCTAAGTCTAAGAGGTCTATATTTTTCCACTTTGCTATTAAGAGAGAATGATGAACAACCTCAAGCTACTTCTGTTTAATCATCGCTTCTTCCAGTGAAAGGTACTATGAAATTAGTTAAGTTGCTCAGTCGTGTCCGACTCTTTGCAACCCCATGGACTGTAGCCCACCAGGCTCCTCCGTCCATGGGATTCTCCAGGCAAGAATACTGGAGTGGGTTGCCATTTCCTTCTCCAGGGGATCTTCCCAACCCAGGGATTGAACCCAGGTCTCCCGCATTAGAGGCAGACACTTTAACCTCTGAGCCACCAGGGAAGCCCTATAACTGATGCTTTTAAAAACACTTCATCTTTTAAGTATACACTCATTTTTCATACACTATTTGCTCATAGGATTACTGCATGACTTTTAACACTCTACAGCATATTCTTTTATTTTCAATTACTAAAAAGCATCCAGTAATTTTTAACCCATTTTCTTTTTAAAATTATGGTAAAATACATATAACACACAACTTGCCATTTTAGCAATCTTTCATTGTACATACAACTCAGCAGCACCAAATACATTCATGTCTTTGCACAACCATCACCATTACCTATTTTCAAACTTTTTCAACACCCCAAACAGAAACTCTGCACCTATGAACTCTCTGAAAGAACTCTCCATGGCC
>SJYV01009011.1:865488-913285 GCA_006410875.1 Neotragus pygmaeus | reverse complement strand
AAAAAAAAAAAAAAAAAAAGAAGGAGCACATACTTACCATAAGAATGAAAAAGTAGAAAACCCACATCCATCCCAGGTTGTCCTGGATCAAAGACACCAAATACTAAAAGGGGAAAAAAGAAATCACAATATAATCTTTTATAAATTAATAAAATGAAGTGGCTAAAAAGTAGATGAAACACGGTTCTTCTGGAAAATGAGAAAGGAGTCCGGGTGTGTGTAACGTTTCGCGGTTTGCGGCACTCCTGCACATGCCTGCTCCGAGTTAGGCTTTACTGACAGCCTTCGTTTGGTAAGCTGGCAGAATCCAAATGAAAAATGGAATGGAAGGCCTAAGTCTAAGAGGTCTATATTTTTCCACTTTGCTATTAAGAGAGAATGATGAACAACCTCAAGCTACTTCTGTTTAATCATCGCTTCTTCCAGTGAAAGGTACTATGAAATTAGTTAAGTTGCTCAGTCGTGTCCGACTCTTTGCAACCCCATGGACTGTAGCCCACCAGGCTCCTCCGTCCATGGGATTCTCCAGGCAAGAATACTGGAGTGGGTTGCCATTTCCTTCTCCAGGGGATCTTCCCAACCCAGGGATTGAACCCAGGTCTCCCGCATTAGAGGCAGACACTTTAACCTCTGAGCCACCAGGGAAGCCCTATAACTGATGCTTTTAAAAACACTTCATCTTTTAAGTATACACTCATTTTTCATACACTATTTGCTCATAGGATTACTGCATGACTTTTAACACTCTACAGCATATTCTTTTATTTTCAATTACTAAAAAGCATCCAGTAATTTTTAACCCATTTTCTTTTTAAAATTATGGTAAAATACATATAACACACAACTTGCCATTTTAGCAATCTTTCATTGTACATACAACTCAGCAGCACCAAATACATTCATGTCTTTGCACAACCATCACCATTACCTATTTTCAAACTTTTTCAACACCCCAAACAGAAACTCTGCACCTATGAACTCTCTGAAAGAACTCTCCATGGCCCGTCTCCTCAGCCCCTGACAAACTCTAATCTGCTTTCTATTCCTATGAATTTGCCCATTCTAGATATTTTGTGTTAAGTAGATTCACCCAATATTTGTCCTTTTGTGTGCAGCTGATTTCACTCAACACAATGTTGTTAAGTTTCATTCACGTAGCACACATCAGAACTCCACTCCTTTTTATGGCTGAATAATATTCCACTGCACAGATATACCACATTCTGTTTATCTATTCATCTATCCATGGACATTTTAGTTGTTTCCACCTTGTGGCTATTATGAATAATGCTGCAATGAACAACGGCAAACAAATAACTGAAACTGTCTTCAAGTCTTTGGAGTACAGCGTACCTGGAGTGGAACTGCTGGGTCATATGATAATGTTTGCCTTTTTGAGGAACCATCACAGCATCTTCTACAACAGCTGTGTGGCTTTACATTCCTACCAGTACTGTATAGAATTTCTCCACATCCTCAAAAGTACATACTACTTTGTTCTACTTTGCTTTAATTACAGACATCCTAATTAGGTGTGAAGTGGTAGTTCATGTTTTTCCTTTGCATTTCCCTAAGAGACTAAGGATGCTAAGAATCTTTTCAGGGGTTCATTGACCATTGGTACACATCTGTCATGAGGAGTTGTCCCTATGTTCTCTTCTAAGGCTTTTATTAATTCTTATTAAGAGTTTTATTAGCTCTTAAAGTTAGGTATGTGATTCATTTTGAGTTAATTCTTGTACATAATGTAAGGTAAGAGTCCAAATTCACTATTTTGCAATGTGTACATCCAGCTTTCCCAGCACCTTTTGGTGAAGAAACCACTCTTTCCCCAATGAGTGGTCTTGGTACCCTTCTCAAATCTCAGCTGACCACCAACGTGATCATTTAACCCATGTTCTTTGATCACATTATTAGTAAAATTTTTAAGTGGGAGAAATTAAAGGAGAACAACTGAGTGATTTAGCATGGATGGCCTCATGGAAAACAAAAAGCTGAGGTGTAATCACCCCTCAGAGGAAGCACAGTGGCCCTCCAAACTCTCTGAATGCTGCTTTATCTTTTAAATAGCTTTACTGACATATAATTTACATAATACTAAGCTCATATCACTCAATGGATTTTAGTATACTTACAGAGTTGTGCAACTATCACCATAATCTAATTTGAGACCATCTTCATCACCCCAAGAGAAACCCATTAGGAATCACTCTCCAGACCCACCCAACCCAATGCAACCACTAATGTAATTTCTTTCTCTATAGATTTGCCTATTCCGGGTATCTCATATGAATGAAATCACATAAATAGGTGGTCTTTGGTGACTAGCTCCTTTTACTTAGCATAATAGAGTTGAAGTTCATCCATACTGCAGCATCTATCAAACCTTCATTCCTCTTGAACTGCCAAATAATACTCCATTAGATGGCTGGATGGCATCACCGACTCAATGCACATGAGTTTGGGTGAACTCCGGGAGTTGGTGATGGACAGGGAGGCCTGGCGTGCTGTGATTCATGAGGTCACAAAGAGTCAGACATGACCGAGCAACTGAACTGAACTGAAATGAATATATCATATTTTACTTATCCATTCATCAGTTGATGGACCTAAGGATGTTTCTACCTCTTAGCTATTATAAATAATCATTTGCTGTGAAACACATTTCTGTAAAAATGTTTATGTGGACATTTGTTCTCATCTCTCTTGGGAAAACACTGCAATTTAACCTACTGAACCCCTGTTGTGTTTCAAAAACATATTAAGCTTTGGGAACGCAAAAAGGAAGGACACAGCACGGTTCTATCCTCAAGGAAGGCAGAGTCTGATACAGGGGATCAATCAGCCAGTCAGTGTGAAACGCTGCGGCAACTGTTCTACCACAGGCGTGCACCAACTGCTGTGGAAACCAGCGGGAGAAAGCAGTATTTTTCTTGGGAAGTAAAGGAAAGGCTGGGAGAACAAAGCTACTCAACGTGAATCACGCGAGTGCTAGGGACCAAGTTTATAGAATTTTTGTTTTCTTTTTGTGCGGCATGTGGGATCTTAGTTCTCTGACCAGGTACTGAACCTGTGCCCCCTGCAGTGGAAGCAAGGAGTCTTAACCACTGGACCACCCGGGGGAGTGTGAAGTTTTTAACATTAAGCCATGAAATTTGGGGTTTTATACCTCAAACAGTAAGAAATCATTCAAAACTCAACACACCAGAGGAATGAGTAAAGCGAACAATGATTTACTCCTGATTCTGCTTCTAAAACCATGAAAGTCAGTCTAATGCTGACCCCAAGTTCCTAGTTAGGGATCTTAAGACTAGCAGGCATTCTAATTAAAAAGAAATTCCCTGAAATATTAATTACAATCCATCCATCTGATTAATGAAGTAAACATTAGCTAAGAAGGAAAATCTAAAATACAGTCATTTCAGAAAAGGATGCCCAACACCCGTTATACGAAAACATCTGACCAGGTGGCCAATAGCATTTTTTAGTTCCTACTCCAGAGTATGGCAAGAAAACAAAAGTTCTTTTACCCTTGCTAAGTTTTCTTTTTTCCCTTTAGTTTTATAATCAAATAAGCTAACACCCTGATCCTATAAATCATTCTTTCTACAACCATTCAACAAGTACCTGAGCGTCTCATGTGTGCCAGGCCCTTCCTAGGACTGGGGTGACAGCGAAACCCAAAACACTGCCCTCGTGAAGCTCATCTTGGTGGGAAAGACAGACAGTAACAAATAAACACGCACTACATGACCAGGGAGAGGTGTGCGTTCGGTTGGTGTTATCTCCTGCAATGGGTTTCCCAGCCGGCTCAGTGGTAAAGAATCCACCTGCCAGTGCAAGAGATGCGGGTTCAATCCCTGAGTTGGGAAGATCCCCTGGAGAAGGAAATGGCAACCTGCTCCAGTATTTTTGCCTGGGAAATTCTTTGGACAGAGGAGCCTGGTGGGCTACAATCCACGGGGGTCACAAAAAGCCAGACACGACTAACTAAACAACAATCTCCAGCACTATCTGCTCTTGTATTAACCACTCACGATCAGATACCAGTGGTCCAACCCCATTAAGCGAGCAAAGCATCAATCTTCAAGGCCATCTATTGACCTCAGTGTCAAAACTACAAGCCTTTTTCCTTCCATTCTCTTTCTCCTGACCTCTCTTCATTTATGATCTGAGTAACACTCCCACCCCTCAAATTCTGGCTTCCTGTTTCTGTGACCACTGGGCATCCTCTGAGGTTTTGCCTATATTTTCTTTCCCCATTAAACATCACACCACTGCCATAGTTTCAGATATTTTATCCATGCAATTGATTCTCAAATCTACATTTTACAAAATTAGCACTCAATGACTGAGAGTGGTATACCCCAGGAGAGACAAATACTCATGACTGTCCCAGAGAAACAATGCCTTTCTGAAGCTGGATGAAAGCAAGAAAGATCAATCTGAATGCTTCTGACAGGACTTCCCTGGTGGTCCAGTGGTTAGGATGCTTCCAATGTAGGGGGTGCGGGTTCAACGCCCAGCTGGGGAACTAAGATCCCACACGCTGTGCAGCACAGCCAAAAAAAAGACAACAGCTCTGACCACCCACAGCAGGCCACTCTTAACCTACAAGATCTCAAACTTCATCGAGTACACAGGACTCGCCAGCATGGCTTGTTGAAATACAGATCCCCGGGCCCTCACTCAGCGAGTCCACAGTAAGCTAACTGTTCTGTACTTTAATGAGTTCCCAGATTGATTCTGACATAAGACATTTATGAACTGTCTTTTGAAACACAGTTGTAGGAAGCAGACGAAGCATCTCAGGGCAGCTGCAGGGTCCATGGCAATTTCTGGTGGGGATGTGTGGGAAGAATGTGTGTATGTCTGTGTTTGGAGGGCGGGAGAGCTGGGGCCTGCATGTCAAGTGCGGGGTAATGAGAAGCATGTGTCTCCTGGCCTCCCTGAAGTGCCAAGTTCAGGCTGGAAGAGGAGGCGGTGGGCAGCAGGGACTGAAGGATCTGTCGTACTAAGTGTTCACTTCTTTCCAGACAGGAAGAATCTGAAGGTAAAAGTGGAGAGGAGGAGCTGATAAATGTCGAGGGGCCTTCCGTGTTAGGTCACTTAGAACCCAGGGCTTTTAGTACAGTGCATTACAGCACGAGAGCGCCACCTACCGTGGCCCTGCGGGTCGGGGCAGGCCCTTCCACCGCGGAACACGCCCTGCCCAGCCCTCCCCGCCCTCTCACCTGGCCCACCGCAGCTCCAATGCTCCCGGTTCCATCAACGATCCCAGTGACGGTCGCCAAAGCCTCACTGCTCCCTTGGATCAGCTCCTGACGACCCAGGTCCGCAGAAATAGCAGAGCTAATCATATTAGAAGGTCCACCGATAAAGAATCCTAAAGTCAGAAACAGAACAGGTTCTTATTAAGACACTACTCATAACAACGTGCTAGGAATCTATTAAGTAAACTCTAATCCCAATACTCTAACTGATATGTTGGAGAGAAACAGAAAGAAGGGGGCAAAGTTACCTGTAAAAATGGAAACTCCCCCAGAGGTAACATCTTAGTTAACATCCACTTTCCTCTAGAAAACAGAGTGAACACAGACCTCTCTAATCCGGTTAAGTGTGCATTCACTGACAACTGTCAGAACTGGTTTATCAAATTCTATTATAGCAGAGATGAGTCAGAGTATCTGAATACCCAAATTCAACCAAAGAGTGAGAAAGAGAGAGAGAGGAGAAAAAGCGATTTAAATGGTGCAAGAGGTTCCGTCTGCCACTGTTCTCAGTGCGGCTGTCACAGGACTGAGCGCGGTCAGGGCCGAGAGTCTCAAAGAGCAGCAGCAGCTTCAACTATCCCATGAGCTCAACTTTAAGAATAAGAGTTTTTCTATAACATGGTTCCTAATGGCACTCAACTGATTCATCTGGAGTTCAAGGGAAGAAATACAGACCAATTCCAACATAGGAGGAAAAACCAGCTATACTGGACTTTTTGAAAGTTGGTGAACTGGTTTCCAACAGGGCATTCTTCCTACAGCACTTCCGGGAGTGTGGCCGCAATCAAAAATTGGAGGAAATCTCTAAGGGATGGCTTCTCTAAGGGACCACATCAGGACTGAGGCGGTCACGTGAGAGCAGAGAAGCAGGATCTGGGGGACGCATCTTTCCTTTTACCACCTGAGTTTTCTATAATTAAGGCTTTAGAATAGCTTAGCTTGAAGGAGCAGTTTCCTTTTTCCCTTTTTATTTACAGAGGAACAAGACAGTGAAATGGAGCCTGTTCCGTACCTGTGACAGCCATCAGAAGCGCATTGATGGACTTGTCGTTTGGAGAACCTGCAAGGAAAGACAGGCACGGGGTGATGACGTGAGGAGCGCAGCACGTGTGTCTCCGCCCAACAGTACACACAGGCCTGGATTCCCATGACCGCACGGATCCCCCGAGACAGCAAGCGGATAGCGCTCCATCACCGCCTCTCCCGACTTGTGTTTGTGACGTCTGCTCTGGCTGGTGCTCAGGCTACTGCGACTTCTAAAAGCTACAGGAAAACTCCTATCTCAGCAGCATCTTCAGGGACGGATACCAAACCTACTAGTTACCATCTTTCCTCTTTTGAAATCTTGTCCCTTTTATTGTTTTATTGGCTCTAATGCGGCACTGCTGGAGCCTACCCTTGGACAAAGCATACACACACCCAAGCAAGCTTTTAAACAAACCGACAAAGCACAAGAGATGCCAGTTTCCTCCCCGATGCAAATAAAACTACGTAATGATACTTTTACCACTGTTCACAGGACAGTACAAAGATCCCATTTATGCCCTGGCGGCTGGTCTCAACCACCTCCCCACGGCTGATCACTGACTCGAGGCAAGTAAATGCCTTAGTCCTAAGAGATGAGGCAAACAGTTTAACTGCAGGGAAATACTCACGACTGTATCCAACCAGGGACCCGATGGCCAGAAGCAGACTGAGAGCTAACACCGGCGCTCTCTTCTGTAACATGTCCGAGATGAAGCCTTGCAGCGTTCCACCTTCCAGCACAAAGAGGTACAACCCAATCAACATCTCAAAATTAGCTTAATTACCTGACTCCTGCTTACCATGTACCCTCCACCCGCCGGCAAGACCCTAACACTGCTCTATCCAACAAGAGAGCTGACTCTCCTAAAAAAATCTCCTCCATAATTTGCTTTTAGAAAGATCACCTGTCAACTCACACGATGGCAGATGGGGACAGACACCACCAGTCAGACACCAAAATCAGGAAAAATCATCAGACCTACCCTCACTGTTCCTTGCTGTTTTCCCTTCTCTAATCAGCTGTGAAACCTTTTCTTGCCTTTTTCCCCCCCTGCTTTTTATTTGAAAGATAATTAATGAGACTCTGTGCGTCACAGGTTATGAGTGGTGAACATAAATATTCACTAAAATTAAATGCAGCAATTATGGTTTGGCAAAAACTAATAGGTCAAGATGTTTAAAATAAGTTAATGTGGAGGACTTCCCTGGAGGTCCAGTGGCTAAGATTCTGCAATCCCAATGCAGGTGGCCCAAATTCAATCCCTGGTCAGGGAACCAGACCCCACATGCCGCAACTGAAGAGTCTGCATGTGGCAGCTAAAGAGCCGGAATACCACAACGAAGACCGAAGATCTCGAGTGCTGCAACTAAGTTCCAGCACAGCCAAATAAATAAACAGTTAAAAAAAAGAAGAAGAAGAAGTGACGTGGATCCTTGAAGCAACACAGTCACATTCAGATAGTCCTGTTTGGAATCTCAGGCATTGGGACATCTGGTATACCCTCATCAGAATCTGTTCAGGACACAGAAGTATGTGCAAGTCTAAAGGCAGCATCCTCACCTTTGGCTCTGAGTCTGCGAATGAGGGCGCACAAGTTCAAATACAATAGCAGCATATCACCTAAGGATACACTGTGTTTTCATGCGCACAGGGCAGTTTAGTCTGTCCACAGATCTAACGTAAAGACAGGCTACCAAGGTTCTGCCACAGTCATGTAGGTGGTACACGCTACCATGCGTTCTGGATATCCATCTGGTTTTGAAGATTCCTACTTCCCTGCTTGGGCTTCCCTGGTGGCTCAGTGGTATAGAACCTGCCTGCCAGTGCAGGACACGTGGGTGCAATCCCTGATCCAGAAAGAACTCCTGGAGAAGGAAATGGCAACCCACTCCAGTATTCTTGCCTGGAGAATCCTAAAGACAGAGGAGCCTGGCAGGTTACAGTCCATGGGGTCACAGTCAGACACAGCTGAGTGACTAAACAACAACTTCCTTGCTTCCACTTCCAGCTATAGCAAAAAGTCACTATTAAAACCTGCTGTGGGGCTTCCCTCATGACTCAGTGGTGAAGAGTCCGCCTGCCGATTCAGGAGACACAGGTTTGACCCCTGATCTGAGAGGACTCCTCATGCCATGGAACAGCCAAGTCCCTGAGCCGCAGCTCCCGAGTCTGTGCTCTGCAGCCCGGAAGCTGCACCTGCTGAGGCCCACTGCCCGAGGCAGGGCCTGCGCTCCACAACGAGAGAAGCCACAGCAAGAAGTCTGTGTACCTCAACTAGAGAGCAGCCCCTGTTCTCTGCAACCAGAGGGAAGGAAAAAAAACCCAGGCAGCAACGAAGACCCAGCACAGCCAAAAGTGATAAATAAATGAAATCAACTTTGAGAGAATGGGAGGCACAAGGTCAAACACAGTAGCAGCACACCACCTAAGGGCACACCGTGCTTTCACGTGCGCAGGGCAGCTGAGTCTGCCCACACGTCTGAATGTAAACATCACAGAGGCTGCCAAAGGCTCTGCCACAGCCACGCAGGTGGCACCCACTAACACGCATGCTGTGCGTCTGTCTGATTTTAAAGGTTCCCACTTCCTTGCTAACACTTCCAGCTATAGTAAAAAGTCACTATTAAAGTCTGCTGTGTACAAGGAAGCAACTACAAAACAAAATAACCCCTGCTGTTATTCCTGCCTTTATGATCTGACAATCAGTACACCAAGCTAGTATGTTTCCCTTTTCGGCTGTGGGTTATAGGTAAAATGAACATAACTCGGATCTCTAACATACAATTAGCTTTAGAGCTAAGTGATCCCTGGGAGTATACAAAAGGCTCACACTTAAAGAGATCAGAGACAGCAACATCCCTGTGTGTCCCAGGACAAAAGAACTGATCCCGCAACAAAGGACCAAGAAAAGAGCTCTATATATCACAGGGCTGCTGCAGGCTGGGTCCTCTTTTCTATGGACTTTTTTTTTCAAGAGTTTGGCTATTTACCAGTAGGATAGTTTAGGAAAAAGGGCTGTGGAATAAGTGATAAAACTTTAAATGATGCCAGATTTCATAACCCAATAAAGTCTGACTAGTGACTCACTCTTGCTAGAGGAAAAGGTGCTTCACTGGCCGTACCTATAATTCCTCCGACATCGTACCAGATGGACAGCTGGTCAGCTTCGGCCTCTTTCCATCCAAAGTTGTTACTCAGATAAAAGGGCAACCAGAAGAAGAAGGAGTAATTCACTAACTTCAGGCATGCGTAGGCCAGTGAATACTGCAAGGAAAACACCCATTGTCAGTAAGGAAAGAACAGCACAGCGTAACTACCGTTCTAATACAATTAAACAGCAAAACAAATCAGAAGAGCTGGGGCCGCATAGTACTTGATTTTAAAATTAAATGTTCCTATAAATTCCCATTGCCTGACTTGTCATAGTCTTCCTCCTCTCTCCCCCCGACTTAGCGTCTAGAAAGGTAGTATAAGCCTTGGAGTTAAAAACACAGAGGACTTATTCCCTAATTGTCCCCACTTTCTTCTCCTTTTAGCTTTCTGGTAGAAGCAAACTGGTATTTTGAACCATAAGGCAGGGCATGGACTTACATTTCTTTATTTAGATAAAGATAAAAGGTATTCATGCCACGGAGGAGCACTAACCATAAGCAAACGAATCCAGTAAACATCACAGCTTTTATTGCAAGGAGCCAACCCTTTCAGGTCCTACCTCCTTCGAAGTTAATATGATGACCAATGCAAAGCAAAGTGACTGGATTCTAGTTCCAAAGGTCTAAGAAAAGCATCAGTATGAAAACTACTTTCATAGGGTAGTTTCTGAAAGCTCTGAGTCAAAAATGAAAGCAGAGGATCGTCATGGGCCTTGTGGCTCTAGGGTGAGGGGCAAGAGCTCCCTTAACATGGCAGTGAGGCTGAGAAACCGATATTCAACACACTATTACCAGGAAATCCTGACATTCAGCATCAAAGGAAGAGGGGGAGGAGCAGAGAGACTCACTTCAAAGGGTGTCTGGCTAGTATATTCTCTTCCCTGGGGCTGCCACTTATTCCCTAGGTATCACTTGCTTTAAAGGGGCTTTCCTGCCAGGACCGCCGCCCCCTAGAGAGCCAAATCTCAACCACGAGTGCATTTTGTCCAGACGGCCGGCCACAAAGACAAAGGGATTAAGTTCACTAGATTTCCTTTATACCCTGCCCATGGTGGGGAACAATAGCTTGTGAAATACAAAGGGATAGCAAGGGAGCGCCACGTTTAGTCACAACAAATCTAGGTCCTGTCTCAGAAATTAAACTTTCACCAGCAGAATATTTTAATAACTACTGTAAAAAAAAAAAAAACAACTAATCATTAGCATAAGAACAGGCCCCCGGGGAATATGCATTTCCCTGTATCCTTTGGTTGAAGAACTGTGGGAACTCGCATTTCGGTCTGAACTCATGCTTAAGCTTTATCTGTTGGCAAGTGTCAGTTCTCTTAGCCTGGGATAAGGAGAAGGGAGTGGGTAAGTACGAAATAGGACAACCAGCAGACTCTGAATCTACTTCAGAGGTTGTGTTCATACAGCACCATTAAACCATAAAATTAAAAAGGTGTTTATTCATAATAACTTGACATTGCAGACTTCAGGGAGGATGGACTGGTAGGCCTTCTATCCACAGGAAGGGGAACTGAGACACAAGGAAGAGCTGAGTATCGCCACAGATGTCACAGAGACTCAGTGGATAAGCTGGCAACATAACCTAGGTCTCTTAACTCCACTCCCGCGCTAGAGGCCCAAAATATCAAGACAGAAAAACTGTGGCAGAATGGGCTGTTTAGATGTCAGGAAAAAAACCTGACTGTGGAGGCCATGGAAACACCGGAATGCACTACCCAGGGATGCTGTGGAGCATCCTGCTCTGGCCTTTCACAGAAGGGCAAACTATTTTTTTCCCTAGAATGGCAAGAACATCGGCAAAGAAGACAGACGTAACGAACCACTCAAGCCCCTTTTGATCTACTTATAATTCTATAAGACTTCAACAGGCCAAAAGGCATATATTCAAAAATACCCATTTTTGCCTTCTTACTCAAACTCTAGTATCAGGGTCAGCAAACTGGGGCTCATGCACACTTCCGGTCAGGTCCGCTGGTTCCATGTTGTCTGTGGAGTCCTCTGCTCTACTGAGCTGAGTGGCTGTGGCAGACTGTACGGCAGCCCCAGAGCTGAAAACATTTACATTTGGCTCTGCACAGAAAAGGTGCCAACCCCTGCACTGGGTATCAGATACACGCTCAAGCGGTGTCAATAAACAAGCTGAGGACCACCGCTGGCGATTCCTCTGGACATACTTTCCTGAATGAAGTCTCAGGGAGAAGCTAGCCGCTTCAAGGCGCCTCACCCCCGGCAGTGCTCCTATCTAGGCTATGGTATCTCCCAGGCTTCGATGGGGGGATCTGAACAGTCCTTACCGCTATAACTCCAGGAAGGCAACAAGCCTGGTAGAAGCTTATTGCCTTGACTTGGGTCACAGTGTTGCCTTCTTGGATTGAATAATTAGGCTCGGCTTCATCTTCGTTTTCAGCACCATTAATTAACGGCCTGTGTGAGTCTTCTTCAAAATTTTCTTCTGTCTCGATACCTGGGATACCTACAACAACAGCGACGGCCACACTGAGAGGGTGTCTTCCAGGTGCCCAGCACTGTGCTAAGGGCTTTACATGTACCATTACTTATGAGATCCATGCTATTTTTATTTGCGTTTTACAGAAAAGGTTACTAAGGTTCAGAGTCCAAGGTCAATCAAGGTCACACAGCTAATGAGCAACAAACCCAGGACTCAAATTCTCCTTTATGTGGCTTCGAAGCAATGTTTTTTCAACCACATCATGCTCTCTCTCTTTCATACAGAAACACTCGTTAATTACATACTATTAAACTGACGTGTCTCTTCAGTAAGACTCAAAAGATAGAAGAATCATCCACCTATCTGCTTCTGTGGTTTCACTCGTACGTTCTGCCTGTATGATCTGTATTTAACCACAGATAAGTATTTCACTGAATTATTCTTCTGAAGAAAAAAAGATCTGTCTCAAGAAGCGAAATTCAAAATCCATCCATGCTAATTTCAAGCCAATTGTCTCCATTATAAAACCTCATTTGCAAATGATGAGTTTTCCTGAATCTATAAAAAGGTGAGCCTCACTCCCTCAAACACTTGCAGCTGTGCCAGGCGAGGCTGCGGCGTTGACAGGACACAAACCAGCGAGACTGCTCTTTCAATTCACGGAGAGCAGCTCAGTCCTCCTAGGGAGACAGAGCTAGGCTGTGCAGCCTCGGGTTTCTCTCTGCCTGTGCTAGCAAGACGATCTGAGTAGAAAAGCAGCCTCTCTCACCCATTTCTTCCGGTGACACCAGGAGTCCAAAGAAGATGACGATCCCACCAGCAAACTGCACGGCCGCCGTTACCAGGAAGGCATCCTGGGGGCGGGAAGGGGAGAGGCGCTCCTGACACATCTGGGATGCTCGTTAACCACACTGTCGTGAGAGACACACGTGGGAGGACCGGGCACCCGGCCTCTGCCAGGCAATGAGCTAAGTGTTTCACTTGTTTTCTCACAAGTTTTTCCCAGGGTCTCTGTGGAGCTCAGAGAGGATAATTAAGGTCTCCTGGACACTGAGTGGTACTATTACAACTGGGAAGCCAGAATTAGCTCCAAGAATGGCGCTCTTGCCACCACTCAGCCTCACGCAACAGACAGTATCTGCCCTCAGTTTCCAGTTGAGGGGGGTACACACTACCCACATTAATTAATAAGAACTTCCCTGGTGGTCCAGCAGTTAAGAATCTGCCTTGCAATGCAGAGGATGTGGGCTCGATCCCTGGTTGGGTAACTAACATCCCACATGCCGTGGAGCAACTGAGCCAGTGCAACTGCTGAAGTGCGCATGACACGACAAAGACTCTGAATGCTGCATCGAAGAACCCACACAGCCAAAAAACTAAATACAGATAAATTTTAAAAAGAGACACCACACGTTAATACAGGCAGCATGGAGGTGGATAAATGAGAAGGCTGAGTCCCCAAAGGAAACATACAGAGGAACTGAATCTGCAAGAAAAAAGCCAAGAAGGTTGAAGGAGGGAGACCGTGCTTTAGGGAAGAGCTGAAAACCCTGGCAAGTGACCACCTTTCCCAGCACAACTGAAGCCACGGCACCAGGCGGCAGGGAGACGGGAAGCCTTCTGCACAGGGGGAGCTGAGGGCTGTGCTGGGGGTCACAGGGAAGAACAGTGTCATTCCGATGGTCCAGGTGAGGCACTGGAGAGCCAGATGGCATCAGTGAATTTTATTTAAGAGAGAATGGAGCCTGAGGTGTCAATGAGTGTTTCCAGAATTCAAATCTGGAAGTAGCCCATAGGGTGACCTGAAATTCCCATCTGAGCCAATTAGTACAATCCAGGTGTGAAGCTAAGAAAGCTGGGAAAAGCTGACTATGAACACAGGAAGGACTTCCCACTGGCCCTGACTAGACCAAAATTCTTCAAGGACCAAACACTTGGCAAGCTGTTTAAAAGCTGTCACCTGCTTTCTAAAAGAGCAACTTACTTTCAGTTATTAGGTTTGGGGTTTTGTTTTGGCCGCACTGCATGGTTTGAGGGATCTTAGTTCCTCGACCAGGGATTGAACTCACACCCTCGGCAGTGAAAGTTTGGAGTCCTAACCACTGAACTACCAGGGAATTCCCAATTATTAGGTCTTTGAATAGGCGATCCATTGACATGAGCCATTTGATTTTTATTTGTCAAACATATAAGCACTGTTACTAAGCTTGTACTTTCCAAAGTTTGTTTTGGGAACACACAGGCCAATACAATAGATACTCTTTTAATTCTTCCTCCATTTCACATAAATGGCAATACTCAACACACGGTTATCTTCACTTCACTGAGCTCTATCCCAATCTGGACACGCAGGGCTGCCTAATTCTACTTCACAGCTGCACAGATTCCACTGAATAGGTGTTTTGTGGTTTAACTATTTCCCGTTTGGTTGACATCTGTTACCAATCTTTTGCTCTTACAAACAATGCTGAAGCAAATACCCTTGCAGATGTACCCTTTGTATATGATGAAGTATACTCATCAGTCAGATTAATTCACGGAGGTCGAACTGCTAGGTCAGAGACATTATAATTCTGATGTGTTAGTCACTCAGTCATGTCCGACTCTTCACAACGCCATGGACTGTAGTCCACCAGGCTCCTCTGTTCATGGGATTCTCCAGGCAAGAATACTAGAGTGGGTTGCCATTCTCTTCTCCAGGGGATCTTCCCGACCCAGGGATCGAACCCAGGTCTCCTGCATTGCAGGCAGATTCTTTACCGTCTGGAGCTAGCAAGGAAGCCCAGTTAAGTGACTGGGCTTTTGACAGACATTCCTATATTGACCCCAAGAGCAGTTATTTACTCACCCACCCGGCAATGCCTGCTGTCACCTCCTAATAAACATGGTACCCAACTTCTGGATTTTTACCAGTCTAACAAGGATATGGTGTAGGTTTTATCTCTCTTTTTTTTTACAATGTAGTTTTAATTTGCATTCCTCTACCACTTCATACCTAAACTCCTATAAGGGCAGAGATTTTTTGCTCTTTGGGCCAAGGCTCTATCCTCTACTGCCTTGGGGCACTTAAGAGGAATTTAAGAATATTACTGAACGAATAAACAAGTTCTGAGTGAAGTGGAATATCCTGTCATATGTTTACAAGCCATTTCTTTTTCCTTTCCATGAACTATACATTCAAATGCTTTACCTTTCTTTCCGTGTGTTGTTAGTCTTTTTCTTTATCAATTTGTGGGCACTCTTTATACATTAAGGAGATCTGCTCTTTATCTGTAACATGAGTTGCAAGTACTTTTCCCCATATGATTATGTCTTTAGACTTAGGTGTTTATCCATGACTAATTTTTTTTAATGTGTTTTAATTTACCATAAGCTTGTCCACTCTTAACACAAACCTTGCCCCTCCCAGACACAGCACTAGGTCATTTTAAATGGTCACAGGATTACTTCCTAAAAACAAAACATATATTTATATACTGAAGAAAAAGTGAGGAAAAAAAACACCTACCTCATAACCATACTGCAAAACAGAAGAAGCTAGACATGCGCCCAAAATATTGCCCACGGAGGCACAGGCACTCCAGAGACCAAAAACAACTCCTCGCCTAGGAACAGAGCGGAACAGAAGACAACACAATTAGAACGGGTTCTGTGTGCAGCTCCAGTGCAGAATGGCCCAACAGTGCAGCCTCACATTACACAGAATCAATGTTCCATTGCAATGTGCTTTTTTTCCAAAGTACACCCAAATGGCAAAACACTTAATTGGGTAGCTCTCTTCTTCTAAGATTTTATTATACTAAAGTTCAATTTAGGGCTCACGGAAAGACACTATTAAGAGAATTTAAAAAGACAAGCCCCATGGATTGGGAGAAACTATTTGGATTCCACTTTACCTGACAAAAGACTTGCTGCTGGGATATAGAAATCTCAGAACTCAATACTGTGAAAGATAAACAATGCAATAAAATTCTAAGGAGTGTTAAATCTATAATCATCTCAAATACAAAGTTTCTGAAAAGGGGGACAAGATTTTAATAAATGCTTCACACACACACGTAAAATAAGATGCAAATAAGCACATGAATGGAGAAGGAAATGGTAACCCACTGCAGTATTCTTGCCTGGAAAATTCCACGGATAGAGGAGCCTGGCGGGCTACAGTCCACGGGGTCTCAAGAGTCAGACACCACTTAGCGACTATGAAAAGATGCTCAGCATCATCAAACATCAGGGAGATGCAAATTAAAATCACAACAAGGTATCACTACACACCTCACAGAAGAGCAAAGTCAAAACACACTGAGCATACCAAGTGCTGGCAAGGGTGCATGGCACCTAAAACCCTTACACTCTGCTGGCAGGAATGTAAAGTGGTTCAACCACTTTAGTAGAAATTGCCAGTTTCTTAAAAAGATAAACATGCTCCTACCATAAGATCCAGACATTCTACTCCCAGGTATTTATCCAAGGGAACAAAAGCATGTGTCCATACAAGGATTTTTGAACAAACAAGCACAGTGGCTTCAATAGTAAAAGCCAAAAACTAAAAACCTAAATGTTCACCAACAGCTGAACAGATAAACTGTGATACAATAGATGACTCCTTAGCCATAAAAAGCAATGAACTACCGAGCAGACATGAATAAATCTCAACAATACTGTGCCGAATGGGAGAAGAGAGACATGAAAACATACTGCAGGGACTTTCCAGGTGGCCCGAGGTGAAAACTGCGAGTTCCCAATGCAGGGGTTACCAGTTTGATCTCTGGTTGGGGAACTAAGATCCCACATGCCACGAGGCACAGCCCCCAAAAAATCAAAAACAAAAACAGAGAGGGAGACAACACTCTACAGTGAAACAACGTGTTCAGAAGCCACTTCCAGCTGTGCAGAGTGACCGCCAGCAGCGCACAGCCCGGGCTCAATGCTCTCATCTGGAAAGCGCTGTGCTCCTCAAAGGCCTGGGTGCAGTGGCAGATTGACAGTTGGGGCCTGCACAGGGCTATCTACCAGTACTACCAGCCTCGATGTGTTCTAAGAAACTATGATCCCAGGACTTCCCTGGCGGTCCAGTGTTTAAGACTCCCAGCTCACAATACAGGGGACACGGGTTCGATCCCTGATTGGGGAACTGAGATCCTGCATCCTATATGGCAAGGCATAAAAAAAACAATGACCCCTGACAATGGGAGGAGGGATATGACTCACATGGTAACAGCTTTTCAGGGCAATGTCTTCAGTAGATCATTTAAATTTTTTCACTTGGAAATCAAATGATTTGAACTAGACAATCTCTACATTTTCATCAGGATGATAACATCCCAAGCCTTTAAAACATAAAATCTACCAAGAGGATCCTAGAGAGAAGAGCAAAGGTCAGGGTCTGAAGAACATGCTGATCAAAGACATTTCGGAAGAAACTGGCTGAAAACAGCTGTGACTGTAAGTTGTCACGGTTTTACTGGTACTTTGTGGTTTACTGCTACATTTCACAAGAAGAGTCACTCTGCGTCAAGCGCAGCACCATCAATTTCACTTACTAGTTGTTATTCGCTTAAAAACAGAATGTCTTACTTTCAAAAGTAAACTATAATTAATGGCTTTCCTGAACGTGCTGTTTGTCTTTGTGACTGAAAGAGAGAAATAATGAAGAGTTAAGAATGTCCAGTCACTGCTACCGAACACCCAGTGTCGTCCAATTTGGAAAAGCTCAGATAAGGATTATCTCAAAATGATACATGTCCAAGTGATTATCTTGAAATAACATCATTTCAGGTGGTTTTGCCTTTATTTCTCTTTGTTCATTTGAAATAGCTGGTTTCACGACAATAATCAAGTAGCCTTGGTATAATTTTCAAAAATCATAAATGTAAGGATGTTACCTTAAAAATCTTAATACAAATAAACAGCACACACACAGCATTACCTACTCCAAAAAAAACTAAAGTATAAGGTGGTCCAGGGGTTAAGAATCCGCCTTGTAATACAGATGATGTGGGTTCGATCCATGTTTTGGGAACTAACATGGGAACTAAGATCCCACATGCCTCAGAACAACTAAGCCCGTCCACCTCAACTACTGAAGCCCACGCCCTCTGGAGCCCACACGCCACAACTAGGCCGTTCCTGCACTGCAAGGAAAGATGCCTCAAGACGTGACAAGGATCCACGTGCTGCAAATAAGACCTGGTGTAGCTAATAAATAAATGAAGTTTTTAAAGTATCACTGGGGAATTAGTACCTCTGAAAATCAATTATATTAACCCAGTGACAGCAGAGTTGGAAAGAAACATAAATCACTAGCACAGGGCTTCCCCTGGTGGTGCAGTGGGTGAGAATCCACCTGCCAGTGCGGGGCACGTGGGTTTAACCCCTGGTCCAGGAAGATTCCACGTGCCGAGAAGCAAGTAAGCCCGTGCGCCACAACTACTGAGCACGCGCTCCAGAGCCGGAGAGCCTCGACGACTGAGGCCTGCGCCCGACAGCCTGTGCCCTGCAACCACAGAAGCCACCACGAGCAGCCCAGGCACCGCAACTAGAGAAAGCCCACGTACAGCAACAAGGAGCCAGTGTAAGCAAAAATAAGTGACGGTATTTAAAAAAGAAGAAGAAGAAATCACTAGCACGCCGAACATAAACATTATTTCACAACAAATACAGATCATTATCGACAAGCACCATCACTCCCATTAGGAAACTGGGGAAGCTGGAAAACCGAGAGGAGCTGCCTAAAGCATGCGCTGATCACCATGGCGGGTGGGTGATACCTGCTGGGTACACCGGCCCCTACATAAGAGAGTGAACAAAAAGACAGAGCTATCAATGAAATACAGGTGCACTTCACAACACATGAATGTTTTACCCAGGACAAAAGCTAGAAATCCAAACTAACAGTCCCTGAAGGCAGAGAGTCATAAATGATGATAAACAACAGAGACAGAGTGTCAAGAACGGTGATGAGAAACGAAGCCAAGCCTCTGGGTGTCTCTACTTATTTTCCCTCCTGTAGGTTAAGGATGGGTCTTCCTGGGGGGCCCGGAAGATCCGTCAGCAGGTGCCCATCCATATGCCATGGCCCCCATCACACACACCACCTCACATACAACTGATAAATAACAGAAGGTTTGGGGGGAAATGGCCAATTTAACTAAGGCCCAAAGTCTGGCATTCATCATCTGCATCTTCTTAAAGCCTGTGTTCTGTGATTCTAGGCAAGTCCCAAGGACAACTTCTGAGCTCAGTTTCCTTATCTTTAATTTTAGAAGGTCAAACTAGATCACCGAGTCTCAAAAACAGGGAAGGTAAAACCCACAGGAAGATACATGATGAGATGGCATGCAAGATTTCTATTACTACAGTGTGTTGTCTGCGTTCTCTAAAGGAAAGATTTGAAAAAAAAACCCAAAACTGAGATGTGCTGCCTCAGCCACACTCAAAGTCTGACCATAGTCAGAACAGTGCTGTGAACGTGTCTCACAGGCCAGACCTTCGCTACAGAGTCCACGCTGTCTCCAATGTCCACTGATGCGTCCTGTCTCTGCTATTCTAAACTTCCTAAAATAGAGGGAAGACATGGGTGGTGGTGAAAAGATCAAGTGATGGGCAGCTGGACACAGAGGGCTAAGGGGAGGGGGGAGGGACGAACTGGGAGAATAGCACTGACGTATGTACGCTGCCAAGTATAACGCTGACAGCCAGTGGGAAGCTGCTGTATGACCCAGGGCGCTCAGCTCCGTGCTCTGTGACGACCTAGAGAGGCAGCGTTGCGNTCGCCAAAATATACAGATGACCAACCGATGCATGAAAAGGTGTCCAACATCACTCATTATCACAGGAGTGCAAATCAAATGCACACTGAGATATCACCATCACCTCAGACTTGTTAGAATGGCTGTGATCAATAAGAAACAACAAGTGTTGGTGAGAATGAAGAAAAAGAAAATCCTGTACATCAGATGTGTATAAGAGACAGGGTCCAGAGGGAGGGGATATGCGTACACATACGGCTGATTCACTTCACTGTAACACTGTAAAGCAATTATACTCCATGATAAAATTTTTAAATTAAAAAAAAGGGATAGAGAGAATTGACACTGACAAATCTGAGCAATCGGATATTAAAACTACTATCAAACAGGAAAATCAAAGAGGAAGAAAGTGGCATACCCAGCTTTCCCAAACCAGTTGCCCATAACAGCAACAACGCAGGGCCAGCCGGTGGACTGCAACAGGCCGTTCACGATCCACAAGCTACAGTACAGCCCCTTGTTGTAGAAGTGCAGCCATTCCGTCACAGTGCCAAAGACGAACACCTTAGGGGAGAAGGAAGAACACGACACGTCACATCCACATGGACGCCCCGACTCAAGACCTCCGTGACAGGCACGCTCAGTGTCTGAGAGACTCTTCAGAGACTCTTCGGACGCCCTTGCTCACAGCGGCCCTGAGCAAGACAAGCATCAAACCCCCCCGGCCAGAGAGGCAGAGACGGCCAGCAGCGTAAAACGCAGCAAGGGCCAGCCCTCCATCTTGCATCTTCCACTCTAAAAGATTGAGTCCCCATTGTGTGACCTCATCTTACACCTATTTCCCTTTCTTCTGGTTTATGGAGGACGGTAAAAAAGACTACTGGAGTTCACGTGTGTTGATTTCCACCAGAACATGTGTAAATTTCCAGGCACATTGTGGGGGCCAGAAAGCACCAGCTATTTTTACTAACCGCAGCTACTCAGTGCATCAGCATAGCTTGTGACTGACTCAGTCATTCGGTGGCATGTATCAAGTGACTGCTTTTTTCCAGGCCTTCTGCTCTGGGTAGGCATTTTATTTGTAGTTAATCTCCTTTGGGAATGTTTGGCGTGGGTTTAAAAATGGTGTATGTCTAATACGGTATGATTCCAGTTACATGACATTCTGCAATAAGGGAAACCATACGGAAAAACGGGCAGCAGGTGCCAGAGGCTGGGGACAGAAGGCAGGTGGCAGTTACATGACTATAGTCACTTGTCAAAATTCAAAAACTGTGCACTGAAAAGGGGAAGTTTAGGGACATACTTCAGCTTTTCTAAAAGTGTGTTAAAAAAAAAAAGAAAGAAAACATTGGGTTGGCCAAAAAGTTCATTTGGGTTTAGGGAAAAACCCTAAACCTGGTTTTAAAACGGTCTGTCCATATATGTTAGCAAGCAGCTTATGAATGAAGTGCTTCAATCTCTGAAATATAAAGTAAAATAATTTTTTCCCCATACACCAATGGCAGACATTGAAAAACAATTAATAGAGTCTAACTAAGCTCCATGCTTTTATTCAATCAACAAATGCTTGTGAACAAATACAGAAGATTCTAATATGGATCCTGCCCTCTGGAGCACTGAATATGCCAAGAACCATTCTAAATGCCCCCCACACAGTGACTCACAGGACCGTCACTGCAACCTTGGGTGCAGGTATTGAAAAGCAGAGCCTGAAGCACGGAGAAACCACAGCTGGAAGCTGCAGGGAAGGCCTGAAAGCCTGCCAGTGCAGCCCTGCGGAGTCTATGGGCTCCACACCCTGCTGAAGGCTCCTGGGGCAACAAGTCTGACCCGAGACAAGCAGGCTGAGCAGCAGACAAAGGAAGTGCCGCCACGCAGAGTCAGGGGCGGGGGCTCAGGACAGGGAGCGACAACTTCCAAGACACGGGCGAATAAAGTCAGGCATGAGGAAACAAGGGTCATCTGGCCAGTGACTTGAAGGAGACGCTGAGTGAGACTAGGAGGAGCTGAGCAGAGGACACTGACGGCAGGGAGAAGAGCAGGAACAACAGCAGCGAGGCAGACAGGGGCAGGTGAGTGAGGGCCACGGAGGGCAGCTTGGCTGGCGAGGGCGGAGGGCTGACACGCAGGGCAGACGCGACTGCAGAAGACAGCTGGGACTGGGTTCTCGAGAGCAATGGACGCCACTCGAGTTACGCTGTGACCTTTGTTGGTGACTGAGAATCAAGGAAGGGGTGTGATTAAAATCACACTCTCAAGATGTCCCTTAACCAAGAAGGCACCCAAGGGATCAGAAAACCAAAGATTCATTTTACTATTCTGTTCTATAGACAGAAGTAGGGGGCTTACTTGGATTCTAAAATTCCTGGCCAAGATAATAGTAACTGGAATGAAAACAACAACACTTTTCAACTTACCACTAATGCAGAAGAGCACATGCCAAAAGACAGAACCCATCGCAAATTCAGCCGATCCCCGACGATACCGCTGATGAAAAGGCCCTAAGAAGAAAGCATTTCATTTTATAGCTCTGGGTAACAATACAGCCTGGAAAAAGTACGATACATTTCAAAGCAAATGACACAAACAAAACACAAAAATTAAACCTCACTCTGGTGCTTAGCCTAACCTCTGCATTAGTTTCACCAGTGTTTCAAGAAATGACAACTGCTTCTGCAACACTGTAAACATTTCATGCACCAAGACAGTGTAATTCAGTGCAAATTTTCCTCCTATCTCATCCCCCTAACTGCCTGAGACACCTGGGGAAAAAAAGAATAATTATAATAAAACAAGCACACAAATATACTGCTTCTTCTAGAACAGATAAACTCCAACATCAGTACCTGCTTTCCCAAAGGGATCTGTCTTAGCTATTTGCATTCTGAATGAAGATGTTACAACATGTCCCACGGAACAGAAGCAACGGGGCCACGTGCCCTGCCTGCTCATCTAACCCTTGGGCTTCATCACACCAGGAGGCAAGGAGCGCAGGGAGGTACAGACGGTACTTAGCTGAAGATAAGTACAAGTGTTCTGCCTTCTGCTTTCCTCCCACTGAGTGGCAGGAATTAAAAGGCTGAGCTCACGGCAGGACTTTCCAGGCTTCCCTGATGGCTCAGACGATAAATAATCCGCCTGCCAGTGCAGGAGACCTGGGTTCGATTCCCGGGTTGGGAAGATCCCCTGGAGAAGGGAATGGCAACCCACTCCAGTCTTCTTTCCTGGAGAAGTCCATGGACAGAGAAGCCTAGCGGGCTACAGTCCGTGCGGATGCAGAGTCAGACACAAGTCAGACACAACTAAGCAACTAACCCACACACAGAGCAGGAAGGCAGACCAAAAAGCTAAGGGCAACACACTTCAGGTTTCTGCCACAAATAGGTAAAATGAATAAACGTCTTAACTAAATACCTGAATTCAGATACAGGTGTTTCTAATAAACTTACTATATTATACATATAATAGATATATTGTGGCTCAGCTGGTAAAGAATCTGCCTGCAATGCAGGACACCTGGATTTGATCCCTGGGTTAAGAAGTTTCCCCTGAGAAGGGAAAGTCTACCCACTCCAATATTCTGGATTCTGGCCTGGAGAAATCCATGGACTGTAGTGGCCATGGGGTCGCAAAGAGTCAGACATGACTGAGCGACTCTCATACACACACACATGAGAGAAAATTTAGATGATAAACATCATAATAAATGTTTCTCCCTCATAACTGTCAACCTTTCAGCACCCACCAGAGTTAGAGAAGATTTTATGTTCTAAAGTTCCAATTTACAGGGGGTTATGCTATACACAGGGTTTTCCCAGTGGCTCAACAGTAAAAAAAAAAAATCGACTTGCCACTACAGGAGATAAGAGTTCAATCCCTGAGTCAAGAAGATCCCCTGGAGTAGGAAATAGCAACCCATGCCAGTATTCTTGCCTGGAAAATTCCATGGATGGAGGAGCCTGTGGGGGTACAGTCCATGGGGTCACAAAGGAGTCAGACACGACTGAGCGACTAAACAACAACAACCTTATATATAGTAAAGGCAGAGAAGAAAATCTCTCAATTGTGTTTCACGTTAGGGACCTAATTTATTCTGTACTGCTCCAAATGCCCAGACAATCCCTCAAAGTTACAGAACGAAATGCAGTTCAATATAAAGAGCTATGAGCCTTAATTTTTTTTTTATTGTGCCGCACCACACAGTAGGTGGGATCTCAGCTCCCTGACCAGGGATCAAATCCCCATCCCCTGTACTAGAAGCAGAGAGTCTTAAATGCTGGCCAGCCAGAGAAGTCCAGATCGTTGATCTCTTCATGACACATATCTTTTATCTCCTAAACCTACTTAATCCTATCGACAACTATATTATCATCATAACTCTATAGATAAGGAAACAATCCAAAAAAAGTTAAATTCCATTTTGATACTGAGTATCATAGCTACTTGCTAGCACTGAGCCACCATGAAACCACAAGACTTCCTCTAATACTTCCTCAAAGGCTGAAGGAGAAGCACCATTGGATGGGATTCTGTACCGAAAAGGCTGGGCTGAAGGATCCAACATCTGCTCCAACTGTGTGTGTCTGTAAGTTTCCTCTTCACAGAAGGGATATTCTAATAATTACCCAAATAAGCATGTGGAGATGACGTTGGGACTTTCACCCAGTATTTCACATCATGTGCACGGCTGCTGCTATTTAGTTGCACAATCGTGTCTGACTCTTGGTGACCCCATGAACTGTAGGCTGCCAGGCTCCCCTGTCCATGGGGTTTTCCAGGCAAGAATACTGGAGTAAGCTGCTATTTCCTTCTCCAGGGGATCTTCCCCACCCAAGGATTGAACCCTCATCTCCTGCTTGATAGTCGGATTCTTTACCACCAAGCCACCTCTGCAGCCACCAGATGTTCCTGATGATCACTCAGGGACTCGGCTGCCCGATTCCAGGATACTACCTCAGTCAGAGCTGGCCCGGCCATCCTCGTGTGGTTCTCCTGCTCCCTTCCAGCCTCCCCACCCAATCCTTCAACTTCCCCAGCTGGAAATGCGGGAACCCCTTTCCTGGGGCCCAGCTAAGTCTTTGCACCTCATCAACTCTCCCTGTTCTCTCTTGCGTGTCCTCTTCAACTCTCTTAATGATTTTCACCCAATCTTGAAAAAAATCATCTATATGCCAAGGGCTCCGAAATTTCGACCTACACTCACATCTCTACTCTTCTCAAGGTCCTTCCTGGCCATCCTACCTATAGGACAAACTCACTCCCTGCCTGGCTCTACTCCACAGCACTTACCACCTTCGAACACACTCAGTCATGTCCTTCCTTATGGCATCGTATTACTGTTTGTCTCTCTCAGTTCCCAGTCAAGAACAGAAGCTTTATAAAGGTCGGGAGTTTTCCTGTGCTGCTCACTGATGAATTCCCCTCAACGAGAAAACTACAAGGCATACACTAGGCGCTCTCGAACTATCTGTCACATGGATGGACAGATGGATGGACGGGAAGGACACAAAATATAAACTCCAGGGAAACTGAGCTCTCCTCAGTCAGCACATTCAAAATCCCTCACCAACTTGGTAAGATGTGGAATCATTTATGTCTTTCCTCAACAGAAAAGCCTAGTGTTCTAAAACTTACCACGGCATAGGAGAAGAGGAAAATGGTGTCCAGCGTACCGAGGAAAAGGGTGGCTTCCTCTGCACTGGGAAACAAATGGTTGCTGCTCCAAATCTGCAGTCACACAACAACAAGAACCTGTTAAGACTCACTGGGCCAAAGCACCTTCTGGAACCACCTCCGCCCACCCTCAGGGAAACCTGGGGAGGTTGAACAGAGCAGATCAGCGCTCTGTACCTGAGGAAACCCATGCGCAAACAGGTCCATGAGGCCACAACGATGTGCATAATAACACTAAAATGCTCTCTGCTTCTTCCCTTTTAACTGTTCCACTGATGGTGCAAAAGCAGTGGTGGGTAAAACTCCTGTGCCTGAGCATGGATGGAGGCAGTTACACCAAACTGTACTATTAAGCACTGCCTCTTTTACTGCCTCGCAGTTCACAAAAAGGGGCAGTTTCACTGAAGAAGGTCCTTGGCACATACTAGACGCGCAGTAAATATTTATCAAGCATTAAAAAGTACTAATCTTACTAAATCTGGCCCAAGTCCCCACTCCCCTTTTTTTAAAATAATCTGTGCCATTAAGTAGAAAATATGCATCTAGCACTCAGCACACCAAAGAAAGACATCTGTTTTGAGAAAACTGTGAGTTGCAGGCTGGAATGTCATTTTTCCTTGAAAGAGTGACTGACAGACAAAGGCTAGTTATTCAGATTTGGGTTTCTGGCAGATACTTCCTCCGAAAAGAATGAAATGAGCCTGTCACTTCCAAGACCCATTCAAAGGACAGACAGACAAATGGATCTTAATGTAAGAGGACAAAAAAGTTAATTAATATAGTTTCAGATTCCACATTGTCACTAACCTTTAAGAAATTGCCTCTTGTCAAATTCTGGTATAGTATCAAAGACAAATATCCACAATTAACTAAAAAGGCTATTAAAATACTTCTCCCCTTTCCACTATGTATCTCTGAAAGCCAAACTCTCTTCATACCCTTCAAAGGCTCCTGCTACAACAGACTGAATTCAGAAGCAGACATGAAAATCCATTGTCTTCTATTAAGTCAGACATGAAGAGGTTTGCAAAAATGTAAGTCAGTGTCACTCTCCTTAGCAAGTGATTCTTTTTGTTGTTTTGAAAAAGTCGTTTTTCATAAAATGTTATTTATGTTATTAACATGTTATGGGTTATTTAATTCATTTTTAAATAACTTAAAACCAATGTATTTTTAAAATATCTCGGTTTTAATTTCTGAAACAGTAAGTCTCTATAAATACAAACTCATAGCTCTTTGGGATCTCCACATCAAGGGGTTGTACTAAATGGTTTCTCAGATAGGTTATTATAGGAAAGAAAATGTGGGGATCTCCCTGGTAGTCCAATGTTAAGACTTCGCCTTGCAATGCAGAGGGTGAGGATTTGATCCTTGGTCAGGGGGCTGAGACCCTATTCAGTTCAGTTCAGTTCAGTCACTCAGTCGTGTCCGACTCTTTGAGACCCCATGAATCGCAGCACGCCAGGCCTCNGCCTTGCAATGCAGAGGGTGAGGATTTGATCCTTGGTCAGGGGGCTGAGACCCTATTCAGTTCAGTTCAGTTCAGTCACTCAGTCGTGTCCGACTCTTTGAGACCCCATGAATCGCAGCACGCCAGGCCTCCCTGTCCATCACCAACTCACAGAGTTCACTCAGACTTGCGTCCATCGAGTCAGTGATGCCATAAGCAGGCTAAAAAGCCAAAACGTAAACCAGAAGCAATATTGTAATAAATTCAATAAAGACTTTAAAAGTGGCCCACATCAAAAACAAAAAATCTTGTAAAGCAGAAAACTTTCTGACTTCAGAATATTAAGACGAGGGCCTTCCCCAGTGGCTCAGAGGTAAAGAATCTGTTTGCCAGTGTAGGAGACATGGGTTCGATCTGTGATCCAGGAAGACCCCACATGCCGCGTGCCACAACTATTGAGTCTGTGCTCTACAGCCTGCGAGCCCCAGCCAGCGCGCCCAGGTGCTGCAGCTGCTGAAGCCTGAGAGCCTAGGGCCCCGAGGTGCTCTGCGACTACAGGAGCCACCGCAGTGAGAAGGCCGTGCCCCCAGCTACGGAGCAGCCTCTGCTCTCCACGACTAGAGAAATGCCGGCTCGGAAGCAAAGACCTGGCACCGCCAAAAATAACATCACTAAATAAAACAATTTTTTTGAAAGACTATTAAAGAGAAAAACCACAAGCAGCAGCTCTGAAAATACATCATCGCCTCACAGAAAGAAAAATCCCCAAATTGTCAAGAGAATATATAAACTGAGATTGTAGTCCAGTGACTCATTTGTGTGGCTTGTGCCAGCTGTCTTGTTATTGATACCTTAACACTCACACTCTGCTTTCAGGAGCAGGAGAGACACTCACAACTGAGAGCCATCAGTACGTCAGGGTGACAACGTGGGGCCCTAAATACTTCCAACGAGAGTTACCTCACCCTCTCCCTCGAGCCACAAGCTGACTCCTGATCCCATCCAGGCTCAACAGGACCCAGGATGAAGCCCTGTGGGGCACAAGCCAACGTGAGCCAGAGCTCACATCCGAGCAGCTGCTCCAGGTTTCAAGGGTTTTTTCTTCACTCTCATGAGAAGCCACAGAAAACTCCCTGCAGGTGTGGCTGTCACAAAAACGGACAGATTTTAAACAGCTTTTTCCTGCTTCACTGCCAAAATTCAGCTGAAGATACTAGTGACTGCCTCCTTCACAAGTGCAAACAAATCCCAAAACTGAAAGAAAAAAAGCAGGATGAACAAAAAGATTCAGAAAATAGGATGAAAGAAAAAAGGCTGGTGAAGAAAGTGTACATCAATAATGCAGCTCCAATCAAGACAACTATACTAACAAGCGAGAAGACAACTGTCTTGAGGAAAACTGTGTGGGTCGCAATTTGAAAGGTCATTTTTGCTTGTAAGTGGGACCAACAGACGAACTCCAGTTATTCAGATTTATTTACTGGCAGGTATTTCCTTAAAAGAGAAGGAAATGAGCCTGAAAGTCACCAACAGAGTAATTTTGAGTTGCCAGTCTCATACACTGGCCTGCACCTGCATACAGCTGCCGTGTGGAGGGCCGGCCTTAGAGGCCTGCATGGATGGAGGCTCTTCTGGCTCTTCTTGTGGGGGAGGACCTGTAGCTACAAAGATTGCTACGCGTTGGGACACTTCCTGGAAGCACGGAAGGTCGTGGTGTGGGTTTCCTAAGCGAGAATGTTTATCACAGAGTGACAGCTCTGCATGGGGGTGGGGGAACTTCTGACATGAAAGAGCTTCCTGAAGCGGTGCACAGAGGATGAGCTGAAGCTGACGTGTGCTCAGGGCTCTGGTATCGGGTGCCGTGAGAACCAGAGGTAAGAGCATCTGTGGTCAAGGTTGAGCTGCAATGCTGAGGGCACCTTGAATCCTGCTTTAGACTGGAGAGAAGAAGTTTAGACTCTGCACGCTGGAAGGACTGTGCTGTCTGGAGTGATAAGACTTCCTAATTTAATAGAAAAAAATTCTTGTATATAAAAAAACTTGTTTGTAAGTTTTAGTCAAGTACTCCTCAAATATTAGATTCAACCATTTCCTCTCCATTATCTATAAACATAGATTTTATACTATGTTCTTTTACTATTTCCAATGTTTGCCCATGTCCGTGGGATCCATTATAAAGTCTCAGGGTACAGAGACTGTGCCTGCTTAATGTCTTTGTAAAACACCTAAGATAGCTATACATAAACATCACAGCTAAAATAAGTACTTTATGAAGACACTATTTAGGGTACTTAAGAAACATTGAATAATATATAAAAACAAAACGTTTTTTAGATTTTACACATATTTCTGGTTCTAAGAATCTTTCCATTTCGGACGAGAAAGGAAGGCTCGGAGGGAAGCTAGAGTTAAGACAGTTATAGACACAGAAACACAGGAGGAGTGAAAGTAAATACTGCCCTAGCCACTCTGCTCCCAGTAGCAGTCTTCAGGAAAGAAAAAACCTGGATATTTAAGTCTAAAAGGGAATGGAAAGCTGGCACTGCTCTCCACCAGGGCAGGTACGGAAATACAAAGATCCCCAGGTAAGTCAGAACCTGACTTCTACATAAACAATCCATCTGAAATCCTGAATCCACAGTTTTGAACAAATCAAAATTTGTTGTTGTCGTCCAATCGCTAAGTCACATCTAACACTTTGAACTCAGTGGACTGCAGCACATCAGGCTTCCCTGGCTTTCACTATCACCCGGAGTTTCCTCAAACTCATGTCCATTGAGCTGGTGATACCATCCAACCATCTCATCCTCTGCCGCCCTCTTCTCCTTGTGCCTGAAATCTTTCCCAGCATCAGGGTCGTTTCCCATGAAACCTATTTTAATGAGCAGCAATTAGAATAAGTAAGTAAATAAATATCTTAGCAGGAAAGTTAATCCAAGTTCAACATGCACTAACAACGTGACCTGGTTACTAGCAGGAGTTACACAGCAGACCTGATTCATATCCTTAAACAGATTTATCTGGCAAGGCTGGCCCCCGGAACCTTGGGACTTGGGAAGGTTCCCATCATTCCCTGCTAAGAGTGGCTCCCTATGCCTGCACTGCCTGTCCCAATAATATAGCCTGTGCTGAACAGTTGCTTTTCTTATAGGAATGTGGGATTTTCACACATGCCTGGCAAAGGATGTCGGTATGACGAGCCCCAATAAAAATCCTGCCACCAAGTCTCTAAGGGGACTCCCTGGTAGACAATACCTCACCAGGGTGTCAGGACTTGTTGCTGGAAGAATTAAGCACATCTATGATGCAGACAGTCAGACATGACTGAGCGACTACGTGCACACGCACACACACACACAGAGACACACACACCAGCACATCTATGATGCAGACAGTCAGACATGACTGAGCGACTACGTGAACACACACACACACACACAAGCGGCTCTTGGAAGGTTTTGCCTGCTTTCCTCTAGACCTGACCCTGTGTGTCTTCCCTGCGCTGACTTTGCTCTGTATCCTTTCACTGCAATCAACCATAGTTTTGAGTCATTTGCTGAGTCCTGTGAGTCCCTCTAGTGAATCACCAAATCTGAGGGTGGTCTTGGGGACCCCCAATGAAAAACCTTAAAAACAAAGGCAGTATAACCAAAACTGTAGTGCCTAAATCAATCTTGTTATTCTATATACTGATCAGCCTGTATCTGAAATAGCACATTTAGAGCTTGGCGTCACAAAACTATAGTTGAAGAAAAAGCACAGATGTTCTGCCTAAACAGGACAAATTTAGGGAGATGGATTTTCCGCAAATATTTCAGAGGCAGCAAGAATCAACTTAGTACGCAAGGCTCAGGATAAAACCTAAGATCAAAATTAAAGAGAACACTCTCCCCTTAGCAGAAGAAAGAACTTCTGAATAATGAGAGTTAAATAAAAATGCAATTGTCCACCTGAGAAAACAAGGAGTTTCTTCACCCTGAAGTACTAAATCAGAAGTTGGGGGGTCACCTTTCAATGATGGTTAAGAAAGAATTTTATGCTGGCTGAGAGGTCAGAGCACATGACCTCTCTTGGCCACTTCACCTTTAGGGTTAATGACACGTCAGTGAATGATCAAACGTACTCACTATGCACACAGCACTGGTCAAGCCGCAGTCAAGAAACCTAGCCATCTAGTCTTAAAAGTCTGCCTTTCAAAAGTCATAGTCAATAAAAGAGTTCAAAACTCAGTACTTGGGTGCAACCTCAAAAATGACACAATGATCTTGGTTCTTTTTCCAAGGCAAACCATTCAACATCATAGTAATCCAAGTCTATGTCCCAACCACTGATGCCGAAGAAGCTAAAATTAACCGGTTCTGTGAAGACCTGCAACACCTTCTAGAACTAACACCCCCACCCCCGGCCAAAAAAAAAAAAGATGTCTTTTTCATCACAGGAGATTGGAATGCAAAAGTAGGAACTCAAGAGACATCCGGAATAATAGGTAACTTTGGCCTTGGAGTACAAAAATGAAGCAGGCAAAGGCTAACAGAGTTTTGTCAAGAGAACACAACAATCACAGCAAATACCCTTTCACCAACAACCTTAGAGACAACTCCACACGTAGACATCACCAAATGGATGGTCAGTATCAAAATCTAAGAAGGATAAGTTCTACATGGTTGACAGAAACAAGTCCTGGAGTTGACTATGGCTCAGAACTAGAGTTCCTTATTGCAAAATTCAGGCTTAAATTAAAGAAGGCAAGGAAAACCACTATGTATTCAGGTATGACCTAAATCAAATCTCATATGATTGATTATACAGTGGAGGTGATGAACGGATTCAAGGGATTAGGTCTGGTAGACAGAGTGCCTGACGAACTATGGACAGAGGTTCATAACACTGCACAGGAGGCAGTGATCAAAGCCATCCCAAAGGAAAAAAAAGGGAAGTAGGCAAATGGTTATATGAGGCTTTACAAATAGCTGAGGAAAGAAGAGAACTGAAAGCCAAGGGAGAAAGGCAAAGATATACCCAACTGAATGCAGAGTTCCAGAGAATAGCAAGCAGAGATAAGAAAGCCTCATTCAATGAACAATGCAAAGAAAGAGAGGAAAACAATAAAATGGGAAAGACTAGAGATCTCAAGAAAATTGGAGATATCAAGGGAGCATTTCATGCAAGGATGGGTGTGACAAAGGACAGGAACAGTAAGGACCTCATAGAATCAAGAGATTGAGAAGTGGCAAGAATATACAGAACTATACAAGAAAGGTCTTCATGACCCAGATCACCATGATTGCATGGTCAGTCACCTAGAGCCAGATCTCCTGGAATGAGAAGTCAAGTGGGCCTTGGGAAGCATCACTACGAAGAAAGCTAGTGGAGGTGATGGAATTATAGCTGAGCTATTTCAAATCCTAAACGATGATGCTATTAAAGTGCTGCACTCAGTATGCCAGCAAATTTGGAAAGCTAAGCAGTGGCCATGGAACTGGTAAAGTCAGTTTTAATTCCAATCCCCAAAAAAGGTAATGTCAAAGAATGTTCAAACTACTGCACAACTGCACTCATTTCAGCTGTAAGCAAGGTTATGCTCAAAAATCCTTCAAGCTAGGTTTCAGCAGTGCATAAACTGAGAACTTCTAGATGTACAAGTTGATTTAGAAAGGGCAGAGGAACCATAGATCCAACTGCCAACATCTGCTAGATCATGGAGGAGAAAGCAGTAACATCACTCCAGTACTCTTGCCTGGAAAATCCCATGGACACAGGAGCCTGGAAGGCTGCAGTCCACGGGGTTGTGAAGAGTCAGACATGACTGAGTGACTTCACTTTCACTTTTTACCTTCATGCATTGGAGAAGGAAATGGCAACCCACTCCAGTGTTCATGCCTGGAGAATCACAGGGACAAGGGAGCCTGGTGGGCTGCGGTCTATGGGGTCGCACAGAGTCGGACACAACTGAAGTGACTTAGCAACAGCAGCAGCAGCAACTAGATCATGGAGAAAGCAAGGGAATTCCAAGAAAAACATCTACTACCACTTCACTGACTATGGTAAAGCCTCTGATTGCATGGATCACAACAAACTGTGGTAAATTCTTAAAGAGATAGGAATACCAAACCACCTTACTTGCCTCCTGAGAAACCTGTATGCAGGTCAAGAAGCAACAGTTAGAACTGGACATAGAACAATGGACTGGTTCAAAATGGGGAAAGGGTATGTCAAGGCTGTATATTGTCACTCTGCTTATTTAACTTACATGCAGAGTACATCATGTGCAATGGTGGGCTGGATGAATCACAAGCTGTAATCAAAATTGCCGGAAAAAATATCAACCTCAGATAAGCAGATGATACCACTCTAATGGCAGAAAGTGAAGAGGAACTAAAGAGCTGCTTGATACGGGTGAAAGAGGAGAGTTTCAAAGCTGGCTTAAACTTCAACATTCAAAAAACTAATATTCTAGCATCCAGTCCCATCACTTGATGGCAAATAGAAAGGAAGAAAGTGGGCTTCCTTCGTAGCTCAGTTGGAAAAGAATCTGCCGGGTTCATTCCCTGGGTCAGAAAGATTCCCTGGAGAAGGGATAGGCTACCCAGCCCAGTATTCTTGGGCTTTCCTTGTGGCTCAGCTGGTAAAGAATCTGCCTGCAACGCAGGAGACCTGGGTTCGGTCCCTGGGTCAGGAAGATACACTGGAGAACGGAAAGGCTACCCATGCCAGTATTCTGGCCTGGAGAATTCCATGGACTGTATAGTCCATGGGTTCGCAAAGAGTTGGGCATGACTAAGTGATTTTCACTTCACTTCACTTCAATTGGAAGTAGTGATAGATTTTATTTTCTTAGGCTCCAAAATCACTAGGATGGTGACTGCAGCCATGATGCTTGCTCCTTGGAAAGAAAGCTATGACAAACCTAGACAGTGTATTAAAAAGCAGAGACATCACTTTGCCAGCAAAGGACTGTAAAGTTAAAGCTATGGTTTTTCCAGTAGTCATGAATGGATGTGAGAGTTGGACCATAAAGAAGGCTAAGCACCAAAGAATTGATGCTTTTGATTGTGGTACTGGAGAAGATTCCTCAGAGTCCCTTGGACAGCAAGGAGATCAAACCAGTCAATCCTAAAGGAAATCAACCCTGAATATTCATTGGAAGGACTTATGCTGAAGGTGAAGGTCCAACACTGGCCATCTGATGCAAAGAACTGCTTCATGGAAAAGACCCTGATGCTGGGAAAGACCAAAGGCAAAAGAAGCGGGTGGCAGAGGACGAGATGGTTAGATGGCATCACTGATTCAATGGATATGAATTTGAGCAAAAAACTCCAGGAGACAGTGGAGATCAGAGGAGCCTGGTGTGCTGCAGTCTATGGGGTCACAAAGAGTCAGGCGTGACTTAGCCACTAAACAATATGAAAAACAGAATTGTGTGATTTCAAAACAGTGAGAAATAAGTTGGCTGAAATGGTAAAACAGATCTAAATCAGAGCAAGCTAAGAAAGCAGGCAGAACAGTTTGGATTTTATACCACAGGAAAGAGTAAGTTATCCAAAGGATGAATGAAATAAAACAGAACTTAATTTATGGGTGGGCAAGGATCCCTTCATTCATCCCAGCTCTTTCATCTGCTTACCTCCACAGGCAGTAATTCAGCTGACTTGTTAAAAGCACTTGGGGTCCACTGTTTAGAGATACTGACTTTGACATTGCTAAATGTTTTTCTTGACGCATGGAGCAACGAGTAACTACAAAAGAAAGAGGAAATATAGCTGAATGCATAAAAAAGAAAACACATTCGATAAAATCACAGATGTATTGCCATGTTTTATCCAATTTTAGAATTCTTCTCTTTTAAAAAAGAAAGAGTACCGCTTTATAAGAACTATCCACTGAAACAGCCTCTGCTAAGCAAAGAAGCAATTAACTTGTCTTCTTCCATATAAACCCCCATGTTCACTTGTAACAGGTCCCTGGACCCAGAAGATGGAGATGTGACGGATCCCAACCCCTTAAAATCATGGTTACAGTTCCATAAGGTCAAATCTTTAGCAACCTCTGGCCACTCCCTACACTAGCCATTCAATAGTTTTTCCTTGAGGCCTGTCTTTTCCTCAACCCCTCACAAGTGGATTTCCTGTAAAGCAAGTAACTAAAATTACCTACCAACTCTTATGTAATTGGAAAAGCATTTTCCTAGTTTCTGCCTTGGAAAAAAAATGATCATGTGTGGTGCCTTCAATAAACATTAATAATAAATAAAATCTATTCAGAAGAAATAATCAAAATACTGAGTCACAGAATTTGTGAATACTGTGCCCCTAACCCCAAAAAGTCTGGTTGACGTCATCGAGAGACCACTACCGAGAGCTACCAAGGGCGCTTGAGTCAGAGATGGTCGATTCTTCCGCATGCTGACTGGTCAGGCTCTCATGAGAGTAACCAAAGTTCCTCACAGAGGTCTCCGACCATCTCTACTGCTCAGTGAGGCACACAGCCCTCCCTGGAAATGCACATCCTTTGCTTTCAAGCTCCTTGTTTTAACAATTAAAGGACTTTATATCAGATCGAGGTTTTTCAGTCAATAGTGGTACTGACATTTTGTGTTAGTTGCTCAGTTATGTCCGACTCTTTGCGACCCCATGGATTGTAGCCTGCCAANACATCCTTTGCTTTCAAGCTCCTTGTTTTAACAATTAAAGGACTTTATATCAGATCGAGGTTTTTCAGTCAATAGTGGTACTGACATTTTGTGTTAGTTGCTCAGTTATGTCCGACTCTTTGCGACCCCATGGATTGTAGCCTGCCAAGCTCCTCTGTCCATGGGATTCTCCAGGAAAGAATACTGGAGTGGGTAGCCATTCCCTTCTCCAGGGGATCTTCCCAACCCAGCGATCAAACCTGCAGCTCCTGCATTGCACACAGATTCTTCACCGTCTGAGCCACCAGGGAAGCCGTACTGACATTCTGGTTTCCCCAAGTTCTCTACCACGGGGGGCTGTCCCAGGCACAGTAAGATGTTTAGTAGCATCCCTGGTCTCTACCTACTAGATACAAGCAGCGTCCATTCCCCCAGCGTGACAACTAAAAATGTCTTCAAACATTGCCAAATATAGGCGAGAATGGAGAACCACAATACTAGAGCTCACACAGAACAGCAGACCATCAGTCAGGCCAATCTTGCCATGCAATAACCAGCTCCTGCAAAAGGAAAACAAGAACAACAACAAGAGCAGCGCGCCAGAGGCCACTTACCTGAAGAAGGTGAGCAGAAACACGACCACGTGATGATGGCTGAACCGGGAGAGCAGAGCACCTCTCTGAAAAACATTTGGCCAGGCCATGTTCCTCCTGACCTTCCGTCTCACCGTGACCTTAAAGTCTGGAGACTGAATGGTTTTTTACATCATTTCTTCTTTCTGGAAAGACAAAACACAGAATTAACATTACTCATAATAGGCATACTATCCAAAAACAGAATTATTTAGACTTAACACTATATAACAGGCCTTGGGGGAGGGGGGAGGGAAATCACACGGATTAGTTGACACCAGAAAACCAGATTGATGATTATGTTTTATAGCTGTTAGCCAGTCTTTTAAAAAGAAATCCTGGACAAAAGATTACGTCCTAACAGAATGAACTCTCACACAGACTGACAGGAAAATCACTAATTCAGACCCGAAAATGAGCAAAGGAAATGTATAGACAACTCAGAAGAAATGAAACAGCTATTAAACTTATCAAACAAAAGTTCTAATCTCATCAGAACATAAGAAATGCCGATCATGGTAATAAAAAAAAGTTTGCACAGTTAATGATTGTTCAATATAGCTCAAGATCTAAAGATCCTAAACTCTCATACACTGCTGACAGAAGTGAAAATTAACACATTTTATAGGAAGTTGATCTGGCCGTGTTCATCAAGAGCTGCTGAAAAAAAAAAAAAGAATTCAACTGTCAGCGATCTATTCCTAAAGAAATACAAGATACATTCAACTCTATACAAAAGGAAGTTTTCACAAAAAGTCATTTCTTCTTATGTGAAGAAACAAAATCCGTGTCAGTCATAAAGGAACAGGGGAGAGAAACAGGGCCACTCTGCCGCCTCTTTCCACTGTTTCCTCTCACCTCTCCTCTGCCCTCTCAGAAAGTCTCATCCACACTCTGACGTCCAACAATAATAAAGCATAAAGTAAGCATCTAAACTTAATGTCTCCACTTATGAGTCTGCAGAAACAACCTAAGCATGTAATAAGATGAGAACAATTAAACAAATTACAGTGGCTGAATTACATCTGGCTGAATATTTTATCATTCATCATTTGACATAATGATTAAGACTTTTTTTTTCTGGCTGTGTTGGGTCTTCACTGACTCGCAAGCTCTCTCTTGTTGGGGCCAGTAGGCTGAGTTGCTCCGAGGCACGTAGGTTCTGTTTCCCAACCAAGGATCGAACCTACATCCCCTGCACTGGAAGGCAATTAAGACTTCTTCACAACATGAGAAAATGTCAGGTGAAAAAAGTAGCATATGACATATAAATGTAATCAACCGAACTCTACTGCTGCTGCTGCTGCTAAGTCGCTTCAGTCGTGTCCGACTCTGTGCGACCCCATAGATGGCAACCCANACTTCACTGACTATGGTAAAGCCTCTGATTGCATGGATCACAACAAACTGTGGTAAATTCTTAAAGAGATAGGAATACCAAACCACCTTACTTGCCTCCTGAGAAACCTGTATGCAGGTCAAGAAGCAACAGTTAGAACTGGACATAGAACAATGGACTGGTTCAAAATGGGGAAAGGGTATGTCAAGGCTGTATATTGTCACTCTGCTTATTTAACTTACATGCAGAGTACATCATGTGCAATGGTGGGCTGGATGAATCACAAGCTGTAATCAAAATTGCCGGAAAAAATATCAACCTCAGATAAGCAGATGATACCACTCTAATGGCAGAAAGTGAAGAGGAACTAAAGAGCTGCTTGATACGGGTGAAAGAGGAGAGTTTCAAAGCTGGCTTAAACTTCAACATTCAAAAAACTAATATTCTAGCATCCAGTCCCATCACTTGATGGCAAATAGAAAGGAAGAAAGTGGGCTTCCTTCGTAGCTCAGTTGGAAAAGAATCTGCCGGGTTCATTCCCTGGGTCAGAAAGATTCCNTTTCAAAGCTGGCTTAAACTTCAACATTCAAAAAACTAATATTCTAGCATCCAGTCCCATCACTTGATGGCAAATAGAAAGGAAGAAAGTGGGCTTCCTTCGTAGCTCAGTTGGAAAAGAATCTGCCGGGTTCATTCCCTGGGTCAGAAAGATTCCCTGGAGAAGGGATAGGCTACCCAGCCCAGTATTCTTGGGCTTTCCTTGTGGCTCAGCTGGTAAAGAATCTGCCTGCAACGCAGGAGACCTGGGTTCGGTCCCTGGGTCAGGAAGATACACTGGAGAACGGAAAGGCTACCCATGCCAGTATTCTGGCCTGGAGAATTCCATGGACTGTATAGTCCATGGGTTCGCAAAGAGTTGGGCATGACTAAGTGATTTTCACTTCACTTCACTTCAATTGGAAGTAGTGATAGATTTTATTTTCTTAGGCTCCAAAATCACTAGGATGGTGACTGCAGCCATGATGCTTGCTCCTTGGAAAGAAAGCTATGACAAACCTAGACAGTGTATTAAAAAGCAGAGACATCACTTTGCCAGCAAAGGACTGTAAAGTTAAAGCTATGGTTTTTCCAGTAGTCATGAATGGATGTGAGAGTTGGACCATAAAGAAGGCTAAGCACCAAAGAATTGATGCTTTTGATTGTGGTACTGGAGAAGATTCCTCAGAGTCCCTTGGACAGCAAGGAGATCAAACCAGTCAATCCTAAAGGAAATCAACCCTGAATATTCATTGGAAGGACTTATGCTGAAGGTGAAGGTCCAACACTGGCCATCTGATGCAAAGAACTGCTTCATGGAAAAGACCCTGATGCTGGGAAAGACCAAAGGCAAAAGAAGGGGGTGGCAGAGGACGAGATGGTTAGATGGCATCACTGATTCAATGGATATGAATTTGAGCAAAAAACTCCAGGAGACAGTGGAGATCAGAGGAGCCTGGTGTGCTGCAGTCTATGGGGTCACAAAGAGTCAGGCGTGACTTAGCCACTAAACAATATGAAAAACAGAATTGTGTGATTTCAAAACAGTGAGAAATAAGTTGGCTGAAATGGTAAAACAGATCTAAATCAGAGCAAGCTAAGAAAGCAGGCAGAACAGTTTGGATTTTATACCACAGGAAAGAGTAAGTTATCCAAAGGATGAATGAAATAAAACAGAACTTAATTTATGGGTGGGCAAGGATCCCTTCATTCATCCCAGCTCTTTCATCTGCTTACCTCCACAGGCAGTAATTCAGCTGACTTGTTAAAAGCACTTGGGGTCCACTGTTTAGAGATACTGACTTTGACATTGCTAAATGTTTTTCTTGACGCATGGAGCAACGAGTAACTACAAAAGAAAGAGGAAATATAGCTGAATGCATAAAAAAGAAAACACATTCGATAAAATCACAGATGTATTGCCATGTTTTATCCAATTTTAGAATTCTTCTCTTTTAAAAAAGAAAGAGTACCGCTTTATAAGAACTATCCACTGAAACAGCCTCTGCTAAGCAAAGAAGCAATTAACTTGTCTTCTTCCATATAAACCCCCATGTTCACTTGTAACAGGTCCCTGGACCCAGAAGATGGAGATGTGACGGATCCCAACCCCTTAAAATCATGGTTACAGTTCCATAAGGTCAAATCTTTAGCAACCTCTGGCCACTCCCTACACTAGCCATTCAATAGTTTTTCCTTGAGGCCTGTCTTTTCCTCAACCCCTCACAAGTGGATTTCCTGTAAAGCAAGTAACTAAAATTACCTACCAACTCTTATGTAATTGGAAAAGCATTTTCCTAGTTTCTGCCTTGGAAAAAAAATGATCATGTGTGGTGCCTTCAATAAACATTAATAATAAATAAAATCTATTCAGAAGAAATAATCAAAATACTGAGTCACAGAATTTGTGAATACTGTGCCCCTAACCCCAAAAAGTCTGGTTGACGTCATCGAGAGACCACTACCGAGAGCTACCAAGGGCGCTTGAGTCAGAGATGGTCGATTCTTCCGCATGCTGACTGGTCAGGCTCTCATGAGAGTAACCAAAGTTCCTCACAGAGGTCTCCGACCATCTCTACTGCTCAGTGAGGCACACAGCCCTCCCTGGAAATGCACATCCTTTGCTTTCAAGCTCCTTGTTTTAACAATTAAAGGACTTTATATCAGATCGAGGTTTTTCAGTCAATAGTGGTACTGACATTTTGTGTTAGTTGCTCAGTTATGTCCGACTCTTTGCGACCCCATGGATTGTAGCCTGCCAAGCTCCTCTGTCCATGGGATTCTCCAGGAAAGAATACTGGAGTGGGTAGCCATTCCCTTCTCCAGGGGATCTTCCCAACCCAGCGATCAAACCTGCAGCTCCTGCATTGCACACAGATTCTTCACCGTCTGAGCCACCAGGGAAGCCGTACTGACATTCTGGTTTCCCCAAGTTCTCTACCACGGGGGGCTGTCCCAGGCACAGTAAGATGTTTAGTAGCATCCCTGGTCTCTACCTACTAGATACAAGCAGCGTCCATTCCCCCAGCGTGACAACTAAAAATGTCTTCAAACATTGCCAAATATAGGCGAGAATGGAGAACCACAATACTAGAGCTCACACAGAACAGCAGACCATCAGTCAGGCCAATCTTGCCATGCAATAACCAGCTCCTGCAAAAGGAAAACAAGAACAACAACAAGAGCAGCGCGCCAGAGGCCACTTACCTGAAGAAGGTGAGCAGAAACACGACCACGTGATGATGGCTGAACCGGGAGAGCAGAGCACCTCTCTGAAAAACATTTGGCCAGGCCATGTTCCTCCTGACCTTCCGTCTCACCGTGACCTTAAAGTCTGGAGACTGAATGGTTTTTTACATCATTTCTTCTTTCTGGAAAGACAAAACACAGAATTAACATTACTCATAATAGGCATACTATCCAAAAACAGAATTATTTAGACTTAACACTATATAACAGGCCTTGGGGGAGGGGGGAGGGAAATCACACGGATTAGTTGACACCAGAAAACCAGATTGATGATTATGTTTTATAGCTGTTAGCCAGTCTTTTAAAAAGAAATCCTGGACAAAAGATTACGTCCTAACAGAATGAACTCTCACACAGACTGACAGGAAAATCACTAATTCAGACCCGAAAATGAGCAAAGGAAATGTATAGACAACTCAGAAGAAATGAAACAGCTATTAAACTTATCAAACAAAAGTTCTAATCTCATCAGAACATAAGAAATGCCGATCATGGTAATAAAAAAAAGTTTGCACAGTTAATGATTGTTCAATATAGCTCAAGATCTAAAGATCCTAAACTCTCATACACTGCTGACAGAAGTGAAAATTAACACATTTTATAGGAAGTTGATCTGGCCGTGTTCATCAAGAGCTGCTGACAAAAAAAAAAAGAATTCAACTGTCAGCGATCTATTCCTAAAGAAATACAAGATACATTCAACTCTATACAAAAGGAAGTTTTCACAAAAAGTCATTTCTTCTTATGTGAAGAAACAAAATCCGTGTCAGTCATAAAGGAACAGGGGAGAGAAACAGGGCCACTCTGCCGCCTCTTTCCACTGTTTCCTCTCACCTCTCCTCTGCCCTCTCAGAAAGTCTCATCCACACTCTGACGTCCAACAATAATAAAGCATAAAGTAAGCATCTAAACTTAATGTCTCCACTTATGAGTCTGCAGAAACAACCTAAGCATGTAATAAGATGAGAACAATTAAACAAATTACAGTGGCTGAATTACATCTGGCTGAATATTTTATCATTCATCATTTGACATAATGATTAAGACTTTTTTTTTCTGGCTGTGTTGGGTCTTCACTGACTCGCAAGCTCTCTCTTGTTGGGGCCAGTAGGCTGAGTTGCTCCGAGGCACGTAGGTTCTGTTTCCCAACCAAGGATCGAACCTACATCCCCTGCACTGGAAGGCAATTAAGACTTCTTCACAACATGAGAAAATGTCAGGTGAAAAAAGTAGCATATGACATATAAATGTAATCAACCGAACTCTACTGCTGCTGCTGCTGCTAAGTCGCTTCAGTCGTGTCCGACTCTGTGCGACCCCATAGATGGCAACCCACCAGGCTCTGCCGTCCCTGGGATTTTCCAGGCAAGAACACTAGAGTGGGTTGCCATTTCCTTTTCCAAAGCATGAAAGTGAAAGTGAAGATGCCCAGTCGTGTCTGACTCTTCGCGACCCCATGGACTGCAGCCTACCAGGCTCCTGCGTCCATGGGATTTTCCAGGCAAGAGTACTGGAGTGGGTTGCCATTGCCTTCTCCGAACCGAACTCTAGGTTTACATAATATTTACAAGTAAATAAGGAATATATAGCTCTTTCTGGGTAGCAGGAATATAGGTAGCTTTAGTTTTCTAAACGTGTATCTTACTGTGGAAAATATCCACAGCATTGGAAAAGTTCTACATCTTATCTGCACAGTAGGAAAAAATAAAATTAACAAAATATCTTGTGTTTTAAACATATAAATATCTTGTCTCATAAACAGTCAAGGTAGGAGATAAACTCAAGAGCTCCCAACACTAAAGTCAGTTTATCACGGGACTTTGCCCAAGGCTGTGTCCCCTGTACCTGTTATTTATAATCTTGTCCTCTACTATAATTTATACTACCGCTTGGCAGGTGGACTGAAAACCTTAAATGTCGAAGAGACCCAGGCTGAAAGGCCATTCTTCAAACTTTGCAATTAAAAAGTACAAAGCTGAGGTGGTTAAAATTATATAGACACGACAGCTGATTCACCAACTGGCTGTGAGCCTTGGGACTATTTAGTCTCTCTGATTCACAGATACGTCATTTATAAAATGGCCTGTCTCTTCTGAGAGTTATGAGACCACAATAAACAACATATGCAAGGTATTAAGACAATTATTTTGGTCACTGATTTGCCCATGGTTAATCCCATAACAGGAAGATGTAGCTAATTTCATATACTCATTCTCCTTGAAAAATGCTAACAAAATTATGAGTCGAGTAAGGATATAAATTTCCACTCACAAAAAGGTAACTGAACTTTCTGTCTATAATTCCAGGAAGTGACAAACCCAAGAGCTACTAGTGTTACTGCTAAATTTACCTCCTTTCGCCAAATTAAATGTGACGCCCAAGTGAAACAACTCCAAGTTTTAACTATTCTTTACAAATCCTTGAACTGAACACATTCACAACTCAAAACGCTGGACTGAATACTTCAGAAAAGGGTGTGGGTTACAAATTCTATAATTAATCAGGTAAGATAATAATTCCAAAAATATATGCTCCAACAGACCTCAATTACGTTGCTTCAGCAATAATGGTTGAGGATTTCAGGGCTGTAAGCAACAATAATGGTTTTAAATGACTACCATCTGGAAAGAATCCTGGTGTGGGTTGACATTTCCTTTTCCAAGGGATCTTTTCAACCCAGGGATCAAACCCAGGTCTCCTGCATTGCAAGCAGGCTCCTGCATTGCACGCGGATTCTTTCCACACTGAGCCACCTGGGAAGCCCAATGGTTTTAAATGACTACTAAGATGTTTGAGACTACCTAGATTTAGCTCCTAAACAAACCACTTTTTCCTTAGCTACAGTGACGGGAGAGAAAATGCTTCATAATTACAATGGGAGAGAGTTTCAAACATTCACCCGATGTTGGCAGAAAGCCATTTAAAATGAGTATTATTACAACACCTGGTCCTAGGTAATTCTAATCATTAATAATACCTTGTACTTACATGCCCTACATCACAGAAGTGATTTCTGATCATCTGGGAGCTCTGGGGCCCTTGGGAAGCACAGAGTTTTTACCAAGTCTGAGTCCATCAAGCACATCCTATTTTTACACTATTTTCTTTCTGGCTGTTAGTATAGATTGAACAAATCTAACATTTTTCAAGTGTATGTATGTAAGTGTTGTTATAATCAATAAAACCAAAATTCATTTTAAGTGTTTCTAAATTAATAGAAGCTGGTCATTTAGTGTTTTCTTAATCCATGAATACTGGATATACCAATGTCATGGGAGAATAAGAATAATCTTTAAAAAAATTAAACATATAAGAAGCTAGGTCCTTGCCATCAGAAAGAACCATCAAGCCCTGATCTATAATACTCAAAGAAAGATCAAGATCACTAACTCATTTGATTTGTCAGGAGGCTTTCTGGAGACCCACAGATCTTCCACACAAGGTACTTCCCAGGATGGAATACTCCATATCGTGTCATACAGGCTGAATGAAAGATGGCTTCACCTGTGACACGTCCAGGCAGAGCTGGCAATCTCCCCCTTATAAACACTGCCTTGGAATATAAGACACTCCACAAATTTCACGCTCCACACATATTTAGAATCCATTCCAACTCAAATATAATAAGAATTAAAGTTTTCTTGGGGGAAAACAGATTGCAAAGAGGAAAGGCAGGAAAAAAAGCAGAAAAGGTGATCACTTGAACTGAACTGAACTGTCACCTCCATCTCATTAGACCCAGCCTCGCCCAGCCACCCCACCCCACTGCGGGAAGGAAATGCTCTCTGGAAATGAACAGAAGTGGTTAATCAAGTTCTGTATACCAGGACCCTGTTTTGCAAGTTGCTGCCTTTCTTACTTACCCTGGTGGACTCTTGCCTGCCCCGAGATACCACCACTTCCCCCAGGGGGCTTTCAGGGAGAAGTAATCTTACTTCTCACAACCACTTTTCCTCCTGGCAAAAGGCCAGCTTCTCTGAAGTTCCTGGGCCTTGCTGCCCACTGCCCCTTCCCACTCTTGCCCCCTGCTCTCTCACTGTCCCCCGTTCTGTCTCTTGTCAACACCCAAGGGGATAACTCCACAGTCCCCTGGCCTCTTCCCCACCAATCTTTTCTTCTATTGCACAAGAAAAACCCACTCTGTGGTCAAAACCCAGCCAGTTCCAGTCAACAGTAAGTGCATCAACCAGTCAGCGCTAAGCACATCCCGTATTCTCCAGGCAAGAATGCTGGAGTCGGTTGCCATTTCCTTCTCCAGAGGATCTTCCTGACCCAGGGATCGAACCTGGGTCTCCCACAGCACCGGGAGATTCTTTACCATCTGAGCCATGTCCGCCTTTTCACCTCCCAAACTGGATTTCAAACATCCAACTTTCCTTCCTTCCAGAAAACTGCTTACTGCAAACTCTCCACTCGAACAGTCATTTTGCTTCGGCAAGCTCCCAACTCGGTCACCTCCCCGAGTTGTTTTCATCCATGACCCTCCTCCTCTTCTTTCCTAACTTAGAATCTAGGCTTATCTGCCTTATGAGCCTTTTTTCCTTGCTTGTCTCTGGCCTCCTCCTCTGCACCTAAGTGGTGGAGTTTTGCCAGAGAAAAATCACATGAGCAGGCTGATTTTACTTTTCAGACTCAAAACCACAAACCTCAAAGGGCATGCAACACTGCCCAGCAAGTCTTCACTTCCCTAATGACCTGCTTTCTCAGCCTCCAAGATAACCATTTACATGGCTCTCTCTTAACTTCTAATTTCTGTCTCCCTGTCATCTGGTACCACGGCTTTCTGCCAACGACTCCCAGAACACCAGCTCTAACCCGGACCCTCCAGGGCTCCAACACGACAGCCAACTGACCACTTGGCCATCCTTGGAGCTAAACACAATTCTTCACTGTCTCCCTCTAAACCTGTCCCTCACCAGTACTGTCCTCAGAAGGTACCACCAAGGCAACTAGCACAAAGCCCTCATTTCTCCCCACCTCTCAGCTTCTACATCCCACCCATTGCTAAATCCATCCTTTTCACCTCCAAAGTTCATCCCCAATCCATCCTCTTCTATTCATCCCCACGCTGCTACCAAAATCAACCACCCATCTCTTCCATCAAGTCTAATGCAACAGCCTCCTGCAAGGTTTCACTATTTTACATCTAGCACACGCACACGCGCACATACACACACATACCTTCCTATAATTTTGCATGCACGCCACGCATGTGCGTGCGCGCGCACGCACACACACACACACACACACCTTCCTATAATTTTTCTCTCTTCTCAAATTGTTCCTTACCACGATGTAGTTGGTAAAGAATCCGCCTGCAATGCAGGAGACCCGGTTCGATTCCTGGGTTGGGAAGATCCGCTGTTAACATTGTCACTGACTCACCTACTTGGGCGTTCCAAGAATTGAATTAAAATTGTGCATGAATGCAATGAGAAAAAAAAAAACAGAAGGAACAGGCTACCCACTCCAGTATTCTTGGGCTTCCCTTGTGGCTCAGCTAGTAAAGAATCTGCCTGCAATGCAGGAGACCTGGGTTCAATCCCTGGGTTGGGAGATCCNAAAAAAAAAACAGAAGGAACAGGCTACCCACTCCAGTATTCTTGGGCTTCCCTTGTGGCTCAGCTAGTAAAGAATCTGCCTGCAATGCAGGAGACCTGGGTTCAATCCCTGGGTTGGGAGATCCCCTGGAGATCAGCCGGGAAAGGCTACCCACTCCAGTATTCTGGCCTAGAGAATTTCATGGACTGTATAGTCTATTGGTTCGCAAAGAGTCAAACACGACTAAGCAACTTTCACTCACTCACAGATGTAAAATACTTACATTTTTATAGAAAATTCTCTCGGCTCATTTTAGCATTCCCCAAACCACATTCTTCCTATCTATTCTGAAACTATTCCAAAGACAACAGTTTTCAAGATAGAAATCTTTCCCTCTCCAAGACAAAGGACTTACAGTCAAGTCAAAGGTCATTGCTGTGACATTTCCTTATCACTGATGAACAAGACAAATCAGAACCTGAGACAATGACTAATACACACTGCTGCTGATGCTAAGTTGCTTCAGTCGTGTCCGACTCTGTGCGACCCCATGGATGGCAGCCCACCAGGCTCCTCCGTCTCCAGGATTCTTCAGGCAAGAACACTGGAGTGGGTTGCCATTTCCTTCTTCAATGCATGAAAGTGAAAAGTGAAAAGGAAGTCACTCAGTCGTGTCTGACTCTTAGCAACCCCATGGACTGCAGCCTACCAGGCTCCTCCATCCATGGGATTTTCCAGGTAAGGGTACTGGAGTCAGCAACAATTCACCACACTGATTTTGTGCTTCTAAAAGTATCCTTTTGTGGTTATTTTCTGATGCAGAGACTGAAATCAAAGATTAACAGGACTTCCCTGGTGGAGTAGTAGATAAGAATACACCTGCCAATGCAGGAGACATGGATTTGATCCCCAGTCCAGGAAGATTCCATATGCAGTGGAGTAACTAAGCCCATGTGCCACAGCTACTGATGCCCAAGCACCTAGAGCCTATGCTTGGCAAAAAGTGAAGCCATTACAAGGAGAAGCCTGTGCACCGCAACTAGAGACTGGCCCCTGACCACTCCAACTAGAGAGGTGCCCCACCTCTCCCCATCAGGGCAACTAGAGAAAGCCGGCAGGCAGCGAGGAAGATCCAGCACAATCAAAAATAATAAATAAATAATAAAAAAAGATTAAGAGAAGACTGTCATGGCACCACATGGCTATTGCATGAAAGTTCCAGCTAGAATCCAAGACCCTCGACTTCACATCTTTGAGTCTCAATTTCCTCATGAAGGATTTACATGAGATCATTTAAAAAGAGTTCTAAGTATAGTGCCTGCCATACAGCAAACATTCAACAATGGAAAAAAATAATAATAATTCAGGAATGGAAATACTGAAGAAAGCTGTTCTAGCTGGAACTTTCATGCAGTGTGTGGGCCATCTGAAGTCCAAATGACAGCCTTCTCTTAATCTTTTTTTTTATTGTTATTATTATTTTTGATTGCTCTGGGTCTTCTTTGCTGCGTGCAGGCTTTCTCTAGGGGGAGGGGGGACGGCGGGGGGAGGGGACGGCCCACTCCCTAGTTGCGGTGCCCAGGC